>SRLM01000342.1:41314-118923 GCA_015708895.1 Populus ilicifolia
CGACCCAAGAAAAATTTCTCCACAAATTCTTATTTTTCTACGATATGTATTGATTATTGTTAGGATTAACTGGGACCAATCGAGGAGGGGAACTAGTAAATTTTATATGATTTTATTTTTTATTTTTTAATATTAAATATAATTTATTTTTTATAAAATCACTCTGAATAGAATCATGAGTTTATCAGGTTGAACTGAGTTGAACTAAGTTTTTTATCATTATTTTTTAATTAATTATTTTCAATCACATACTTTAATATTAGATTGATTAAGAATTGAGTTTCACACTTATTTTGATTTGTATTCTATTAAGTTATTCTAATTTCATGATCTAGTTTTACTGTTAACTTGAATTTGCTTGATTTTTAAAATTTTAAAATTATGTTTTTCATTTTAATTGTTCAACTCTAAGTTAATTTAGAATTTAATTTTAATATGTTTATTTATTTATTTTATATAAAATTATCATGATCTCATGAATAACATCATGGATTTTATATATTAATCTAAATTAATTTAGATAAATTCAATGTACTATTATTTTAATATTTATTTTAAAAATTAATATAATTAATACACATAGTAACCTAACACGGAATAATGATTGAATAATGTATCTATTCAAGACCTGTCTTTTAACCAATTTATTATGATTGTGAAAGGTATCGAGTATAATTGTATGTCTCTAGAGCAATGCTGAAGGCTAAATTAGTATGATAAATATATCAGCAAGGTGTGGGTCAATGCATATAATTCTAATCTACTAGAGCATGCAAATTGATGCCAGCATCCTCCTCCTCCTCCTCCTCCTGTGATTAAAACATGGATAAGTAATAAAATTGACAATACTTCTTCCAGTCCCCCGGAATGCGACATCAGCATATAATGCCCGCCTTTGTTTAATTTTCATCCTTAAATTTTTAAGATTTTTCGAAGCATACCACATTTATAAAATGCAGTCTATACTTGTGATTTAAACCTGTTTATTTTTATATTTTTATAAAATTTTTTTTATTTTATTTTAAATTAATATTTTTAGTTCTAAAATAAAATAGGTGGTCTCCGTCACACGCACCCTTTAGACAGGGAATTAAAAAATATACATTAACAAGATAAATTTTAATAAAAATAATGGATTACATTGGTTAAAATCTTTTTCCCTAATTGAGTTTTAATCTAATAAAATCAGATAAAAATTAGAAGACTTCGAAGGTTAAAAATAAATAAATAAATTAGTGGATTTCATTAGGCACTCGCCACCTCCGTTCTTGAATGACCTGCTGCCAATGTCATGACCTATGCCTACATGCCAATTTTCCAGAATACTAGACTCGTTACCCAAGTTTCCTGAACAACAAACGCTTCACGCTGTCTGGTTGCCTTGGTTCGGCCTGTTTCCGGCCCGGCTGCAGCAACTACTCTGACAAGCCACCCCTTGGAGCTTTGTTTTCATAGTTGGGACTTGTCCAGGGTTAGATTGATCCTATCATTTCTAATGAGATGCCAGTAATTCACCTAACCTCACATTGGAAGGGTTAGCTCCTACCAGTAACTAAACTATTTACCTTATTGATACCAGCTTCTTCATGTTCGCTAAAGGTTAACGAGCAAAATAGAGTGTAGGATGCATAAATTACCATTTATGAGTGGTAATGGAAGCAAGGAGAAGAATAGATTTGGAAACCAAGTTTGATTTTATACAAAAAGTTAATTTCTGTTATACAACCTTGATTATCAGTTATCATTCTACAGTATTGATGATGAACCCAAAATTGCAGAGGAGCTTGTTTTCGTCACGGATGAGCTCTCTCTGCTTTCTTCACCATCCAAATCAGATAAGGTGGTCGTCTTCAGAATCTGATTCGCTTAGGGATAAGTCTTCAACTTTGGAATCATCTTCAGCTTCAGACAAACCTTCACAAGTGGCACCTGCTTTTATTTCTGAAAGACCTGGCAGAAAACTATTGCAAGACGAGTCAATGTTTTGCTTTAAAGGTTTCCCAGGTTCCTCCAAGTCCTTTCGTGTTGGATCATCCAAGATCGACCCGGGATTCCTATCATTTGAATCACCATAAAGTGCATTGTGCCTGTAGTAGAGCTCCAATTCTTTTTCAGCGATGGCAATGAAGTGCCTCACAGTCTCGAGCGATTGCTCATATTTTGATTTCTCTAGCGCCTGCAAAGGCCAGGAAGAGTTAATCAACTTCGCTGCTAACTAGTTTTGAATAGGACCACAAGGTTGCATATCAGACACATCAATGTCAAAGCCATTATCATATACAAAAGCAACAGGAATGGTGAGAAGAGAATATGCCAGATGTATCACGTTTAGCTTCCCAAAAGGAGAAAAGAGGGAGGCTGACTGTATTAAAATGGAGGTGAATAAAGTATCTTCGCACGTGTACGTTCTATTTTCCCCTTCTTGCGTACGAATATAAGCAAAATGACTAAAAGTGAAATTGGAAAGGCCATACAAGTGGCAAGATGAAATTTAATATAATGGTTCTACAAATCAAATCACGCAGAAGATCTTTTAGGACAGCAAAAGGTTCAAAATTTCAAACGAATGTTGCTGATTAGACAAGAGCATCTCTTGTATTCTCAAACCATGGCTTGATAGTGAATTGGTATCACCTGAACTAATGTTGGCAAGCAAGTTTATAGCCAGAAATCAGTTGACTGGTCTTAGTCTCATCCTAGAAATTGCAAGCTCTCCTAAACAGCACAAGATACAAATAACGATGATGAGTTGACGTTGAATACATAAATCTGAAGCTCCATACTAGTGTGAGAACATTTTGAGTGCTAAAACTAGTCACAGTGCAACCTTGCTATTACATTGACAATTTAAAAACAGCCTGCCTAAACACAATAAACATCCAGAAAGAAAAAAATTTAAGCAGTAGATAATTGATGGAAGCTGTGGTGCACACCTTCTTTTTGGACAACGTATCCACAGGCGACATAACTTTTGGCTGAACATAGTTCTTCCCTCTATAAAATATAACAGTGTCATCTCCAATTATTTGTATAGGGATCCCACCACTCAATCTGGCAATTTCCTGAGCAAACTCTTGTACTTTGCCAGGTTTGCAAGAAGAATTGCAGATGACCTTTACAGTTTCATGTTTCTTCCAATGCATATGCATATTAAGAATGACACCTCCAAATACTCCTCTTCTTCCTATTGGAACATAATTGGACTTTTTCTGGGCCATCTTTTTCATGAAAAAACGCTCCTCACCAGTCAGTTCATGTGGTTTGACTTCAGGTCCCTGCATTTTAGGAACTTCATACTGCTTGAGTCTTTCAACCAGTTTAGCTTCCTTGATTTTGGCCTGTGATTATACAAACAAGCAACAAAAAAGTAATCACTTATATGAAACATTGGAGACATTAATTGCATTTAGTAGCCTCATGACAAAAAATTTCTATCCTAAAATATTCTTCATTCTCTGTTCTCATCACAAACAGACCTAATAAAGAGGGGAGCGTATTGATCCTGTCATTAACTCCTCAATTCTTTTCCATTACACATACAAGTAATGGAAAAATTGATCCCCGCAGTATTTTTGCAAGGTTAATTTGTTCTTTTATCCTTTTCTAGTTGCATGCAGTAGGCACAAGAAAAAATCACATACAGAGAATTATGCTCAGAATAAATATTAGAAATGGGGTTGAAATCACGTTGATTGAATCTCACAAACACAGGATGAGGTCTTTTATCGTCAGCTAGTTATATGCACTCAACTACCGCATCTTACATTCAATAACAATACAGCTTGTAGCCCAAAAAAACAAAAAAGATCATTGTACTTACAAAGTCCAACAAAACCAGGCTGGAAAAAACAATCCAATCATGCTCAGTCCCTCAAGCTTAGAAATAATTCCCACTTCTGTATATGCAATTTTAGCTTCCTCTTCCGCTTAGAAGGCACATTGGTTAAATTTTTTACCAAAGGTCATGCTGTTGTTCGATTATCAAAGGCTAGTTGTTTCCACTTAACTAATGGGCGGCAAAATGTTATGCAAAAGAACTTCACTTCAATAAATTACTTGATTCATAACAAAAATTATAAATGGTTGAGATCACATTGATTATATTTTCTTTTATCCTAAGCTAATTGTATGCAAAACTATAACATATCTCAAACTCAATAACTAGTTACAATAAGCTAAATAAAAATACTAAACATCAAAATTAGCAGCCAACCAAGCCAGAAACAAAAAAAATAAAAAATAAAAAATTCAATCATGCTCACCCTCTCAAGTTTGGTCTTAATCCTCTCTTCTACATTGGCAAATTTCTGCCCCTTCTTCCTCTTAACTGTAAGCGAACGCGGGTCCTTTCTATTAGCAGCTTTTCTCTTCTCCTTCTCTTTCTTTCTCTGCAACTTCAATCTCTTCTTTGTCATCCACTTCTCTTTCTTTGGAGGGTCAGCCTCATGTGTTTCAAACTTGGGTTTTCCTTGTGATATCACTAAGTTCACTCTTCCGTGACTCACATTTCTAAAACCCCATGAAGGGTTTATCGAGTTTTGTGAAATTCTCTGTCTTGATTGAATCAAAATTGACCCCTGTGCTTGTAAAATTGGCCTAAGCAAGCATTTATCGTATCCCAATAAATAAATGCATAAAACCCAACATTTTTTCACATCCAAAAAAGCATGAAGTTTAAATCTTTATTCATATCTTAAATATATATGGAGAAAGAAAGTACCTGAGAAATGAAGATGGTGGCTTGAGAAGAGAAGAAGCTGCTATCTTTAAGCCATGAAAGAATAAGGCTTTTGCCATTAAATTTATCAAATGCAACTACTGTATGCTAAAAACACTCAATTTTTCATTCTTGAAAGAAATCAAGAAAACAGAGACTTAATTAGGAAAGGGAAAGGGAGACCGAAAGAGCTCGTTGCTTTTCCCTAAACAGCTTAGAGGAGAAACTCCATCACCGAGTGAGTTCACTCAGCTGGACCTGGTCTGAGCCTGTCCGGTTAAAAAGGCTCTCAGGGCCGTTCTTCAGTGCACGCAATACTGCGTTTTAAGCCTAAAAGCATAAAAG
The DNA here is from genome assembly GCA_015708895.1 of Populus ilicifolia. Lineage (NCBI taxonomy): Eukaryota > Viridiplantae > Streptophyta > Magnoliopsida > Malpighiales > Salicaceae > Populus > Populus ilicifolia. Next base: position 46,377 of record SRLM01000342.1, read on the forward strand.
AAATGATTTAAAAATAAAAAAAGAAATTTTAAACGCAGCTAACCACACACACATACATCGCGTGATTAGTTTTTAAAAATATAAAAAAAATAATTTAAAATAAAAGGATTTAAATTGTTAAAAACACAATAGCATTGCAAAAATAAACATTGTCTTAATACCTATTTGGTATTGTATTTTTATATTTTGAGTGCACTTTAATAGTATATTTTTTTAAAAGAAACATTAAAGTAATATTTTCTTTATGTTTTATGATAATTTTGATGGGTTAATGTTAAAAAGATAAAAAAATAATTTTTTAAATATATTTATAAATAAAAAATACCTTTAAAAAGTATTATAAACTACAATATTAAAAATTGAGAGTCGAGATTAGTGTTACTTAGGAGAGAAATTATATAACTAACTAAATTTTTTCTAAGGAGCTAATCAATTTCAAGTTTTAAAATTTATCTTAATTATGTTTTTATTACATGATGGTTGTTTTAGTTAACTGTTAACACATTATTTTGGTATTTCATTTTAAAAATTTAAGATAGTTTAAATTAAAAGATGAAAATAAAAATAACATAATTATCAATATGTAATTACATATCAAAATAAAAACATGATAATAAAATATAATTATTAAATTTGATGATTTGATAAAATTTCATTTAGTTTCATTATTTTTTTGGATTTTAACATTACTGATTTTATGGAGTTTTTTAAAACATTTTTAGAGTTTTTAAAGATAAAATAATGCTAATAATATACTATGTAGGTTAGGAGTGATTTAAAAAACTTATTTTATGTCATTTATGATTTTTAGTTTGATAAAGAGGAAAATAATGAAAAAATAAATAAATTTATTTTTAAAATTTTAACAATTCCGTTTATTTTTTTTTAGCAGAGGCGAGGTGAAATTTACATATTGGAATTGAAGATATATAATAATATTAATATGAATTAAAAATATCTGTTATTGAAAATATAAACATTAACGAATTAAAACTTACCTATAAATAAAATTCTTGTGTTTTTAATTTATTGAAGGAAAATTTATTTAACACAAAACTATAAAATAAGTTACCTTCGGGTGGTACAATTACAAATATCCTTAGTATGGTACTGAATTGAAATATGTTTAATAGATGAGAGACTAAAAGGAGTTTGAAGGCTTAGCGGTGATCTTACGTGTGGAAGTACAACCAGCTTGCCACGTGTTTACCTACTACTTGTTACAAATAGGAAACTTGGACTTCTTCTTTCTGTCAACTCCAATCAATGTTTGCCACCTCACTCTCACCTCGCGTCCCCATTCTTATTATCCTGAAGTCGCACTTTTCTCTCTCCGTCTCTCTGCTCTGTGTGGCTTGCAGGAAGTTTAGCCCTGAATCGATCACTACAAGCCTTTTCAAGTAAGCAAAAGTTATTTTCAAAGTTTCGATCTTTTATTTACTTTCTTGAAAATTATACTTTGACTTTTTTTATTAATTTTAAAATTGGATTATGAGTTATATAAATAGAGGAGTGATTTATGATGGGATTTGAGTATAGATTATGGAATTAAGGGCTGTTTATACTGTGAGAAATCAAGGAAAGTGATAAAGTTTGAGTCTTTATGATGAAAGTTTAGATTTTTTGTCATAAAGGGTTGAATTTAGTTCTGGCAATGTTTTATTTGGTTTATTGTGATATTGATAGCTATTAGAATTGTGGGGTTAGGGTTTTAATGTGTTTGAATATGGGGTTTCCTTGGCTGCTGAGAAATTGTGTGGACAAAGGAAAAACACTTTTTATGTAATGAGAAAAGTTGATCAGTTAGCAGAAGTTAGAGACTAGTTTTGAATGATTGAATTTTAGTGTTGTTATGTGTGTTTTCATGTTCCCTCTTGTTTTTCTGTGGAAAGTTTGAATTTCAGTTTTTACGGTTTTCAACGTGATTGTCTAGTTATGCTTACCTTGTGAAGAAACAATGTGCATATGTATCAAAAGTTGTGGAGGATACCAAGAGGAGAACGAAGATAGATCAATTTCCAGACAACAATTTCATTTTAAACCTTTTTCATGAAGATTGAGAAATAACTAATTGACAAATACGGGTGGGTGCCAACTAACTCTATAAATGGTTAGAGTCTAGTGAGCTGTGTAGTAGGTTTGAATTGAATCTTAAGTTCTATTTGTCATACACTTGAGACCGAATCTGTAGTTGTACTATAGACCTTCACTAATTGAATCATATGGAGTGTTGACCTTAGTTGTGATGATCGATTCATATGGATAGCATGTGTATGCTTTATGATGGATACTTTGCGATTTTAATACATGCATAGTTGTGGTACGTGGTCTAGGTGAGTTTTCTTTGCAAATAGAGCTGGATCAATTCATTGCGTGTAAAGACTCAAAGTTTTTATGAACTAGTCTTACAATGAATTGATTCTGGTTGCTACTTTTACTCCTTTTCTAGCTTATTCTTAGTTAATCGGAATTTGCTTGTTTATGTTAACTTTTATTGGAATTTCATCTAAAACTGGTTGCTTTGTTTTTCTAAGGCTAAACAAACTTAGCTTTTGTTTTTAGATCTTTAGTTTTTTGTAGTGTGTAACGATGCTTAGCTCTTCTTTCCTAAAACAGTGGTTTCCTTTTATAGCAATGACTCTGTAGATTGATTTAGAAAACTAGGAACTGCATAATGATATGGTTATTGAACATGCAGAATGCCTTTTGTGGCTGCCTTAGCCCCACCTACTGCTTTTGGAAATGAGTTAGTTTCATTAGTTTCAATATCGTTTGTTTTACCTTATCTCTCCAGCCATAATCTTTGAACATATTGTTTGGAGTCCCTCTTGCAAGTACAACAAAAGAGACCCTTTTTGTGAGAGAGATGCAATGAGTAACAAAAATGAGGTTAATGATATGGTAAGACACATGCTATTGCAGACAACGAGAAACCTATTTTTTTTCCCAATAGTAGTAGGGGGAGCCAAGACCGTTTTAAAACCCTTTTGTGCACATATATTAATCCATAATTATATAGCTGTCCATTTTCCCAAGCCATTTGTTTTCTTGTGACTCGAAGACTGCATAGGCAAAAATAATAGTTTAGGAAAGAAGAGCTATGCAAAGTTTGATTGTGAAGCAGTGAGACCTAAGTTTGTTAAGTTTTATAAGAACTAGAGGTACTAATTTATAGACAAAATTTCAATAAAATGTAACTATACTTACCATATTCTAACTAAATTAACTAAGAATATGCTGTAGAAAATAGACATTAATGAACAAAATTGATTCTTTATAAGATCATTTGATAACCATTTACCTGAAAACTCTGCCCATCTCTCTCTTTTCAAAGAAAAGCACATATACACCAGTTAATGGTGTGCATGCATGCATGTGTTACAACTGGAAAAGGTTCCGCAGCATTTATGCCTGACTACATCGGAATGGCTAAGGCAAACACTTATCAGCCAAAGCCCATGTGGGTTATGTTATGAGGAATGATTGCTAGGCTTTGTTGTTTTATGCCATTTGTGCAATCCTTTTGTTTACCAAGCTGAGAGAAATGCAAGAGTTTTAAGATTTAGTTGTTCCATGGTTATTCTGAAATAAAAGAAATCCAGTTAAAGTTTGATGTCCTTTTATGTAGCCTCGTTGAATTACCAGTTCTTTAAGAACATTATGGCTAAAGACTGAACCCTCAACCTTTTCTTCTGTCTTCAAAGATATTTATCCCATGTCTTCTCTGGTAAGACGTCATGTGGGCATGGAAGTCATTGAAACAATTGATGTTGTTTTTACAGTGGACTTCATCCTTGATGGTGATGCAAATGGTGATGTACCGGGAAATGCAGTTGTGGACGTTGCTAGGGCTGGTGATGAAAATGAGATTTTTGAAAATTCTGCTGAAGAAGAATTTGAACAGTATGAAGATCGTAAAATGGATAAAGAGACTTTGGATATAGATAAAATAACAGATGGAGCTCCAGCTATGTCAATGATTACTGCAGATGAGCCATACTTGGGACAGGAGTTTGATTCTGAAGCAGCTGCGCATGCTTTTTACAATGCTTATGCTACACGCATAGGATTTGTCATCCGTGTAAGCAAACTTTCTCGATCAAGACGTGATGGATCTGCTATTGGTCGGGCGCTTGTTTGCAATAAAGAGGGCTTCAGAATGCCTGACAAGCGTGAAAAGATTGTTAGACAAAGAGCGGAAACAAGGGTTGGCTGCAGGGCAATGATTTTGGTGAGAAAAATAAGTTCTGGTAAATGGGTCGTTACAAAGTTTGTGAAGGATCATACTCATACCTTGACCCCTGGCAAAGGTCGAAGGGATTGCATTTATGAACAATATCCGGTTAGTTCTTGTGTTCCTATCGTTAAACTACTATTAGTATTCATGGTTTGAGCTTTGACATCATAAATTATTAAATTCTAAGAGTCACATTGGCCAAGTTAATCACTGGGGTCCCAAAGTTTTGTAATGAGGTCTATAAGGATTAAATTAATATCAACTCAGGAGCTTAAAGAACCTATAAACCTATATTTTTGCTTTCTTTTGATCCAAAGAACCAGGCAACTAAGAGGTATGCATTCTTTTGAAATGCTATTGAACTTAGGATGCAAAATATTTTTTCTCTAACTAACTGTGCTTGTGCACATGTCAAAGGCAGAAAAATCTCTATGATGCACTTGCAAGAGTCTTCCTGTAATTTATTTTTGGCTTAATTTTGCACTGCAACATGCATTTTAATGCTTTTTTTTTTTTTCGTTTCTTTTGCAGAATGAACACGACAAGATTAGGGAACTATCACAGCAGCTGGCCATAGAGAAAAAGAGATCCGCGACCTATAAAAGGCATCTGGAATTGATTTTTGAGCACATTGAGGAACATAACGAGAGTCTATCAAAGAAGATCCAACATATTGTAGATAGTGTTAGGGGCATGGAAAACAAAGAGCAGCTTAGTCAGACATAGTTCCAGGATTATTTTTACCGTAGTACAAAGTCCAGAATTGGTGTACAAAATGCTGTTGGGTGTAAAGCATACATAGATATCAGAAGCTGACCTTGCTCTAGTGTTGAGTTTCAGGTGTCTAGCTATCTTGTACAGTCTATAAAAGGCATTGGCATTGCCATAGATAGCTGAAAATTAATTCTTGTTTGCATTTTATGGGGAAGCCCGTTTCGAGGCTGGTGTGTTCTGTATATAGCATATAAATGAATTTTTATTTTTTGTTGATTGTTAGGATCATTAAATCCATTTTATTGATTTTGGCTGGGTCATTAGGAAAAGCCGGATCAATATTTTTTTTTATTGAAACATCCTTGTTTTTTTTTTTTTTTAAATCCTTAGTTTTGAATTGGGTTTGATTGAGTTAACTAGATCTTTAGCAACTTGTGGAGTTATTTGATTTCGGCCAGTCAATATTAAAATCAGTTCAAAGTAAAAAACCTAAAACCCCAAAATAAATATAGAAGGTAGAAACAATAATTTAGTCTTTATAAATTCAGCAAATTTCACTTCAACTTCAGTTTTAATTTTACAATACTAACTTTGTAGCTATTAAAAAGTTCTAATGTGATCCTTGTCCATTGAAAAGCTAAAAACATTTAAAGCAATTGTCCATTCTTTTTCATCCTTTTCTTCTTTAGAATTAATTTGGGATAAATCCGGGTTGATAAACCCGCGACGCTGGCGGATCTGATAACCATGATCTATTTAACAGTCGACGGGCATGCTGGCAGGTTTCGAGAATCATAGTTAATATTGGGAAATTCCAAACTGCAGGGATTGATGTGGAATATTTCTAGATATATAAGGGCTAAAGTATAGTTAACGCAATACGAAACAACAATCCCTACCGTCTGTCTTCCTTGCAGTTACTGACCGTTAACCTCAGCTTCCAGCTCACAGGCTCAGCCACCACAGGTAAAGCTCCAAACTTTGCAATTACTTTTAACAATTCTCCACTCTTTCTCTCTCTCACACGCAAATTCTGTATATGCACATAACCCTTCACATTAATTGTTTGTTAAGGCAATACATAGCATAAAGTTTGATCTTCTTATTAAATTCACGGGTTCCATTTTGATTTTTTGTTCTAAAAATGAAGAGAATGACAGAACTATGATTTGAAGGTTCCGAAAACAAGATAGGAGTTGGGGTTGTTGCATTAGACGGTACAATTTTTTCAAATCCAAGACATACTTATATAACCCCACCTGGTCAAGGTTTTTTGCCAAGAGCACAGCCCAACATCATTTGCAACATGTTTTTCCACTTATAAAATCTGCTTTAGAGACTGCGGGAATTACCTCAGATGAAATTGACTGTCTTTGTTACACTAAAGTTCCTGGTATGGGAGCACATTTACAAGTGTCTGCTGTTGTTGTTAGAGCTCTTTCACTGTTGTGGAAGAAACCAATTGTTGCAGTTAATCATTGTGTTGCACATATTGAGATGGGTAGGATTGTTACTGGGGCGGATGATCCTGTTGTTTTGTACGTCAGTGGTCGGAATACTCAAGTTATTGCTTATAGTGAAGGACGGTATCGGATTTTTGGTGAGACTATTGATATTGCTGTTGGGAATTGTTTGGCCCGGTTCGCTAGAGTCCTGCAACTGTCTAATGATCCAGCTCCTGGATATAACATTGAGCAGGTATTTTGATATTAGTGAGTTCTTTGAGGTTTCTGTTTCGAGGTTTTCTTGCGCCCCCCCCGCCTCCCCCCAACTTAAGTCTTGCTTTGCTTTAGTTATTTGGATTCTGTTTGCTATTGATCCTTATGTGCGTTGAAACTGATAAAAACTTAACCATGTTTGGGTTTTCGAGTTTAGTGTTTAATTGAAGTCTTTCATTTTTTTCGTCAACTGATAAAAACTCGTCAGCTCAACTGTGTTTTAGTTATGTTTCTTGAATTCAAGCTTGATTGTCATATTGCACTCTTTGGTAGCCTTTTCATGCTCTAATAACATGAAGCAATTAAAACATTATCAAGAGGATCCTGAGGTTATTGGATTCATCTTCTATGGTTTTATGTTTCAAACAATCAAATCCTGTCATTTTAATTTCTATTTTATTGGCTTATTATTCTTTCTTCTTCCACTGTTATTCTCACTTCTCAGTGAAGGTTTTTGTGAGATTCATATCTCAACATTAGCAGTTCTGTATAAGGGTTATATAACATGGCTTTGGATGCCTGTGTGAACCTAAGGTTCTTAATACTAATGAACTACTTTCCATGCTCAAAACTAGAATTATGTTCCAAAGTGTGTCAATATTTACTTCCATAATGTTGTCATAACCAGCTTGCTAAGAAAGGAGAGCAATTTATAGACATTCCTTATGTTGTCAAAGGGATGGATGGTTTCTTTTAGTGGAATATTGAGCTTTATCGAAGCCACAGCAGAGGAGAATCTTAAAAATAATGAGTGCACTCCTGCAGAATTGTGCTATTCCCTCCAGGTAAACTACGTTTTCTTCTTCGCTACTAGTTGCCTAAGTATACAAATCTTGTCTTAATGTATTTGCTGTTAGCGGAAGAAATCACCGGCGGTAGCCTCAGAGGAAATAAAACACATGTCGTATTACAAAACAAGTTTACAAATTATAAAACTTATAATCTCAATACACACCCTTTCTTTTCTTTTTTATGTTTCTCTCTAATCTTTTCCACACAAAACAACACAAACTAAACAATTTATTTATACATAAATTAAAAAGTCACAAGTGATGGTGTTTGACAATAAATAGTTGTAGATGATGGTGGTTAATGTGAGGTGGTAGTTTATGGTTGTGTTTGAATTGTAGGTGGCTGCAAATGATAGTTGTTGGTTGATTGAGTTTACCACAACAAATCTCCCTTTTGAAACTCAATTGAGGGATGTCATACCAAGCATGAATTTCAGTTTGATAAATAAGTCTTCCTTCAATGGCTTTGTAAAGATATCTGCAACTTGATCATTTGTTTTTCAGGATATCATTTCAACTTCTTTGTTCTTCACACGCGCTCGGATAAAATGATGACATGTATCGATGTGTTTACTTCTTTCATAATACACTAGATTCTTGGTTGATGCAATTGCTGATCGATTATCAATACAAATCTTTATAGGACTTTCTTGAGGAAATCCCTAAAACTTCAGCATATTCCTTAACCATATTAGATGGCATACAACTGAGTTGGCAGTAACATATTCAACTTCACAACTTGATAATGTTACTATTGATTGCTTCTTGGATGACCATGTAAAAGATGTATCTCCCAAGAAAAAAGACAAACCCAGTTGTGCTTTTCCTTTCATTCAAATCTTTACCCCAATCACTATCCGTATAGCCAATAAGATTGAAGTTTTCATTTAAAGTATAAAACATACCTTCATTTATTGTTCCTTTGATGTGGCGAAGAATTCTTTTGGTTGTATTTAAGTGAAACTGGTATGATGTCTCCATATATCTGCTGATGAGTTTGACTCCATAGAGTATATCCAGTCTGGTACATGTCAAATACCTACCTCAATTCTACTTCATTCTCAACTAGAGTTGATGTTGGATTGCTACTTTCCATCTTGAACCTTTCAAGAATATCTTTGGCGTAACTGCTTTGAGATATAAAAATCTCTTCTTCTTTCTGCGTTACTTCTAAGCCAAGAAAATATGTCATTAGATCAATGTTTGTCATCTCAAACTCCTATACCATGTTTTTTTTTGAAGTCTTCAAACATGGTATGATTGTTGTCGGTGAATATCAAGTCATTACTATATAAGCATACAAATAATAAGTTTCTATCTGCTTTTTTCTTCACATATATTACATGTTCATATGGATATTTTTTTAAATTCATTGTCTTGAAAACACTTGTCAATTCTAGTATTCTAAGCACGCGAAGCTTGTTTCAAACCGTAGAGGGCTTTCTTTAACTTGTATACTTTGCCTTCATTTCCAGCTTCAATGTATCCAAGTGATTATTCAATATAAATCTCTTCTTCTAGGAAGTCATTCAGAAGTACTAACTTCATATTAAGTTGATAGATCTTCCATCTATGTTGTATCTAGTGAGATCATCAGTTTGATTGTCTCTAGTCGGGCTATTTGAGCAAATACTTCTTTATAATCAATGTTTTCTCTTTATTTGTAGCCTTTTGTCACTAATCTTACTTTGTATCTTTGTACTTTGCCCCTTGCATTCTTCTTCGTCTTATAGACCCATTTGACACTAATTGCTTTTTTATTTTCTAGTAGATTAGTCAAATTCCAAGTGTCATTCTTTTCAATGGTATGTATCTCTTCATCCATTGCTTCTATCCATTTTTCTTCTGTGATGGCTTTATTGAAGTTAAGTGGGTCATTATCTACAAAGAAACAAAATATAATTGTATCTTCCATGACTTAAGTGGTATGATACAACTCTTATAAATTTCTCATACTTCTTGGTCCTTCTGATAAGGATGCTAATGGTAGTGCTGCTGATGATTATAGTGTGTTTCTCCTGCTGAATACAGGAAATCTGTGTACCGGATTTTGTGGCTCATCTACTAGACCTTCTGCAATTACTGTTGATATTTCCACTTCGTCTTCAATGATCAAATCAATACTAATTCATTTTACTTCTTCTTGATCATCATTTCACTGCCAAGATTTATCTTCTTCAAAGATAACATCTCTACTCATGATCACCTTCTTTATAATAGGATTATACAGCTTGTATCCTATTCTTCTATTACTATATCCGACAAAGATGCATTTTTCGCTTTTATCATTGAGTTTGGTCCTTCTTGTATCTGGAATCTTTGCATATGTCACACAATCAATGACTCAAAGATAAGTAACACTTAGTTTGTGACCACTTAATACTTCTTCAAGAGTAACAACTTACAAACTTCTGGTTGGATAAAATTTAGTAGATACACTACACAGGATACAGCTTCAACCCAATATTATTTGAGCAATTTTTTGCTTTGAGTATACTTCTTACCATATCAAGAATTGTTTGAGTATTTCTATTAGATGATGCATCATTTGCTTACTCGAATTCTGACATTGTAATGACTAAATTTTTTTTAAAAAAATTAGCATAATAATCTATTTTTTTTAATTTATTTTCATCTAAAAATACATGAAAAATTTTAGAACATTAAAAATTATTTATCAACCCATAAAAAGGTTTAAAAATTCAAAATCAAACCAATAAAATTTATTCTTTCTCGATGATAATCTATTTTTTTAGGTAAAAACAAAGTTTAAGAAAAGAACCCTCATAATTTTTATATATATATATATTTGGTATGTGGTTAATTGCGATGTTTTCTTTAACTATAACCTTATTACATTTTTCTCAACTGAAAAATAAATAAAATAATTTTTTGAACTAAAAATAAAATTTCAGAAACTATAAAGAACAAGGAAAAAAAGTTGAAAGAAAATAGATGGACTAAAAACTATTTTTTTCACGTGAAATTGAGATTGTTCATGGAATTTTTCTTTATTTTACATTTTGAAACCCTGTTGTTAGAATCTTTCTTTCCTTACATTTTTTTAGAAATTGGTCACACAAGCTACAATTGAAAAAACAAAAATTGATGACAGAGTTTGAATATGAATTTCTTAGTGAAATGCTCAGGCCTTTCACCCATGTATATTTTTGTATTGTAATTGCAATGTAACGAGACAACTGAAAGCAAATTAACACACTGGTTCTTATTCTTGAAATTTCATCTTTATTTTGACAATTCAAAAGCTAATTAAAATGAGACCATGGTGAAGTCTTATCTGCTGGGTTGATAATTACTTGGAGAAATTCTGTCTAAAATTCACCCTTTTTTTCCTCTCTACATATCCACTTGGAAGAAGATTAATGTGTATACTGGGCTTATGAGTTTCTCTAGAGATTTAAAGCACTTGGTGAGTTTACTCGTACCAAGCACCTTATCAAGAAATTTCGAAGGGGAAAGAGAACTTGGAACTTTGTTTTTTGTAACTGATTAAGGCTACCTTTTCGTATTTCAAGAGGACTCCCAAGTCCTGATTTAATACATCAATCCCTGTATAAATCTTCCATGCGTACGTGAGTGATTTCGTGCCTGCGGAAAACCAAAATCTTAATTCAACACTTATTATCCCATCTCCTTCATGGGGATCATAGCTTCAGGCTTAAAGAAAGTAGGTGAAGCATTTGGATGGGTGAAAGACAAGATTGGAGCTTTTCTCAGTTTCCTTTTTTCTAAGTTCCGTACAGCAGGAAAAGAAAATCCAGGAAAGCGTGATGCTCCAGGTGATGCTGATGCTGAAAAAAATGCTTCGTAGCCACTTGATCCTCTCTTGGAAGGAAAGTGGGAGGCTCCAGGTGATGCTGGTTCTTCTTCAGGAAAAGAGACTGGAGAAGAAAATCCAGGAAAGCGTGATGCTCCAGGTGATGCTGATGCTGAAAAACCGCCTCGTAGCGTACTTGATCTTCTCCTCGCAATAAAATGTGTGACTGCAGGTGATGTTGAACAACAGCTTCGTTGCCTCAGCGATCTTTTCTTGGCAGCGGTCCCTTCACAATTTGATGTTAAGGCCTCTTAAAGTGAATTTGTCGTACAAGAAGCTGCAATATAGCTTCTGTTTCAAGAATTTGGCCGTGGAGAATAACAGGGAAGCTGCTATATATATATATATATATGTTGGCTTTCCTTATTATGAAATAAATTTGTAGAGAGCGTTCAGCTTACTGTTTTGCTTATCTCTTCAATTAATCTTTAAAATCCGAGTAAGTTCAATTATGCAAGAAAAATCCCAAATTCTCAACGTTAAAAGATCTCAAGCAACAACTAATTAACGATTGAACTAAACCAATCTAGTTAATTAAAATTAAAATCAAGTAAATTTTAATTTAACCTAACCAGAAAAAAAAATAACGACACGAAAATAAAATAAATTCCAAAACAATAAACTTTCAATATACTATGTTTCCTATATTATTTTTCCTACATAATTGAAAAGCATTGGAAAAAAAAACCCTCAACTTAATTGGCATCGTCTTCATTCCTTGTAAAATCACTAATACCAAGTGATTTAACTAAATAAAAATCATTATCTAAATGGTTAATGTTTCATTAATAAACCAATTAATTATTATTAAAAAAATAAGAACACCACCAAAACTCTTGAGAATACATTAGTAACTAAATTAGACTTTTTTATTCTAAGCTAAACTCGGAAATCTGAGTCACTAAATTGATACGATAAATTTTTAAACAGTTTAATAATAATAATTTAATAAAAAAATGAAATAAATATATAACCAATGCAAGGGGATGGTTTTAGCGTTTGAGAGTGCAATTAATGAAATATATATAACTTATGAGTTCATTTAACCAAAAAAAACTTAAAGGAGTTCATTAAATCATGTATAAACATGACCTGAATTACAAGTTCATTTATTGAAGTTTAACTTCTTTATTAATTAAATATTTTTCACCTGATTAATTTGATTTCTTTTTCCCTAGTAAAATGTTACAACATTAATTTGTGCATAGTGATAGCCCAAATTCATTAGATGGAGGACATCGTCCCACCTTAAACTCTTGCACTTTTAGGAGTTTTGTTCTTTAAAAGGTGTCCATGTAAGAGAGACAAAAGCAGCCCTCCAAGCTACTTTGGACTCTCGATTTCTTGCTGATATATATGGGATATTGGTATCAATCAGAGGGGCTAAATTGATTGAGAACAAAAGTTGGGTTTTGGCCACCATGCAAAACCCTTAGCCCTACGATCTCAATTTCTTTGTTTCACAAGCATATTGTAACCAAAAAAACAATATACAAGAGGGAAAACAAGTACATATTTCACAAGCATATTGATCATAGGCATCGATATCTCAAAGATCTTAAGAGGGAAAAAAGCAACCATTCAAAGTCTCGGAGAAAAAAATCCTTGACTATATAAAAGAGCAAGTACCTTAGACGTGCAGCATCAGCATCATCTCTCTCTGACCTCTCTTCTGCCTCTGAATCTACATTTAAATCTAATCAATACCTTTTTCTTCTGGTTTCATGTCTATGTCCTTCTCAAACCTTGTAAAACTTGGCCCCGTGGACTCTGTAGAAGGGTGAAGGAATTGAGTGAGAGGATGGTCAAGGAAAACAACAAAAATCCTTTGCAGCTGAAGTCAATAAATCACATCTCGATTGTTTGTAGGTCACTAGAGAAATCTCTTGATTTCTACCAAAACGTTCTTGGGTTCTTTCCAGTAAGGAGACCTAGCTCATTGAACTTTGATGGTGCATGGTACATACATTGTTGTACACGTTCTTGAGTTCTCTTTCTTTCTTTGTTTTAATTTGGCCTCCATATATACAGTATAGTCCTGATCAAATCATTTCCTTTTCTTGAATTGATGTGCGCTTTCTCAGGTTGTTCAGCTGTTACGGCATTGGCATACATCTGTTGCAATCTGAGGACCCTGAAAACATGCCCAAGATCACCGAGATTAATCCCAAGGACAACCACTTCTCTTTCCAAGTATCTCTAGATCTGTAGCTCTCTCCCTTTCTCTGCACGTGCATGAATACATGTACAAATACATTGGATTTAGAATTAAAGTGTATTGCATGCCTTCTCCAATCGGTGTTTTCCTTTCTTCGAACAGATGATTCGAGATATTTAATCAATAGATATAGCGTTTAATTACTATCTCGGAAGAAAAAACAAAGAACATGTTTATGCATCAATGATCTTTTACTAGGCTGAATTAAGAATTTTTTCCCCTTTTGGCTACAGTGTGAGAGCATGGCAATGGTGGAGAAAAAACTGGAGGAGATGGAGATAAAGTACGTGAAGACAAGAGTAGAGGAAGATGGAATGGAGGTTGATCAATTGTTTTTCCATGATCCAGATGGAATGATGATAGAAATTTGCAACTGCGATAACCTTCCTGTTATCCCACTAGCCCATGATGTTGTGTTTTCTTGCTCATTTAATTACAAATTGTAAAATCTAAAATCATATTGCAGAATCCTAGAATATCTCTCGGATATATTTATATATAACCTATTAAACTTATTAATTCATACATAAATATTTTATAACTTCAGCTCATTTATGGAATATATTAACTTCTTTATTAATCTATATATCTTATGTTGATTTTCACTTGGTTAAATTTAGTTTACTCATGTGATATTAACTACTTTGTTAAGTTATCTCATCTTAACTTTCATGTATAATTAAATAAGCTTTTTAATAGTAAAATGTTACAATAGTTATAAACACAATATATATGTGTGTGTGTAGTTTGATTTAAATAAAAAGATTTGAATCCAAACCAAAATAAAATATGAATGAATACAAGAGACTTGAACTAATTAATCTATCACAAGCAAGAGCAAGAGCACAATCAAAATCATATTGTTAATATATAAGTGATGGTTAAATATTATTCTAGTTGATCGAATCTGAACTGCTTCTCTGAATCTATAGAAGCAGCCTGCTCGTCCTCTACCCGCTTCTTTCCAGCATTCAATATCTTCGTAACTATAATATTGAGAGAGGTAATTGTGAGGAAATAATTCAAGTCCACCTTCTGTCTCCGCCACCGGAGACTTTTGACAGAATTAAGTGAAGGTTGCGGATTTCTTCGGTGATGGCAGGAGATCTATCCAGGCAGCCTGGAGATACCGGTTGAGTCACAGCGAAGTGCTGGAGGGTACGCCAGCGAGGGCCATATGGCGCCCTGTAAAAAGGCAGTATAGTTGTAGCTCCAATGATGGCTCATCTTGTGATGTGGAAAATCCCAACACCATAGGTATTCATCCTTTCGCATGCCTAAGGCAAGCAAAATAATGAACACAATTTCTTTTTTTAAATAAAGTGGTGAATTCTTCGGTGACTTGCATTTTGATTATTTCCGAAAACCCTAATATCGTGTTTAATTAGTGTTTATAAATAAAAAATAAATAAATACAGAAGACATAGAAACATGTCTAAGTAAATTTTGAAGTGAATTAAACATGGTTCTTCTCTCTTCTCTCAGATTTTTATTTTTATTGTTATTATTATTATCTTCTCCAGATAACAACTAGACATTATATAAAAGCGTTGCCAGTTATACATTTTTATCATTCATTGAATTTCCACATGCAATATTTGTCAATATAGTTTACGGATAAATAAGTTTACGGATAGATAGAACTGTTTTATTTTATTTTAGTGAATGACTGATACCTGGGATTAAATTTTCCATAATTGGTATATTTACGTGTGATTATTATTGTTCATTTATAACCTCTCAGACTGAGATATAAAATATAATGGGGCCAGTAAAACACCGGAAATTTCTCAAAGGAGTGATGAAAACAGTCTTTTCAAAGGACTTGCAGCAGTGCGGTAACTTCTGTTTTTTATTGCTTTTAAAACACAATACAACCTGAAATCACATGGAGTACAGATTAGAAATAGAACAATACAACCTGAACTCACATGGATTACAAATTGGAAATAGAACAATATCCTATAGCTACATGTGCAATTGCTACGCCAGTTTCTGCTTTAATTTGATGAAGTCAAAACTAAGAAAACAGCAGTGAAAATGTTTGTACAAGTTGAAGAATTAATAGTTTGGTGCTTGGACGGATAAGACTGTTTTTTAAAATGTGAACATATCAAATATCTATGCTGCATAAGCTCCTGCTCGATAGGCTCAAATTCGTTTAGATTTTCTACTACATTTTTAAATTTCTTGGATAGCTTCTCACTGTGATCTTCAACAATTTTTATAAATACAGTTATCTGTTCTTGGAATGTAGCACGTAACCGCTTCTTATTTCTCAATTCAGCGGTTAGTTCTTGAATTTTCTTGTCTTTTGCATCCCACAAAGTAAGATAAAAACACAACCCAGATCACGTCTGATATGCAGAAATTATCCTTGCACTCCTCAATGCATGAGAAATCTTCCTCCCAAGATCATATTGGCTACGTCCCAGTTCATTCATTAGTCTGGTTTCTTGAATAACATGTGATGAGGGCCAAATAAAGAATAGAAAAGGCAAAAGTTTTCTTCAAGGATTTAAATATTTTCCTAAAGAGCTTATTTTAATTTGCAGATAGAATAAGGCTACAGAATCACGTATCAAAGACGTATATAGATGGTAAAGCAAGGAAGCAGCAAGTCATGATTTAATGACAGTGAAAACTCACCATTGTTTGACGTACTTCACGTGGAGCTACTATGGTGGATGATTATGGTCCTGTACAAATTTCGTTACCACCCATTTTCCAGACTTTTCGAACTTAACATGAACCATTGCCTTACAACCTTCTCTAGCACTCATGCGTGGCTTTTGAACATTTCCATATTTCCCTCGAATGCTTACCCAATAACCCTCCTTATTACACCCAAGTCGCCTGGCAAGAATCCTCCCATCTCTTTCAGAACGACGACAAGACATTATTCGCATTACAAACCCTCTCTGCCGAGCATATTCATCATAGAATACCTTCGAAGCATCTTCTGACTCAAACTCCATGCCCTTATGTGGTTCTACAACAGTATCTTTTCCAGCATTTTCAACCATTTCTTTTCCAACAGAGCTCTCTACTATATCAATTCCCTCATCTATATCCACTGCCACACAACAACACCATTCACCATTACCTTTTAAACATTTGTTCATCTATTAAAATTAAGCTCAAAAGTTGACGAGAACAAACCAAAAATAGCATAGCTCACTCTTCTCTGTAGCAGCTAAAACCAAGTTAAGAAAAAAACTAAACTTCCCACCAAACAAAACCCAACCTTTCATGTCAAGAACATAATTCAACAGTAAACAAAACAACAAACAACATTAACAACAACTGCTTCATTTCCTCTTGTTTTCTCTGTCTTTCACTTTCCTCTCATTTCTCAGCAACCAATCAGACCATATATCAAAACCACATCAAGAAGCCACAAAATTCAAACTTTCTCTTCTCAAATCATAACCCACTAACAAAATTAAAGAAAAAAAAAAGATGGCAGCTTTATAGCATTAAGCAATAAAAGTGAACTATAAACCTTGCCATAAAAAATCCAAACTTTTTGTATGATTGAATGAATTACGAGTAAATTAAAACAGACACAGATAGACGAAGATTGAAACTTACTTGATGCAGGAAGATCAGAGAGACCCAGAATTAAGAGAGGGCATTCGAAGGTAATTTTGAAGAGTTTTGAGAGGTATTTTTGGGTTTTGGTGAGTAGGGATAAGATGGATCAGAGTCTAGTGAGAGATGATTGTGAAACTAGGTGTTTTGATGCCGCCAGACAACATAAATTTATTTGACATGTCATTCCTTTTCTTTTTATTTTATTTAGGAAAAAATAAAAAAATAAGACATTCTTAAAAAATAAAAATTAAATTATTATTATTATATCTTCCTAAACAACAAAAACCCATCTTAAAAATCAAGTAAATCTATATCTCTTTACACTTTTCTGTTTGGTCCCTGGGCAAATTAAGCAAAGAAAGCCTTTTTCTCTTCTGTTTAGTATATAAAGCTATGAACTTTATATCTGTTGAGCTCCATTTAAGCGCTAAGCCTGTTAAACTAGAGATTAAATTAGTGTTTTTTTTTGTCTTTCTGTGTGAATTGAACTTAAAGTTGCAAGTTTCTATTGTTTTGTTCTCTAGTGCATTTAACATACAGTAATTTATCGGTAGCTTATTTCGATATGGGAAGTAGCCCTTTGGTTGATCTTTTAGGCCATGTTCAGGGTTTCGTTTGTTGTCATAATATGAAAGATACAGGGAGATGAGATTGTGAAGTCAGGTGCCATTTTTTGGTGCAAACTGAAAGTTTTGTAAGTCAAATACAAATGTTAGATTTGGGGTAATTAAAATCGCCAATTCAGTATAGGATTTAACTTAGTGCTGTCTTGGATCCTAGCCATATGTGCGAGTGAATTATGCATGCGGTGAGTTCGTGGCACACGGTGCATGATTCGCCTGAATGGCTAGAATTCTAGGCTGCATGAGCATGGCCCAGGATGTTCTAAAGGGTGGCTGGGACTTTATTGGAATCCCCACCCCACCACCAAGTTCCTGCTTATTTGTGACTGGAATTGAGTATCAAAAATGCCTCCATGAAGATTTAGAATGCTCGTGGTTAACGTTTGTATGCCTAAACAATTTGTTTTTGGTGATTATGAATATTGAAATTTTTTTAAAAGGGGTCAAAACATGAAACCCTCTGATTTATTCATGGTTTGATGTCAGCTAAATGAACATAGCTCCTTAAAGCAATTTTGGAATCAATAACCACGCCAATCTTTAGAATATATATAGCGTTTATTTGGCAGCGTTTCAAGGTTTAAGGACAACCACTGCCGATTTCTATTGGCCAATTCTATGCACCACAAGTACAAATATGTACAAGGGTAGTGAGGGTGTGTGCATCACAAGGTATGCAAGAAACACAGACGACTCTGCATTAAACAAATTGAAGGAACTTACTGTTGTTATTCGACCTTATTTTTGATGATATTACTATTGGATGATTATGCTCCCTCATAAACTTTGTCACTAACCATTTCTCTAGCTTTTCTCTCTCCACCAATACCATTGCCATACGTTGTAAATCCTGGCAATACGTTGTAAATCCTGTACAAATTTCAACTCTTGATAGTAGGTGAAGTTTCATCAAAATTCCTTCCACTTGTATAATCCTGTTGCAAATTATTTCGAGGCCTTGTAATCATCCGCTTGACCTAATCTCAGTTTTGTAAGTAAACTAATGATATTTCATGTATAATAATTGGCTGCGTTGATCAAGTAGCAGAAGCCATATTACCTTAGATTACAGCTAGCTTTACTTGCAACCATGGATACCCTTGGCTCCCTTGCAGTCCCACACCAATTGTGAATGCAATAATCCAGGACTTGAAAGAGTACCAAGAAAACGTTGAGATTGGGTTTAAGGATGTTTTTACTTTTAGAACAATTAATTCAGACAATTCTTGTGAAAATTCCAATTGCCTGACCATCACAAAATTCTCGTGAGGAGTTGATAGCATTTGTTTATTGTGAGTATTGCATTAATTTATGTTTATATCTTTAATGTATTATCTAATATCCTTTCCCTTCTTCCATGGTATTATCTTTATTTTATTTTTATTAGATAATAATTGAGTCATTGGAGGAAATTTATAGATTAAAAATATGGATTGATGAATACTATAGTATTATTCAATGGAATTGTGCAAAATTAAGTGGATTTTTATACTTTACTTTTGTTTTTTTGGTATTTCATATCTAATTTGCTAAAACAAAAACACCAATCTTCTGATATTAATCATGATTAGGTCAAAAACATGGTGAAGATAAAATAATAAGGGATTGAAACAATAAAAATAAAAAAAAAATTAACACAATCACATACTTGTAACCTACACAACCATCCAAAATAAACTTCTTGATACAATTTGAAAAAGATTCATCACCTTCATTTTATTTTATTTTTAATAATCACAAAATTAATTTTTATATCTTCATTAACTGAAGTATAATGCACTAAGCTCCTTTGCTATTTTTACTAGCAAAGGATTTTCTATATTAAATATAGTTAATACTTTCTTAAATTAATTAATTTTTTTTCATTTCCTTGTTCTTTGCTACACACATTTGTGTTATTCCTTTAATCATATAACAACATAGAGAGTTTTTTTTTTACAACATTTTACAAAAACATATTAATTGAAAGTCTTTATAAAAATTAAAATTTATTATTAAATAATATTACGAAATAAAATGATGTGATTGATTATTATTTTTTCAACAATGAAAATGATTTTGAGTCGTAAAAGCTTTACTAATAAATTTTTTCATAAAAGTTCAAGTATCAAAGATACATTATTAAATTTTATCTATTTTAGCATTTCAATTTAGAGATTGGTTGAGTTGGGTTTTTTTAAAAAAAAATTAAAAGTCAACTCTATTAAATTTTAATGATTTAGTAGATTGACTTGAGTTAAATCCAACTAGGTTAACTCTAAGAATTTTTTTTATTAAAATAGAATTATTTTAATTTTATTTGAGTTTTCAAAATAAAATAAAATAATAGTATTTTAAAATAGATTTAAGTTAATCTATTAATCCATAACTTTAGCCTCCAAATGAGTTTGATATTAAATTTTATATCATAAATATAATCTAAAGAGATGATATCTATAGAAAAGTAAGTGAGCCAATATTAAAATGGATATGCAAACAAATAAAATATTATCTACCAAAAAATAAATATTTTCTTACAAAGAAAATATAAATACCGCAACAACACAAAATTACAGAGAGCAACATTTCCGTTGCTGCAAGGGGACCAAGGGCTCGTTCTCCAAAAGACGACATGTCACATGCATTTTACAGAATTAGAAAACAAGAGTTCCCACTTTCCAACCAGCAGCTGACAACTAGACTGCATATCGTTTCCTGAAACTGAACTTTCCTCTCTATTTCCTTCTGTGCCATGCTTCTTTCAACACAGCTTGAAACTGTTGACTGGCTTCCAGATAAGAGATGGAAGAGAAAATGAGCTGAGAAAGTTCTCTGACATACAACCAAAGGTTGGAGAGTTTTGGGTTGGGATTCTTTGACAAAACCAAAGGTTAGTGTTTTTCAGACTCTCTCTCTCTGACATACACTTGATAACTACACATACAATGACACGCGAAAGGTGTAATCTTTTTGAAATTTCTTGATGGGTTTTGTTTCTTGTCTTCCTTTTTTTTGTTTCTTTATTGTGTTGAACTGCTGGAGATGGATTGAGGAAGTGGAAGAAGCTGAAATGCTTTTCAAATTCTTATCTTTGAAATGGAGCTCCTTTGACTGCGAAGATTTTGCTAATGGAATGAAATTTGTTTCTTTTGGTGATCTAAACCTGGTAAATGAGAATGCCATGTTGTTAATCAAATTGAATTGAATATATGAAACTATGAAACCCCATGAGCTTAAAATTTAGGACCCTGGTCAAGATTCTGTAGACCCTAGTTCATCAACCAAGATTTGGTCAAGATTTCTTTGAAATGGAGCTGAGCATTGCTTGTTTTCTGTTTCAACAATACTTGTTTTCTTCATTGGCTTCCTAGTCTATATACTTCTCTTTCGCTATCCTGACACTGTTGAGGCACCTTCTCGTGGTCTCCATGTGCTGTACTCTTCTTGTTTCTTGCCTGAATGGGAAATTTGATGATGATGCCTTCTTCTTTTTGTCCTTAGAATACTAGTAGATGGCTGTGTCTCAATGGAGACCTGTATAAATATAGATCCAACTGAAATCACCAAGGTCTAATCCACTTAATTATTGACTGGAGTGGTCTGAGCAGAGAAATATGCCATGCGAGTGTGCCTTGCATGATCGTCATGGTCAGGCATTGTTTTGCACGTGAAACTATGGGGGGAATCTAGACTTGGGGTGCAGAAAAAACATTTCATACAATACCTGCTTTCGCTTCTTCAATGCTTTTGGGTTTTGACATCTAAATTTATGACAGGTTCATGATGGCAAGCACCTCTGGTGAACAATTTAATTCTAACAGAAATTATAGATGTTGGCTGGCTGAAACTTTTGATAACCAAGAAACAGCAGATGATGAATTAGCTGGTAATCTTGATGGAAAAGATAACATAATTCAGCAATCTATTCAAGATTTTCCAGTAAATTTGGAGCCGTTTGAACCATTTATTGGAATGGAGTTTGAATCAGCAGAGGATGCTAGGGAATTTTACGAGTTGTATGGCAGGCGAATGGGCTTTACCATTCGTAACAATCGTACACGTAGGTCACTCAAAGATAACTCAATAATTGGTCGAGAGTTTGTTTGCTCAAAAGAAGGCTTTCGTGGAGGAAAGAGTCCAAAGGGAGAGAACAGAGTTTTTCAATCACGGCCAATCACAAGGGAGGGATGCAATGCAATGTTGAGGATAGCTGCAAAGGATGGAGGAAAATGGGTTATTTATGGTTTCATAAAAGAACACAATCATGATCTTAATCCTAGTAAAATACCACCTCGCCGCTCACACAGGATTGCATTTAGTGAGGTATGTTTCAGGATTAGTTTTGTGTGGTATGGTTGTTATCACGCGCATTTCAATTTTAGATCTTCATTAATTTAACTGTTCCTGTCATCTCTTCCAGAAGCTTGTATTTGCATGACATGAAATAACTGTTCTCTTGTTGCAGGATGAGAAAGATCTCAAAATCCGAGAGCTATCCACCGAGCTGCATCGTGAGAAAAAGAAATCTGCTGCTTATCAAAAGCAGCTACAGATGGTTTTAACATATATCGAGGAGCACACACAACGTTTGTCACTTAAGGCTGAAGTTGTGGCTAACAAAGTGAAAGAACTTGAGTCTGAAGAGCCAGAAGAACCAGATTCTGACTAAGAGTATAGCTGAAGATTTTATGTTAGCATCTGTAGTCAACTAATTCTGGTTTTGCTGGACAAGATACAAACGGATAAACTCATTTTAGAACTTTACATTCACAAAGATAATTGTTGCTACGTGCCAGATGCTCCATCCCATCTGAACTTTGTAACCGAAATATAAGTTAACAACTGCAAGGTTCGATAGTATTCGTAAAGAAAGGCTGGTTTTAGGAACTGCTGTATTGAGATGACAAGCTCAAACATGACAAATTTGTAACAGCTTTGAATGATTTAGGGGAACCGTGTATAAATTCTATGCAGATCACTGATCCAGAAGTCAAAATTCAACTTTGGACCATGAGTTTACGTTGCAATCATCTATCTTGGGTCCAAGATATGAATCTGATTATAATTTATGAGCTGGAGAATTTAAGCAAATGTTTCTCTCTCCATGGAGATTTAACCAAGTATTTTACCTAGTCAGAACTGTATAACACCTAACACTGTTAATTTTTGGTCAGTGGAAAACGGGAAGAAATCTTAAAATCCAAATATGCTAAGAATCATGTCATATGAAATCCAGAACAAATTAACCTATTAATGGTCCATACATTTTCAATATGCTTCACCAAGAAGTTTCAAATCATTTGGTTTCAAATTGAAGTTAAGTCCTCCCCTTTAAAATGCAGAACTTAGTAGGAGCAGGCTGATAGGGAAAGCAGAATTAACCAAACCCTTGAGATTCAGCTTGGGATAATTAGCTTGGTTTCAAACTTTTCCTTAAATGCACCAATTGTACATGGAAGGTTTTACTCCCGGTTATAAAACTTGTATGGTTAACCGATGACTTGCTGACTAGGGCTAAGTTGATGGAAAAACTGAGTTTTTTTTCTCTTCAAAACAACCTTATTTTCGAGTTATCTTTAAAAAAAAACCTGGATTAATCCAGTTTAAACTCCGTGATCGACAACCCAGGTCTTGAGCCAGGTTGTTGCTCGAGTTGGGTATTACAAGTAAAGTCTTGCTGCCTATGATATCTTAGCCGACTGGGCTTTACCTTAAAAAACACACACACGGACATTTCCCACATGAGCCCTTTTTCTTGGTGCTTTGTCCCACCAACTTCACTTCACTTTCATCTCAGCCTGTCAGCCAGCAACATCTCTCCTCGCTTTCAAATCAAAAACTCCAAAAACCAACTAAAACCTTTGCTTTACCGGAATCCAGTCTTCAAATCTAGGGCTTCCACTTCTATTTCCAATCCCAAGAGGCTTCTATTGCTATGTAACGCTTCATTTCACCGGTGACCGGTGAGTTCATTAAAATTTTGTCTTTTTCACTCCTTTGTTTCCTTCCCTTCAGTGCATATCATTATCATTTCTTTTGTGATCTCTTAGTCTAATTTTGTTTGAATTTGATTATTTTATCACTGCTAATGGTGTTCATATCAGTCTTGGAAAAATTCAAGGAAGAAATATACTTTCTTGGCTGTATGATATGTGGTATTGTTGGCTGTCTAACATGATTGCCTCTATCTGTTATATTCATTAGAAAGAAAGAATGAAAGTTATATTGCTTAATACTTCTTGAAAGATAAAGATGTTGATATTATAAGGTGATTTGGTAAATGTTATATGTAATTTTTTTTGTGAAACCACATTCTTGAAGGCATTGACACAAGGCCATTCTGGGGCAAATAATGTTACAAGGGGCTCCATTTTGTTATTGTTGAATTCTGAAGCTTCTTTTACAGTAAAAAAGACTTAATTGTTAAGAGGAACATGTCTCTATTTGGATTTTCTTGGGGCTGTATTTCAAATTCTTATTTTGACTTGATTTCCTATATTCAGTGAGTTTTTTATCGGATCTGTTTTTTAATTATGATCCTACTTTTCCTTCTCTTTTCCTTGTTGGAGTGAAACTAATTTTGAAGTTTTTTCTGTAGGAGTATATAATGGATAAACAATCTGTTCATGGGTTTGATTCCAATGAAAGTGACCTGGATTTGCAAGGTGAAGCCTATGAATGTGGAAGGATAGAAGATGAGCTTCAAAATAACTTGGATTTCTGTGTAGATGAAGATGACAAGACATCTGTGCAATGTATTGAACTAGCTGTAAACGCTGAAGGTTTAGAACCATGTGTGGGTATGGAGTTCAACTCAAGAGATGAGGCCAGAGAATTTTACATTTCCTATGGCAGATGCACTGGTTTTACTGTACGAATACACCATAACCGACGCTCTCGGGTTAACAATCAGGTTATTGGTCAAGATTTTGTTTGTTCCAAAGAAGGATTTCGAGCCAAAAAGTATGTACATAGGAAAGACAGAATTCTTCCCCCACCACCAATCACTCGGGAGGGCTGTGGAGCAATGATAAGGTTAGCCTTGAAAGGAGGAAAGTGGGTTGTCACCAAATTTGTCAAGGAGCACACTCATAAACTAATGAGTCCCAGTAAAGTTCCATGGCGAGGATCTGGGAAGCAATTAATCAGTGAGGTATGTTTGAGGTTGAAAATGGCATCTAAAAGTTCAAACGTTAATTCACTGGATGAGCTGATTCTTCTTTTTAATTAGCGTTGTGGGATTATCACTAGACAATGATTGCTGGGACTGTTAAACCAGATCCTGCCAAGCTTGAACCACTAGTTCCTATATGCACTACACTAATGTCTTGTTAATGGTCTACTTGATATGGATCTGAATAATTTGTACCTATTTACTACCATAAACTTGACTTTCCCCCAAGTAATTAAGTTGGCCGTGGTCAGTCACTGCACTATAGGGAAAGAGCCGGGAAGCTCAACTTTCCCGCTAGATGCCTTATGAACATTGCCGTAGCCACAAGCAGAGAATATTGACCATATAATCTAGATTGAGTGCTGTAAATATGGTACCTCCATTGTTCACAGTTTCCTTTCTATTTCATGCTCTAAATCAATTGTCATGAAGTTATTGTGATTTCCTTAATATTCATTTTTTTTTATTTTTTTGTAGGATGAGAAGGATAAAAGAATCCGTGAACTATCACTCGAGTTGTATAATGAGAGACAAAAATGTAAACGAAGGTGTGCTGTATATGAAGAACAGTTAAATATGATTCTACAAGATTTGGAAAAACACACAGAACATGTCTCTAAGAAAGTTGGTGATGTTGTCAAGAGCATTAGAGAAATTGAGGAGGAACATTCAGATGACTCCAACAGCGAATGAAGTCATTCATGTGTTTCTGAGGATGGATGATTTTTAGGAGTCAAATGCCAACTTATCACATAAGCAGTTTGTTTGGATAATCATTAAGATTGATAACTTTATGGTTGATTAGGTCAATTATCTTTTTTCTTAGAATATCAATGGCTGCTCTCTCAATTTAGCTTGGTGTAACATATTGCCATTGTATTTTTATTTATTTTCTCTCATTAAGTTTATGCAATTTTTGTTTGAATATCAGATTCAAAATTTTAGTTTCTTTGATAAATATGTCAGGGACATTGTGTATTTTCCTTTTGGAGGTTAATTGCTGGCTTAGCAATAAGATTGGAGAATTTTTTTGCCATGATACTCATTGACCAGTTATTTTTCAGTGTGATTATGTTATTGCTCTTTTGCAGTTAAATCAGGCGGGGCTCAGCGGTTTGACATGAAAAAGTGATATAGAGCAAGCTCCATGTTATGTTTACGTTTTTAACGAAGATAAAACTCGGTTGATTCGGTCAAGTTGATCTAGTCAACATAGATTTAAAAAAAAAAAGAACAAAAAATTCCTGTTGTTCTCCCCCCAAGAAGCACCAGAGCTAGGAATATATACCTTGGAGGGGTAACATAAAAATTCTAGTAGTTAACATGAAGATAAGTTAAGATAAACAAGGATCAAACAAAAATTAAGTCATTTCCGGCATCAAAGCATCAAATAATAATTTTATTTAAAAAGAAAGAAAAGAAAAGAGCATAAAATAACAAGAACATAGATTTTGACTTGTTTATAACAATTTATATAACCTAGATTGATCGCAACAATTTTTCTGGAATAATAGAAACTCACAAACAAACAAAAAAAACCAAAGAGATTATTATTTTCAGTCCTTCAAAGAGTTTTAAGAAAAAAAATTTACTATAACATTGTTTTTTTATTTTCTAATTTTAAAGTTTTAATTTGGTAGTAATAAAGAAAAAGGTTATATTTGTGATGTCGAAAAGAAAGACCTCTCTCCTCTCCACGGCTTCAAGTCATTGGTGACTTGACTTCATCCACTTTTAGGGGGGGGGGGGATAATTCCAAAACAAATATTTGATTGCGAGAAATGAGTGGATATGCTTCAATTTTCTTAACAAAGTCACCAGAGAAGTGATCACTTCAACTCGTTGAACAAATCCCAAGCAAAAAAATTAATTGATTAAATCACCATGTGCTTCTCTGTCCCTGATTACTGACCGTTAGATTTAAGTAGCCTTGAAATCCACAGTCGATCTCTCTTTCTAGTTTCTAACAAGACACAGAGCCCAGTGAAACTTCACTGTCTCAAAGTCTTGCAAGAGAAACAGGAGTTAGAAAAGTAAGCTCCTTTTCACTTAAACTTTTCAATTTATTTTTATTAATTATAATCTGTCTATGCATATTGCTTTTAATGTTTTATATTGTGAAATGGGTTTGCTTTAAATTGTCGAGAAAGTGAAGAATTGATGTCAAATTTGGTGTGAAAGGAATGAAGATGAAGCAAAATGTTTGACTTTTATAGTCTTCGTAGGATAAGTTCTTTCTTATTATGTTTTAGATTGTTCGGTCGCTGGGAAAGAGTTTGGAAAAGAAAGTTTTGTGTGTAGTGTTAGTTATGTGGTATGGTGGTATGCTTGATTTTTATGAAAATGGGAAAACTTTGTGTCAGCTCTTACTAATGATTCTTGAAAGGAAAAGACTTTCCTTTCTTTAATTCAAAATTTTTTACTTGGAAAAGAAAGTTGTAAATGAGTCCATTGATTTATTTGTTTGGTTGTTTAGGAAAGTGAGATTGGAATAGTTTTCTATCGATGTTTTGTTGTTTTGTTTTGGCTTCGTTTGAGAATGAGAGTGTTACCTAGCTATTGTCAAAGAACTGAAGAACTGAGAGCGTTGTTTTTAAGTCCCTAATTCATTTGCTTTTACTATTCAAGATGAAAATCGGTTGCCTGGAAATGTGTTACTTGAAGTGCCATCTGATGTAACTGAAAAATATGAGTACTTAAGCCTTCTGTGTTCTTGGGAATGTGTTTGTCAGCCTGAAATCTTATTGTGCTGGCTTTGTCACTGCAATGAAGCGATCAATATGCATAGCACCTAAATCAATATGTCGAGGCCAGGAGTAGCACTGGATCTCATTTCATTAGGGATCGTTGGATAGAATTCTTATGCTGGGAACATAATGACCAGCACTACTGATGGGCGCAGTTTTCTGGATATTGATGAAGGTTCAGATGAGGAAATGTTTGAAAGTTTTGGTGAACATGAAGCTTCACAAGATGGGTTGTTGCAGCAATGCATTTCACAGCGTGTTGTGGATAATGGCATGATTTTGACAGAATCATCTATGGAAAATTTAAGTGTGGATGGTTTAGAACCGTATACTGGGATGACTTTTCCATCTTTAGATGATGCAAGAGATTTCTATTATGAATATGCCAAGCGAACAGGTTTCACCATTCGAACAAATCGGATCAGACATTCACTAAAGAGCATGGTAGTTATAGGACGTGACTTTGTTTGTTCAAGAGAAGGCTTTCGTGCTGCAAAGCACTCACTGAGAAAAGACAGAGTTCTTCCTCCACGTCCAGTTACAAGAGAAGGCTGCAAAGCCATGATAAGACTGGCAGCAAGGGATGGAGGGAAATGGGTAGTTACCAAATTTGTGCAAGAGCACAATCACAAGCTAATGACTCACTGTAAATTTCTTGGAGAATTGCCAACTATCAATATACTTAGCGAGGTATGTCTGAGATATCACTTGCAATTTACATTTCTGTTATTATAGATCAAAGTAGCCATTGTTAGAAATTAGAATATCCTTAATTAGCTATCGGACCATGTCTTGATGTTCAACATTACAGACTTTTAAGGTGTCTAAGTTTGACTTTAATTTTTAACAGCCTTTATATGCGAACTCATCATTGTTACTCAGGTTCCTTTGAAAATTCTCTTAGCAAAATTTGTAATATCACAACCTCCACCAGCACTGTTTGCTTACAATACCATGGATTTGTGGATGTTTGAATCTGTCATTGAATTTCTCAATTGGAATATTTGTTCCTGAAACCTCATCTCTCTCTTGTCAGTACCCTGAATCAAATCCAAACATGTCTTCTCTAGTTAAATCCATAAATTGATGCATCTTTAGAATTTCATAGTTATGATCTGAAAGTAATTGCATCGGCAAGCCATCCATACTTGGATGGGAAAATGCATGCATTATTGTGACACCTTTGTTCCATGGATGTTGCCGGATTTGTTGTTTTTGTAACCCTTACACTCAAGTCCTGAGATGTTCTTGGTCACATTTTTCCATGTTTTCAGCTATTCTCTGTCTGTTGCATACTCAAGTTAGGATAACAGCTAAGATACTAAAATTGCATTGTTGAAAAACCAGTTGCCTGCCGTTGGAAACATATAGTTTAAAATCCATGCCTTTTGCCAAGTTGGTGGCTAGAGTGGTATTTCTCTGCTTTGCAAATGGCAGGTCTATGATTTGAACCCAAGTCATAGGTAGGGAGGATGCCTACCCAATGGATGAAACTTAAAGATATGTTGCAAGGAAAGTGCGTTGAAACCTACTGAAAGGATACATATAGCACAATTAGTATCTTGAAGGCTCCAAGATTGAACAATGTGACAATGTAGCATGCCATACAGGAAATGATAGCTTGTGTCATTTTGAAGTAAAACCAAAGGAAAAGGCTAGACCCTTGTGCATAGGCTGTGAAATATCTTTGATTGTGAAATTGTATTTATGATGAGATTCCAGTACTGGATTCTTCTAACATTTCTAATACTTCCAAGATCTTCCGTCTTTTCATTTGCCCAACCTTGATATACTCAACCATGTTTGCAGGAGGAAAAGGATAAGAAGATCCAGGACTTGTATGGTGAGCTTCAGCGTGAAAGAGAACGATCTGCAGCATTCCAACAACAGCTATGCATGATTCTCAAAGATCTCAAGGAACATGAGGAATTCGTGTCTTTAAGAGTTGACGATATAATAAAGACTCTGAAAGAAATTGAACTTGGTGTTTTATAGTTTTGAACGTGGATAAACTGCAATTTTTCAACGGATGCCAAACTAGAACATAGAGCTCACTTCTCTGGATTACCACTCAAGGCTGAATATCAGTACCATACTACCATTGACATGAAACTTTTCTAGAGAGCACTGAATAGAATGTATACAATTATTAATTTCTTTGGTGTATATGCAATGACTGTAGTTCATAATCTAAGCGGAGGATGATGTCTTATCTTCTTCATTTTGGAAATGACATGCTGAGCTTTCCTCAGATCTGACATGCAAGGGAACCAGATGCTTCATCTTTCCTTACTCAGAATTGAAATTTTCTTTGCAAGACCAGTTAATTGTGCTTGGATTCTGTTACAACTTTCAACCATGAAACATGCTTTTCTTTTCCATTTGCCAGTTGTTGCCTTTTTGGGCTCAAAGTGTAATTCTATTGTAAGCCAACAATATCTAAAAGAGACATTACAATCATTTTAGTAGTTGTTGAACAGCTTCTTTGGGTTTTATGTTGCTTTTTCACCTGATTTTGGGAAAGTCGATGTTTAGTTGGTTTCTTTGACTGCATTGGCAAATATAGCTCGTCATTTTTGGGGTTTGCCATTAAAGATCTTCGACTCAGACAG
Source organism: Populus ilicifolia (assembly GCA_015708895.1). Classification (NCBI taxonomy): domain Eukaryota; kingdom Viridiplantae; phylum Streptophyta; class Magnoliopsida; order Malpighiales; family Salicaceae; genus Populus; species Populus ilicifolia. The sequence goes on from SRLM01000342.1 coordinate 76,625, forward strand.
CATCTAATTTTCAGGTAACCAAAGCGGAAGCAAACCTACAAGCGCATTTACTCATTTTACTGCAAATAATCCTCAAGATGAGCAATTGTCAGCAGGGGAAACTTAACTCAAGTTGAAGATGTGCTGCAAAAGCTCATTGATTATCAGAAGAGAAAATATAAGTTTTTTTTTTTTTTTTTTGAGAAACTCTACAAGAAAATTCTAGTTTGCAACAGTCAAATAGCACTGCTACAAAAATAACACAACATAAAACAGTAAAACGAAGAAACAAAGGAAACCCCGACCAAGCCAATCAGAAAAATTTGAAGAACTTAAAGCCCGATACAAACTACCCACTCTAGAGTTCCAAACCACCCATCAGGCAACCTCCTACCGCCGAGTTGATAACCAGTGACTGGTGATTTTGCTTTGCCTGCCGCTGACACGTGTCAACGATCGACTGACTGTAACCATGGCATAATTGGATCAACACGGTACTCGTGCACCATTGATTTAACCAATGGCAAGCATAAGCACTTGGCAAAGCTGATCCTGTGTGATGATCCCCGCTGTTTCTTGATGTTCAAGATATGTACACCCCATAATAAAGATTAGTGGACTTAGAGCATGTGATTAACCCACAGCACTAAAACCACCGCCCTTCATCATCTTCTGAAACTCTCTATAATCCACCATTCCATCACCATCAACATCCACCTTCATTATCATCCTCTTACAATCCTCAAAAGTCCTCCCTTGTTTAAGACCAAGTGAGGCTAAAACAGACCTCAACTCATCAACAGTAATAAAACCATCACCATTTTGATCAAAAACATTAAAAGCCTCCCTCATATCCTCCTCCTCATCTTTCTCATCCATGAGTGACCGATACAATTCACCAAACTCATCAATATCCACACAACCATCACCATTGGCATCAATCTTTTCAATCATTTGAGTCAGCTCTTTATCAGGGATAAAGATACCAATATTCTCTAAGGAATCATTCAACTCCTTCTGCGTGATCCTCCCATCTCCATTCCTATCGAACATCTGAAAAACTCTCTTCAACTCAGCTTGGTCCATTCTTTTCACAACAAAATTAGATGATGATGGCAACAAAGAAGAGGGTTTCTTGGTGTTGGTAATGGCTTGGTGGGGATGGTGGTACCAAGAAGTGGGGAGAAGAAACCTAAGTTTCTTGGGGACCAAGGAGAGGAGGAAAGAGTTGAGAAGATTGTAAAGAAGGAAAATCCTAAGCAGAATAGTTCGCATTGAAAGCAAGAGTGTAGAGAAAATGTCTGCTGGGAGATGTTTTGCCTTAGTTTTACTGCCTGACAAGATATATACGAGACTAAATTCGAGTCCTTATATAAAGGAAATCAGAGCAAAAATTGCTGAACTCATGGGAGTATTTTTTTTATTTTTTTTTTTAAGTGAGGTCACTTGGAGCTGGCCTCTCTTCTTGATCATGCTATACGCGTATTAACTAATTATATAGAATAATTAACCTTTTGTCAAAGACGCGTTGCCATTATTATTGCTGTTCTTGGTGGGTTGTGTCTCTTGGTAGAATAGTACTAATCTGTTGGAAAATCTTTTTCTTGCTTGCTTGTACAGTGAAAGCAATCAAGATTTTATATTATTTTTATTAATTTTGGTTATGAAAATCATCCATCAGAGCTCACCCTTAACTCTTTTCTAAAAATATCCAAATTGTTGCTTTTCAAATACTTTCCAATTTTATTTGCACCGAGTAGAATTAGAAATCTTTACCGGACAAGAAGTTATTTTTAGATTTTTTTTAAAAAAAAAAAAGAGTGAATCATAATGTATAATTAACAAAGGGATTAAGTTATAAGTAAACAAAAATGCAAGCAATTAAACCTGAAATATTAACTAGTTATTTGGCTAAAAATAGAGGAACTATCAGTTCACTCGAAATAATTTCTCTAGTGAGAATATATCAGATTTGTTTGACTCTCGATTCACAGCTTAAATTATTAATTTCTGGATTAATATTCAAGTTATCAGATTAATCCAGCAAAATTAATATTCAAAGTAGCTTGAAATAAAACTCGGTTAATTTGTACTTTATTTCTCTTTATTTAAAAGTTCGTTGAAAAATATGACCGTTGATGACGGATCTAGAAATTAAGGAGAAGTGAACGTTAAATGGGGAGAGGCGTTTAAGGAAGGAATGCGCCACCGGACAAGGTAGCTGTAACAGTGACCGTTAGATACTGTAATAAATAAACGGCCATTAACGCGTGATTGGTGGGGGTGGTGACACCTGGCAACATTAAGGAGCGAGGCCGGTTTTGAACCAGTTACTTTATCTAGTTTGGTCTTGTGATTTGGACTTAGACGGCATTGAAAGAGACAATTAATCTTCTTCTAAAAACTACTTAGTGAAATTAGGACATTATCTAAATCGTTTGGACAAGCGATTCTATGTCCAGGATAATTGTGATTGCACGTGACTGTCGATAATAATTATTTATATAAATTAATACTATAAACTCTTATCATCCATGCGTTCATAATTCGCGTGCAATTTATTTATTCATGACTTTTCTTCGTTAATTCTCCAATATATTAGTGAGTAATAATGTTTTTCGAGTGACTATTTTGCGAGATTTTTAATGGAAAACCAAACTAAATCCCTTTATGAAAGAAGATTATTTATATTAAAATAATTTTTTATTTTTTAAATTTTATTTTTGATATCAATACTTCAAGACAATTTAAAAATATAAAACAAAAAATAATCTTATTTTTTAAAAAAAAACAACGTTTTCAATATATGTATATATAGTGATTTCTTTATGTGGGACAAGGATGCAAAACTATTGAACTAGTATTTCTTTCTCGTAACAAAGAGATAAAAATAGTATATACATAAAATATATATATTTTACTAATGACAAAACCTTGCTCTAAAATTGTCTGAAAAACTAATTTATTTTATGTCTGCATTTTGATCTCTACAATTAAATATATTTTTGTCTATTTTATATTTGATTTTTGTGCCTCTTAAACGCTAATCAAACACAACTTTAAATCCAATGGCAAATTACTTACTTTGATTATGTTTCATGCCAATGGATCATGTGGCTTGAGAATCTTAACCATCAAAATTGAAACTAGTCCCACTTTAAAGTCTCAACAACGTGTTCTATTATCTAAGTATTTCTGGATTTAAATGATTTACGAGAATATTGGTTAGAAACATTTCAAGAATAATAATTTGTGGGGAAAATCTAAAACGCGCTCTTAATTAAGGCATGAACTGTTAATTAAGTATTAGAGTTTTTTTTTTAAAAAAAAAAAAAAACCATTGCTTGTTTATGAATTATAGGTTTTGGATCTCGAAAAAAAAAATAAAAAAAAAACTCTTAACATTTCAACCCACTCTACCAAAGTTTGGTTTAGAATAACCTATCACCTAATACAAGATTAGGTATGCCATTGTACGTGATGGTAACACATGTCACGAGACCATGATCATTTGAGGTCTAATTCCTTGCCAAATCCTCCATGTGGGACATGAGCCAGCACGACTCGACAGCTTACAAGGCATGTTAGCATCAGCATTATTGAAATCTTAATTAATAAGATCATAAAATAATTAATTGAAAACAAAACATAATGATGGTCATTTGCTTGATAAGAAATATTTAATCAAGTAGCTTCACTGTTTAATAAATTAATATTTGAATATCTTAGACGGCAGGGATTTCTCTTTTCTCCCTTGTAAGAGCAGTCGCACCCTCATGTACAAGGACACCAACAATTTTTTTATGTGTAGTTTTTTTTGAGTTGTGCCCTTCAACTCAGAGGGTGGAGACAGAGACAGAGACGGGGGCTGGCAGGGACCCCGGCCTGTGCATAATTCTTTTTTCCGGCCTTTTGTTTTGAACAATTTATAGTTTCAACCTTGAAACTAGTAAAATTTATATTTTAGTCCCTCTAGAAAGATTTTTCTAATCCCCACCCCCCAACTGAATTTTAATTTATTTATTTATTCATTGTATCGCTAGCCAGTAACCTTTGAGTTGTTGGCTACAAATGCATTGTGGGCATTTATTATCTGTCGTGTAGCTAGGAAGAGCATAACTTGTTCGACATTAAGCAAGCAAGATGAACTGGAAACATGGATATTATCAATAACTTCACGTGTCATTTCCCATAATTTTCGATGTCAAGATCTGAAACTTGCCCTTGAGTTCAGTCCAAGAAAAGGGTTTGCTTGTTTGGTTTTTTTTTATTTTAAATTAAAGTTTTTTGTTTCTTATTTACTTTAAATTAATTTTATTATTTTAATAAAAAATACTTAAAAAATAAATATTAATACATTATCAAATAACCCGGTGATTGGATTAACAAAATATAATGTAAAATTAAGAGTGAAGAGTGTTGTCGTCATGTGTGCAACTTGTGATTAGATCCTGTCGTTTCCTGATCGATTTAGAATCTGATCATTAACATGGAGTGGTTGACTAAGCTACTAAGATGCTCCAGAGAGAAGGGACAACTGTAGTGATTGTAAGAATTTTAATGGCAAGTAGCCATAGACATCGGAGACATATCTGTCTCCATCTCTTAATGAGCTGGCCGGCTTCACTTCCCCCCCATTAGCATAGGAAAAAAGTCCACAGCTTTTCTCGCCGTTGCTCTCCACTCAATCATGCTCCCACGCATCAAAGAGGGGAGAAAAATGTCAACCTCCAGCTAGCTTCCATGCTCTCTTTTGACCGATAACTCAGAAGTGACCGATAAAAGCAGTACCAAGCTAGCACAAAAAAATGCAGCAAGATGAAACCTCGCATGCACCAGATGGTGAAGGGTCATGTCAAGACAGCACAAGACATGCCATAAGGAGCATAACAAGTGGTAAGATAGGGCATCTTGCAAGATTGTGAGGGAAAGATTCATCCACTTTAGAAATTGCAGGTTCGGAGCCATTCTAATATTGTGTTTAAGAGTTTCGAAGTGGTTATTTTAAAAAATATTTTTTATTTTAAAATAATTTAAAAATATTAAAAAATATTAATTTATAATAAAAAATTAAAAAATATATATATTAAAAAAAAACTTCTAAAACAAAATATCAAACACATTATAAATTTCAACTCCAACAACAGTGCAAGACTTTCAAGACAAAAGTTTAGAAGTAAGGTAATAGTTATTTCATTTAAAAATATATTAAAGTAATATTTTTAAAAAAATAATTTTAATATTATCATATTAAAATATAAAAAAAATTAATTTTAAATAAAAATAACTTTTAAAAATATCATAAAATATAAATTGCACTGCAACCTCAAACAACGTCTACGACTGCATTTACTTAGATCATGTTTAAGAGTGTATTAATGGTTATTTTTTAAAGTGTTTTTACTTAAATATATATTAAAATAATATTTTTATTTAAAAAAATTATTTTTAACTTCCACACATATAAAAATAATTATTTTAAAACAAAAAAATAATTAAAATTTAATGAAAAGCCATTTGAAACATAGTTCATTCATAAAAACAAAGTTGTATCTCGATCAAAGTTTTCAACCTAACAAAGATGCGACAGTAAACAAATACTCTCTAAATATATGTGAATATAATATATATATATATATAATGTTTCCTATTGCATATATGATAAATACAAGCAAGAGGATCACATTGAAGTAATGACCACGACTTTTTATGTAGCATGTGACGAACAAACTTTCAAACCGGTTATAATGGGCTCCATTATTTTGGATCAGCCCATCCAAACTAAACCTCAAGACTTTCAATATGTTTATTACGATCTTTCGAGTTCTCGCAATGCAATTATCCACTCGGATACACCATCCTTTCTTCCCACCCATTTCAAGAGGCAAGCCAACGCCCTGCTTTCCAATCTTTCAAGTTTTTAGTATTTTTATTTTTTTGTATTAGTATTTTTTAATTTTTTTATATAATTTTTTTCTTCAAACTAATTTTTTTTTATATTTTTAGATTATTTTGATATGTTAATGTTAAATAATTTTTAAAAATAAAAAAATTACTTTACTGTATTTTAAAAAAAATAATTTAAAAAACTACTGATATCACATTCCCTTTCATCCTTGCAAAGAATCTCTTCTCTTATTATCTTTTGTAGTTACATTTTTTAATATATATCTAATTATTTGAGTTGTGAGAATCAAATTAAATTTATATATTCTAAAAGATATTTTTATTTTTAAAAAAATTAAATGATATCATATATCATTAGAAATTTTATCAACAACTCTGTATTTTTCTCTCTTCAACTCTTAGGAGTTCAACCATACAGATAAATAACACAGATTCATTAAAAGTAAAGCGAAAGAAAAGGACAAACAACATCAATTATGTAATGAACATTGTTATAATTGTTATAACTGGTCTGAAATCTGTTATTTTTGTTTAAATGATAGTTATTAAAGTTTTTTTTTTTAATATTTTGGTTTTGACTCGATCAAGTTTGAACTAAATTTATTCAAATTAATTACATTATGAGTCAAAACATAAAATTATATAAATTTAATTATATAAAAAATTTAAAAATAAAAATTTGCTTGGATTAAATTTTATATTACCTAGTTATTAAATCAATTCATCGAACCAAAATAAATCAAATAAGTATTATGGCAACAACAAAACATTAAGCATTGTAGGATTCTACTACAAACACAATCAACAATCATAATAAGAAATCATCAAGCATCATTCATCATAGTACAATTGAAGTCAAATGACAAAGCATGAAATCCTTACCCCAATAATCCGATGCTAGATTGATGATATAAATTATTTTTATCATGTTAATTATTTTAATTTAATAATTTAAATTATTAAATAAAGTTTTAATATATAACTTATATTATTTTTAAGTATACTTTTCATGTATAAAGTCTTTTAGACTTCGAACTTGAATATATTTATATCAATCTGTGTTTTATTTTTATCAAGAAAATAAAAATCATAAGATTTAAACTCGTGAATATTTAATTATTAAAATTTTAATACCATATTAAAATTCAATCTAATAACTTAAGTTATTAGATAAAATCTTAAAATATAATCTATACTATCCCCTAACACATTATTAAATTTAAGCCTTTTATATTCATTTAACACAAATTGCTATCCTTTAAAATTGGCATATATATTAATTAACAGCTACTACGTTTTTTTTTTTTTAAGATTTCTTACATATTTATCATGTTATTAATCAGTTATAGTATCCAAAAATATTAAAATAATAATAAAAAATAAAAAGATGTTTGAGAGTGTAATAGTAATTATTTTTTAAAATACTTTTTGCTTGAAATATATTAAAATAATATTTTTTTAAAAAATATTTTTCATATTAAAATAATATAAAAATGTCAAAAATATTAATTAAAAAATAAAAATTTTAATTTTTTTAACAAATAAACATGACATTATATATATATAAACAACCAAACAAAGAAACCATTCGCCTGTAGTAGGCCACAGAATATTTAGTGCCCGTTTGATGTTACATAATCTAATAATGATCGCCTTCATGTTTCACCAATAAAAACATAAAAAACCAATGTTTTTACTGCGGTATATTGTATTGTGAAAAATAATATTTGATATTATAATAATAAAAATATTGTATTGTCAAACAGTACCTTGTAAAAGCTTCAAGTTACTGATTGTATGTTAGGTTTTTTTTTTTTTTTAACTCCATTCGGAGTTCATGGGTTTTTGTTTTCTAAATCCCCATCCCCTTTAAATAATTAAAATTTTTAATTAGATTATTTTTAAAAATAATAATTTTATTTTTCATATTAACATTGTTTGATGAAAAGCTTTAAAACTTGATCCTTTTCTTTCTAAAATAATTGTCCAACAACAAGAAGAGAACAACCATCAAATTTATTATTTAAGGATGTATACACGCATAATTTTAAAATGTAATCAGGGTTAACTCCCCAAAGAAAATATTTTTATTTAAAAAATTAAAAATAATATTATTTAAAAAAATTAAAAGTCAAAGAATTAATTAAATCATTGAATTAACTTGGATTTTTAATTAATTTTTTTTATTTTTTATTCATTCTTGATGAATTTAGATTGAAATTAATCAAATCTCAAATTAATTATCAAATAATTTTAGGTTTTTTAAAAAATATGCAAATGGAGTGCTGAGTTTTTATTTTATAGAAAAGGGAAATTAAAGAAGAAGAAAGAAAAAAAAGTGGTTTAATATATTCCCTTTTCTTTCAAATCCTACAAAATTTTAAGCCTTTTTGTTTGAATCTGACGAGCAAGATACCTCAGCGCCTCAATTTCTTTTTGAACTTCAATCAGGTACTCCTCTCTCCCATGAAACAACCATGTGGTCTCTTAAAATCACAAATTCTATTGGCCAGAACTACATTCCTCAATCCCGAGAAAGGCCACACGCAATCACAATCCCCGTCCATATTATCTAAAGTATTCTAGCACACGCAGTATTGTTTCTCGGATTTTCTAAAATACCCAAAATCACTAAAAAAATAATATTTCCTTGGTTTATTATTATTTTGTTTTTAAAAAAACACAAGATTTAGAAAACCCATGAAACACGGCATTAGCCGATTCTTCAGCCTTCCCGCATCTCAGCTAGCTAAGCCAACACAGAAGAAGTTTCTCTCGATTTTTTCTTCACTTTCTCGCCATCTTTCCCGGAAAATCTCCGATCAGGTAAATTTGTCACTCTAATACTCTGCTTAGAGACTTCAGCTCGCGCTGTTTTCCTTCTTTATTCTGAATTAAAATTTCCGTTTGAGTGATTTCTTCTTAGTTTCAGCACTTTAGCTTCGTAATTTTTTAAAAATCTTTTATTATTTTGTAATTGAGGCTTTTTTTTTTCCTTCTAGTTGTAGATGTTAAATAAGGAAGGTGATGGGGGAAAGGAGTATTTTCGCAAACTCTCGAGAAAAGAACTTCAAAGTTTGTGTAAGCAATGTAGCTTGCCTGCTAGAAAATCAAGCTCTGAAATGGTCGAATCGCTTGCCTTTTACTTTATGGTAATAATTTCATGAGAAATTTCAATTTCTGTTAATTATTTGCTGTAGTTGTTGAGGATGTAATTAGGATATTAGGCAATTATTTTTTTGGGGGGTTAAATTATCAGCGTGCTTTTTCTTAACTTAATTTCTATTAATTGCATGCCTAATCTTGACGCAGCGTATAACAAAAGAAAGAAACAAGCTCTCAAATTATAGCTCTAAACTGTAGAGATAACTCTGGTCTTATAAACTGTAAATAATTCCTAACTCTAAATAACATACAAACTGATTAAATAGGAGCTAAAACCATAAACCAAATAAAATTCTGAAACCTCAGAAAGGAATACGAAAATAATTAGGAAAGTAATGAGAATTCTGAAACATCTTTTGGGCCTAATTTCGTTGTGATCTCTCTTCTTGCCCTTGCCTGCCAATCCTGTAGGGAACAGGCTTTTAGAACGCGCTTGCAAAATTTCAGCTAGATTCAATTGCTGTATTAAAAGTCATGTCTGTTTTTGTGAGAGATCTTGTTTGACTCGTCCTCACTTCTTCTTGGGATTGGACATTTGATACACGTCCCGCGTCAGTTTTGTAGTGTTGTTGTTGAGATTATTTTTTTGTTTTATGAATATTTGGTGTGCTAATTGATATGAGTTCTTTAGGAAGAAAGTTTGAAATAATTACTAGTTTTGATTGTGCGAGGGAAGTTCATTTTGGTAGAATCTGTTTCATTCTTGAAGAAGTTCTCATTTTTTTTGTTAGTATGCTTAGAAAATGCTTTCCAAGATTTTTGAACTTATGCATGTGTTTTACATGCCAAATTTGTAGTCTTGTTATTATTCAAAATTATTGGTGTGTTTTATGGATTCTTGGTATGCTGATTTCTCTGAGCTCTTCAAGGAGAAACTTTGAAGTAATCACTAGTTTTTGTTAAATAATGAAATTTGGAATTGATTTGATTGGTTGTGGTTCATTCTCGAAGAAGCTATCAACCATTTTTTTTTAATATGTTAAAAATGCTTTGTTACTTTCAACCTTATCTGTGTGTTTTAAACGTACTTGAGGAGGTTGTTGTGAAAATTAGACGAGTATTAGAATTGTTTTGCTTGTTATGCTAGTGGCTACAAGGGTTTGATTTATTTATTTTTCCTCTTTTCCCTTACAAGTTTTGAGTTCCACTTTTCTTTTGAGATTAGTTAAAATGTATTTGCTTGTAATAATACATTGAAAACTGATTTTTGGCATATTTGCAGAGGAAGGGTTTGAATTTGGTATCGTCAGGCACAAGCATAGATGGGGTTCAAGATGCTTTACTTCACACATCTTTGATGCCACCAATGCAGCCTAAGCCTGCATTAAATTCTATAAAAGGTCCGTGCCTTTGCAAACACCAAAATCTGATTCTAATTTCTGTGATTTTAGGATTATTTTCCTGGCTGTAAATTGTCTTTGTACCAAATTGGTATAGATTCTGATGAAAATTGATCATTATGTCTGCTGCAGATAGCTTTGAACTCAGATATCGTCCTGGAGAAGAGATTTACAAAGGAAATAGAAATTTCAAATGCAATAATATGGAAAGTTTTGTTGGCCCTGGAGCTTATAATAAGGTTTGTTTCTTTTTATTGATGTATTTGTTTTTGGGTGAATGTGTTTATGAAGATTTGAATGATTGAAATGCTTCCAAATAGACCATGCATGATGCATACACCTCCTTTTTTATTGATTCAAATTGTCTTAAAAGCTGTTTGTGTTAGTCAACACGAGAGTTGTTAGACGGTGATATTAAAGGAATCTGTTGATTTTTATACCTTTTATCTGCATTATAGGTGCTGCAACCTCCGAACTCCTACTTGTTAATTTTATTTTCACTATGTATCTACAGGAAAGCTTTGGTGGCTTAATTAGTAATTTCCAAGAGGTATCTCCATCTCAGTTTTTTTCTCAATACGCTGGGAGTCATGTCAACTTTAAGAAGCCATTAAGCCTTGGTGGCAGGGTGGAAGATTCACCCCAATTTCATGGTAGAGACATAAATACTGTAGCCTGTTCTAAAGAGATTGCCCTTCCTTCTATGACAACTACTGCAAATGTTCCGGCATCTTTTGAGTTTCATGTCAGTTCAGAAGAGGGGATCAAACTTTGTGTTGATTTGAATTCAAGCCCATTAGAGTGGATTAAGAAATATAAAAATCAGGTTTCATTTTGTGACAACGTGGTTAATACAAAGTCTCGAAGTCTTTATGAAGAGCTTGGGTGTATTGGAGAGAGTAATAAAAAACTTAAAAGTTCTGTACTTCAGAATACTGATTCTAGCAAAAATAGGGATGACTCTGTGCAAGCTGAACCTTCTCCGAGTTCAGTTGGAGAAAAAAATAGTCATGCAAGGAATGGTCATCCAGATGGAGGTTATAATTCCCTAATCTCATCACCTGTAATACCATGCAGTGTAGCTGTCGATGTTTCCTTGTACTTAAAGGAGGATCCAGGACTTGCCTCAGCCAAACCCAGTTCTGATGGGCAGAATCACAAAAATTTGAACACTGAATCCTGTAGCGAAAAGGAGTGCATAGCTGCCATTGACTCAGATATTACTGATACTCCATTAGAAAAGACAGCATGCAATTTTGCTGTCAACTCCATATCCAATGGTTCCTTAGATCATATTGCCTTGATGCATCAGAGTTCGAAGTGGGATGATGAAGCCTGTGAGAATTCAACCCAGCAGAACAGTTGTAATCTGGAGAATGCTAGTGTTGTGTTTCCAGGGTGCTTTATGGAGATACAGTTATCAGAAACTGGGAATTATCACAAAGATTCACCATGTTTACCCAATAAAAATGGTGAATTCTGGGATCCATATGATTCAAAGCACAATAGAGGATCTGAGCAAGATGGATTAGCCAACTCAAGTGAGAATGATCATTGCAAGAACCAGATGCCCACATGCTCTGAAGAGCAGGTTATACCTTTTCTCCTCTACTTTACTCAAACATACTTTGTTGAATTTGCATGGCTTTTCTATACTTCTGCATCTAGATTTTAAAGTGTGGCATCTGGCTATGTCCTGTGTCCTGAATGTCTTCCCACTTTCCTCGTATTAGACCATGGAGATCCAAGGTAAATCACGAGGCAATGTACTAGGCTGAAGTTATTCCAAATTATCAAAAATATACGGGTGAGAGTTTCATCTTGCCCCATTATCTGAACTAAAATAATTTTGTCACTCTATCTACCAAAATGGTTTTGCAGCCCCTCTATCTACCAAAATAAAAAAAAGTTTTGCAATATCTCATCCTGTGATTTTGATGATCTTAGATGATCCTTGGGTTAAGTTCTGACTAATTCAAATATGTCAGTGAATGTTCCAAAGCTATTCTGTAGAATGGCTTTAGTTCTGACTTGTGCTATACGAGGTGTCCACATCTACTATTTTGTTGGACAGTTCATTCATTGTAATCTAATTATGGGGTGCTCTATATCAGCTAAATATTAGCATTTGCCCCTGAGATCATGATTCAGATGATTTGTTGTTGCTTCTATCTGACATGTTTTTGCTTTAATTTTGTTTGTGTTTGTTGCTTGGAGAACTGAATTAGAGGTGGTTTTATGTGTTCTGCGATGCAAATTTCCCTCTGTTTTGTTGACAGAACTGCAAGTTTTGAACTTTCAGCTAGCAATTATCCTTGATTTGTATCGTGAGATTCACAAATTTTAAGCAGAAGACAGTTTGTATATCCACTACTCTTAACCCTCTCATAGCTGGTCTCTTTGTATAAGTTGGGCAAAAATCTTCCTGTCCCTGTCATGCATTCATCTTATGCGCTGCAACAGCATGCAAAAGAAGGAATCCATAAGTTGACTGCTATATGGAAGCTTGTTGAAACATTTTTGTTTCTTTAAATGCAAAATTCTAATTCGTCTTATGTGATTCCAAAACTTTTGTGGTAAGATATCTACATCTATTTTTGGTTTCTGCCAAGTATACCTAGTGAACCTAATGAGTTAGAACCACATTCTACCTTTTGCAGGAATGGAGCAATGCTATCAATGGCAGGGAGAGTTCAGTGTAATTTATTATTCTTGTAAATTCTAATTTACTTCTTTTTATTTATGCTGTTATCTGATTTTATGCAAATCTGCTTCTTTCAGATGCTCGCAGGTTGATGACTCATTTGATAAGACTTCTTTAAAGTCTGGTGTTATCAAATCAAGTGAAGAACTCCATAGAAAGAGGCCACATATATACAGAGTGAGTCAGAATGGCCGTCGCAAAAGCGACACGATAATTTTGAGAAGCACAAGGCGTTCTGCTGGAAAAGTCCTTCCTAGAAGATCCATGAGGCTAGTCTCCAAGGTTCTCTCTCAATGCATTACTTTGGCCATACTACTAATTATCACAGATGGACACCTTGTTGAAGTGGATAAGTAATCATGACTGAGGCCATACGACTACCTGGTCTACCATGACCTGTATTGGCACCAGAGCGCCTAGTTTTCACATCTTATGTTCTAACCTTTCACCTTTTCATTTCCCTTGACATGTTTGTGAATCCTTGCTTGTTTTCTTTCTTTTTATTTCAGTGAGTTCACGTTCTACATGCTGCCTGCATCAGAACAATTGGATTGATATTATTGTCTGGCTGTTTCCAAATTTAGGGTACAGTTTATGGTAAGTACAACACCCTTTTAACTACTACTTTCCTTGGGCGTGAAACATGCCGACTCTCCCTTTGCTTTCTGTGTGATGTTTAAAATGATGCGTGTCTCAACTGACTATTGTTAAGCAGTCTTTAGATAGAATCGCGTTTAGAGTTATAAAAGGGAGTCATAATATACGCAAAATAACTGGCTATGATGTTTGGCTTTATTCATTCAGTACACGCATGCCAACGATAAATGCAGATATGTATGGCGATAATTGACTTTATATCTGTCTTAATGTCCATCTTACTTTCATTGAGTTGCAGATTCAACATTTTTTGGAGATCAGTTCATACACGAAAGAAAACTACAACGCATTCTTCAAGGTAGTTAAAGCCTTGCAATTTTTCTTCTGCCACACAGCAGTCACAAAAGCAATCTGATTACGGAATTACATGGTAATTCGGTAATTATCAAATTGTTGTTTTTTATATAAATTATGTGTACCATATTTTTTTTACTGAATGGATTTGTATATTTTTTGGAATTTTCTAACTTCTGATTCATTTATGAATTTCTTAAACAAAATATTCTTGGAATATTATTCTTCTTTGCCTTGATTTTTAAGTGTTGTAAGTCCATGTGCATTGCGTCTACCAAAGAATTGATCCGATGCAAGCGGAACATCTAATAGAAAGTCACAAAATATCCAGATAATAGCCAATAATTCACAGATCATGTTCAAGTAATACTATTTTGTTTGAACTGAAACCAGTTGCAGTGTTACAAAACTCGCTGCTGATAGACAAAACAACGAAAGCCTTCTCACTCCATTCAGCCTCCACTCCCTTCTCTTCCTACTTACGTAGCGTCAGCAGCTGAAAGCCCTCCCCATTTTCATCCAGACACTCTGCCATATTGCAATTACCATTCTGCAATCTCAAGGGATATTTTTTGTTTGTTAAAAGGGTTTTTTCCTCTTTTAACTTTCAGAATTCGAATTAAATTTATTTCTTAGAATGCACCTAGCTAATATTGGGAATGCATCTAGCTAATATTGGAGGTGATTTTTTAAGGTCATTTTAGTTAACGTGCAAATTGGTTGGAAGATACTTCTTATTGGAGAGAAAAAATCTTTCTGCTTGAATATTACTTCTTCTGCATGATGACCATTTGCAAACGTAGTTGGTCAAGGCAGGTTGTTCGAGCTCTCAGTTGAAGCACGGGTTTTGAAGGTAGAACTTTCAACTTGGATTTTCCAGGTTGGGGGCTACCCTGAAGATCCAATGGGCTTTGCTATAGATAAAACACGACGCTCACCGAAGGTAAAGTTTTGAGATTTCTCAAGTTGAAAGTTAGCGCCTCTGAGTACTTGACTTTCTCTTATCTAAAATTATTGTATATTAGAATCAGTTCCACCAGATCCTTAGATTCTCATTAAATGTTGTCTAAATATTTTAATAATGGATTGTCAAGGGGAAAAAAAGATTGTCTATGGAGTACAAAACATAGGGGAATTAAGCTTCCAAACCCCAAAAACTAATTGAGACAGTTGTCCGTGTTTATTGTCATCGTGCTCTGAGACAAGCTACTAGGTTTGTGCCCTAACTAGCGACAATTAGGTATCCAATCTTTCAAAATTGTTCAATTCGATTCTCCTGTCTAAAAGCATCACAAATTTTTAATTTATGAAGTTCTCTTCAAAACAATGTTGTTAATTGCCTAAATACAACTTAAAGTCAGGTTAAGAAGGCTCACTTCTTTCTTTAACTTTCTAGATCCAAACCTTAGAGCTAGTATTCATGGAAATTTATTAAATTTATATGAATATACCAAGTCAATGTTAGGTCACACATTTAAGATCATCTAGAGAGAGATTTAGTCTTAGATGACCCGAAATATTTTCGAATAAAAATTACATAAACACAGGTTTTAGACAAAAAAGAGGGGAGGCAGTTAATTTTCTAATGGGTGGCTGGTGAGAGGACAAATTAAATAAAAGTTATTTT
This sequence comes from Populus ilicifolia, assembly GCA_015708895.1. Lineage (NCBI taxonomy): Eukaryota > Viridiplantae > Streptophyta > Magnoliopsida > Malpighiales > Salicaceae > Populus > Populus ilicifolia. The sequence continues at coordinate 92,298 of SRLM01000342.1, forward strand.
AAACATCTAATTGAGAATTGGCTGGTACTTTGTAGACTAACTAATATATGTGTTTATTTTGCAAAAAAAATATTTTTTACCTAATTTTTCTATGTTTATTTTTGGTAAAATATTTTAGATCACTAAACAACATAAAATATTTTATGATCAGTTTATTAACTAAGATTATACATAAAATATTTTATATATAATAATTTATTTATAATATCATATAAATATTTCAATTATCACAACGATTATATTATAATTATTGTCGTCATTATTACTTTCACTTTTCTATCACCATAATACATCATCATTCTATATTTTTTAAGTGATTACTTACTAAAAAATTTTTGCAAAACAAATGAAAATAATTTTGTTCAGCATCTATTTTTTTTTAAATTTTCGTGGGGTGTCCGGGTCAACTTGCGCGCATCACGACTAATTCCTACGGCCTATTAAATACCCTGCAAATCCAGTAGGCATGTAAGGCACCGCGGGGATGACAGACATGTACGCCAGGACTCGAATCCAGGTATAGTAAAAATAAAAAACAAGTTCCTTCCATCACTAACTAGAACAGGCGCATGAAGTTATACATTTCTACTTCCTTGCATTTAAATATTGATATACAGGAATCAAAATAGAAAAGGCAAAAAACGGGAACTTATGAAGACTACATATAGATTATGACCTGAAGTTTCTTAGCTAGTGTGACTACTGACTACGTTTTTTTATCATATTAATGATTCATGGCAGAAAATTATAAAGATTCCAACAAACAATGAAAAAGAAAAGACATATAGATCTGTATATCTGTTTTAAAATCGTAAACATGTGCTGTTTTCTTTCTTTTTTCTTGGACTGCCTCCTGCTTTAATTTATATATGTACTTGTGGGGCTCAAGGTGGATATATAACCTGTTATTCAATTTAACAACTTTCAAGTTCACATTCTTAAGTCCCATTAACCATGGTTGCTCTCACTTTCCAATTCTCTCTTTATGAAGAGGGTTTTTTTCATGGTGATTTTGTTGATCTAGATAACTCATTCTTGCACTTGCATTTCTCGACGTAGAAAGCTTGTGTTAACAATTACAAGTAGGGATAGTAATGGATATTTACAAATCGAGTTTTTATTATATTAATACTTCATTTATTTCCTAATAAAGTATTAAAGTAAGAGATTTTGATATTTATATCAAAAAATCACAAAAGAAATTGTTTTTTTTTTCAAACAGTCAAAAACAAAATAAATTATCTCGTATAACTGAACCCTTAAATTCATTGATGCTGAAAGAACATAGAATAGCTGTGCTTTGTTCTATGCAGAGATAAACCAAGATTTGGAAGGTATATCTACGTATACCAACAAAATTTGAGTACGATTTGATTGCTCTTGCACTTCACAAGTCTTTGAGGTGATTTTATTTTGTAATATACAATTTCTTGGTTGCTTCATTCTTCACGTCCATTATTCTTTTGGGGTCACACGGATTCCTGGTATCCCAGCCAACTAGGATTGGCTTCAAGGTTGCTGTATTATAGCTTATGTTATTTGATCCACCTAACAAAATTAAATATTCTAATATGAAATAATCATGACTGCTTGCGAAATATATTGAGATGCACAAAAGTAGAGGAAGCATGGAGACAAAAGAGAAGCATTTATTAAAATTTGGCCTAGTTTGACCCAGTATAAGGTTCAAGTTACGGATTCGATTTATATATTTAATGAATTAATGTAAAAAATAAGTGAAAAGGTAAAAATAATGTAAATTTAAAAAGAAAAAACCAAGTAATTTTAAACTGGATTGCAGGTAAATCAAGACTTTCCCTTATTTATTGTGAAACCAACTTGGTTTAGATCTTGAATCAACAAGGTTTTGTATTAAGCTGTCAGGTAACCATGGTAAAATTAGAGCTAAACTTTTATTTTTTTTAGATATTTTTTTTTAGATTTAATTGAACATGGCTAAGTTTGTCTTTTAATGAATCTAAGAAAAAAAAAAGATTTGTATTTTAATAGAAAATGGGTTTTTATTTTAATCCTTAATTGTCATGTGGAAACTTTGAATCCTCCTAGACATCAAACTCAAAATCAAAGCAGAAAAGCTTAAACCACCAAAATAAGACAAGAATTAGAGCAAAGACACGAGTTATTAGGTGTTCTTGTTTTTTTTTTCATGGAACTGCAAAAATTGGCTGGCCCCCCTGCCTTAATTTGATGTTGTCATGCCAAATCCCCATGTTACGCCACTTGCGTATCCCTTGAAATCGGGACTTATTTTTAGGTTGGTTATTATGGATTTGTCTTATATGCTAATTTAATTTGAACATCACCGAGTACTTTCAAACATAGTTAATTTGCAATTTGCAACCATCTAGTGGTGGTAAAGTGGTAAGGACTTGGAATCAAGGGGTTTGTTTTTTCTGTGGTGTCAGGTTCGAGTCCTTGGTTGCTCATATAATGGCCACTAGAGACTTACATGGTCGTTAACTTCAGAGCCCGTGGGATTAGTCGTGGTGCGCGAAAGCTGGCTCAAACACCCACATTAATCTAAAAAAAAAACATAGTTAATTTGCACTTGAGTTTGTAAGGAATTTCTTGATTTAGTATTTGGGTTTGATTTTTTTTGGTGTATGTTTATTGTTTTTATGATGTTTTATTTATTTATTAGATTTATAAAATATTTAATAAGTTTAAAAATTAGTCATGATGTTCGTACATTTTTTATTTATATAAAAAAAACATAGTTATCTGACATAATTAGATTAATCTGATGTCTATTTAGCTTACTCTTTTTAAGGTTTTATATTGAATTGTTTGGAAGTTGATGTAGTTAGTAATTTAATGAGTTATCATGTAATTGAGTAGACTGGTTAACATGGTTTTTTTTTTATAATAAATACAAAATTATTTTGGTTTTATTTTATTATTTAAAATAATAATGTATTGAAGAAAAAAAATAGACCAAGGTTAATATGTAGAGTCAAGAGTTAAATCTTCTTGTAAATTTTCAAACAATTTGAGTGTATTGAAACTAAAATCATCTCTAATTCGACAAAAATATATCAGAAAATTAAGTGTAATTAATAATAAGATAAAAGGTATCTTCACTAATCAATCAAATCTTATTTTAAAATTTTAACTATACAAATTTCAGATAACAAACAAACTATAAACAATATTATTTTTAGTATTTTTTTAATATTAAAAAAATATTATTTTAATATATTTTCAAATAAAAAATACTATTTATTATAATTTGAAACACAATAAAAATGTCATATCCAATCTAAAAAATAACCTACAAAATATAATCTAGGTATCGAGTCAATTTCCAAGTCAGTAAGCCTACCATTTTTTCTAAAACAATTGACTAAGTTGGCCAATTAAATTATTAAAAATTAAATTAGATCTACCAAATTTTATGGAATTAAGATCTAAACGGACTCAACTACAAGTACAGGTTGAACAAGACTTCTGGTCTTAGACTCTCAGGTCACTGCAGGGGCCGGGATTATCAATGATAGTCAGTAATGGGACTTTTTCGACCGACTTTTTCTAAACTTAGTTTTCATCAACTTTATTGCTATACAATAAGAAATTTAATTATTTCGCCACTCGATCATGGTAAGCATATGGAATATATATGAACTTGAAACTTCAGCTGTGAATTATCAACATCACCCCTAATGAAACTAGTCATCAAGAAAAAAAAAAAAAACAAGAGTTTAAGAAGCCATTAATAGCATTTATGGAAATTCTTTTGGAGGATGCTAATTACAGTGAATCCTCTCCTTACATGTCAAGACAAACAAATTTTGCAACTCGGTATTATTTATGGCAGGCCAAAGACATGCATGAGAACAAACAAATGACAGATTCACTCGAGAAGCTAGAAAGAGTTAAAAAGGGCTAAAAAAGAAGAAAAGGAAAGCTTGAAAGAACTGTAAGAGTGCAGCGAACAAGGCATGAAAAGGATCAATTAGCATTAAATGCTTCATTTATTGTCTTCACCTACACCTGCCCATATTGAGAAGCTACAGTTTTATGGACATTTATGACGCCCCCCTCCCTGCCTGAAACAACAACACTCCTGCTGCCACCATCAACAGACATACCCCACTTAAAGTTTTCTCTTCAAGCATTACTAACTTTTTTCAAGAGGCCGCATGCAAAAGAGAGACTTTTTTTATTAAAAAAAAACTAAAATAAGGCGAGGTTGAAGTTATACTTGATAGAAGCTGAGTGTTGGCTCTAAATGTGATCTAATGCAAGTTTGTTGATCCGAAACATGCGAGAGTCTGTCTTCCAGTTAAAGGGTAAGTTATTTTTTGAAGCAGGACTGTGCAAAGATCAAAAGCTGCTCAAGTTCTTGAATTTTCAGTATGAGGTGTTGTGTTTATGAGATTGTAGTTTGTAGAGCTTCTTGTTTCAAGATAGTAAGTTTTTTAATCTGGGTTTTGGTTGAACATCAATAGCTTCAAGTATGTTTGCAATGTTCGTCACATTTTTTCCTCCTTTATTGCTTACGGATGAGGGTTGCGTGTTTTTTGGTCTTTGGATGCAAAATATGGTGTTTAGGTGTCGTTCTTGATAGGTTTTTTCACTTCGTGCTGGTTACTGTTGAACACCGACAGATATCAGAATTTCACATCATGTTTTAAGAGGCCAACATGCAAGTCATAATCAAGGTGAATTCCTCGTGTACCTATAGTGCAGTTGGTTAACCATCAAAACATAAAGTAGGTGCCATTTCATATCTTTGTATTTTGGGGTTTGGCTTGTTTGATGGGGAATTTGAGCTATTCTGTTAGAGATTTTTTTGTCAGGGTCTTGATGATTGGCAAATGGAATGGTGGATATTTGGTTCAATTTGTGGTTCTATCAGATTTATGGTGGCTAGTCTCAGGTTTAGGCTCCATGTCTTCCATTGCCATTTCTTATGGTGAGAATGGTCCTGTCTTTTGTGGTCTAAAATCAGATGGGTCTCATCTTGTGAATTGTTATGGTTCAAATTCAGCTATAATCTATGGAACTCCAGCTCATTTCCCTTTTATTGGTCTAACTGCTGGAGATGGCTTTGTTTGTGGGCTTCTGTTGGAATCTAACAAACCGTATTGTTGGGGAAGTAGTGGCTATCTTCGACCAGGTGTGCCTCAGCCTATGATGGAAGAGGCCGAGTATGTAGAAATCAGTGCTGGCGATTGCCATTTATGTGGTTTGAGAAAGCCTTCAACAGGCAGGAGTAGAAACCTTTCCCTTATTGATTGTTGGGGTTACAACATGACAAGAAACCATGTGTTTGATGGGCAGATTCAATCAATCTCAGCTGGTTCTGAGTTCAATTGTGGATTGTTTTCGGAGAATAGGACTGTTTTCTGTTGGGGTGATGAGGCTAATAGTCTTGTAATCAGCTTAATTCCTCAAGAAATGAGGTTTCAAAAGATTGCCGCTGGTGGATATCATGTTTGTGGGATTCTAGAGGCGGTGAATTCAAGAGCCTTCTGTTGGGGAAGGAGCTTGGGCCTTGAAGAAGAGATTTCTGTCATATCAGCAGCATATTTGAACCAAGGAAATGTTGATTTTCCTCCTAGTGATCCTATGTTGTCTGTCGTGGGAGGAAAGTTCCATGCTTGTGGAATCAAGAGCTATGACCACGAGGTGATTTGTTGGGGCTATATTGTAAAGCGAAGCACTCCAACCCCGACTGCCATTAAGGTCTATGAAATCGCTGCGGGAAACTACTTCACTTGTGGAATTCTTGCCGAGAAATCCCTCTTACCTGTTTGTTGGGGTCTTGAGTTCCCTAGCTCTCTTCCCATAGCTGTTTCGCCTGGACTCTGTGAAACTACTCCTTGTCCTCCTGGTTCCTATGAATTTTTCAATGCTAATTCACCTTGCAAGTCTCCAGACTCTCATGCTTGTTTGCCTTGTACTAATGGTTGCCCTGCTGAAATGTACCAGAAAATGGAATGTACTTTGAAATCAGATCGTCAGTGTGATTATAATTGTTCAAGATGCTATTCAGCAGAATGCTTCTCAAACTGTTCTTCTTTATATTCCAATAATGCTAAAGGAAAGAAAAGGTTTTGGTCATTGGAATTGCCATTTGTTATTGCAGAGATTGGCCTTGCTGTGTTCTTGGTGATTGTTGTAACAACAACTGCTATTTTGTATATTCGCTATAGGCTGAGGAACTGTCAATGCTCGGCAAAACAATTGAAGCCCAAGAAAAACAACGGCGGCGGTACTTCAGTTTCTAAAGATAACGGGAAGATCCGTCCTGACATGGATGAGATTAAGTTAAGGAGGGCAAGGATGTTCACTTATGAGGAACTTGAGGGGGCCACCAGCGGATTCAAGGAAGAATCCATAGTGGGAAAGGGAAGTTTCTCATGTGTTTACAAGGGGGTGTTAAAGAATGGGACAGTTGTTGCGGTTAAAAAGGCTATTGTGTGTTCTGATAAGCAGAAAAACTCCAAAGAATTCCACAATGAGCTTGATCTGCTATCAAGGTTAAACCATGCTCATTTACTCAACCTGCTTGGCTATTGTGAAGAGGGTGGAGAAAGGCTTCTGGTTTACGAATTCATGGCTCATGGATCCTTGCACCAGCATCTTCATGGGAAGAACCCTGCCTTAATAGAGCAATTGGATTGGGTTCGAAGGGTTACCATTGCAGTCCAAGCAGCTAGGGGAATCGAATACTTGCATGGTTATGCTTGTCCACCTGTAATTCATCGAGACATCAAATCTTCAAACATTCTCATTGATGAAGAGCACAATGCCAGGGTGTCTGATTTTGGCCTTTCTTTGTTGGGACCAGCTGATAGTAGTTCGCCGTTGGCTGAGCTTCCTGCAGGAACTCTTGGCTATCTTGATCCTGAGTACTACAGGCTTCATTTCCTCACAACCAAATCCGATGTTTATAGCTTTGGCGTGTTGCTTTTAGAAATCCTCAGTAGCAGAAAGGCCATAGATATGCAATACGAAGAAGGAAATATAGTTGAATGGGCAGTTCCTCTGATCAAATCAGGAGATATATCAGCCATATTGGACCCAGCGTTGAAGCCTCCATCCGATCCCGAAGCTTTGAAAAGGATTGCAAATGTAGCTTGCAAGTGTGTTAGAATGAGGGGGAAGGAAAGGCCATCCATGGATAAAGTAACAACAGCTTTAGAACGTGCCCTTGCACAGTTGATGGGCAGCCCATGCAATGACCAACCAATATTGCCGACCGAAGTTGTTCTTGGAAGCAGTAGAATGCACAAGAAATCCTCACAGAGATCTTCAAACCAATCAGCAGTCTCAGAAACTGATGTCATCGAAGGCGAAGACCAAAGGATCGAGTTTCGTGCACCTTCATGGATAACTTTTCCAAGCGTTACTTCCTCCCAAGGGAGAAAGTCATCAGCCTCGGATGCAGATGTCGATGGTAAATGCTCAGCAAGAAATTTAGGCTATGTTGCAAATGCAGGGGATGCGCTGAGGAGTTTGGAGGAAGAGATTGGACCTGCTTCACCTCAAGAAAGATTGTTCTTGCAGCATAACTTCTGAAACATTTTGAGTTCTTGGTTGTGATTTGTTCTTGTTGAATGAAGAGTTTAACATCTGTAATAGTAGTGCTATCATTAGCATCACTACATCCTATCACAACTATAGATTTAAAAGATACTTAAAAGTGTTTGATAATCAATTATAAATTTATTCAAGAAAAAAAATATAAATTCATAGTTTTTTTTTTAATTTATTTTTGAAATCATAATCATAAAAGTTATGCAATGGCTAACACAACAACTGATACTAGCAATGAGGTTGTTCATAAATTTGGACCCGTGATGTCCATTCGTCTGCTTTAGTTTTGTGCCAAACTTTTCTAATTGGTACTTTGATGCAAGTCTTTTTGCCTACTTTGATTTTCAGTTTTGATAACCTCACATTTCCTTTCTTTTTAATTTTTTTTTAATTATTAATTTGATATTGACCGGATCATAAAGAAATAATGGTTACATTGAGTTTGAAAACTGACTTGAAAAAGAGTTTGAGTTATCATGTAAACTTAAATTAATTATTTTTATTATTATTATTATTTTAAATTCTTATTGTTGACATTGGATGGTGAAATGAAAAGAATCTATGAATACACACACACGTCTGTGTGTGTGTATATATATATATATAAACTGAAAATGCCCCCACGCAGGATCGAACTACGGACCTTCAGTTTACAAGACTGACGCTCTACCACTGAGCTATAGGGGCTCGTGGGGAGCATGGAACATTATATTCACTAATGATCATAATGCTGATGTTAATGCATTTAATGACATAAACTCTGGCGGCTGGCCGTGGAAGTTTTGTAATAGCAGCATGTTATTGACCCAGTTTAGATCACAACAACCATGCCGGCGGTGGCGGACCTGGTGGTGACAGCAAGAAAAATTATGACTATGATGGCAGCGGCCACTAGGGAAGCCGTTGCTTTGGCAACCCAGCAGTTAAGAAGGTGGAAGTCTGTTTAACATAGTAAACAATTTAGTTCCTATTTAATCCCTCTACCAAATAATGCTAAGTGATTCTTCAGCTTAGAAGAAAAGTTATGTAAATAAAAAACTAGATGAATCTTTTCTCAGTAACTCATTTACCTGTATTTCCTGTAATCTTTCGGTGACACTTCAGTACAGTACTGCTTTAATGCATGGATCAAAAGTCAGATCATATGCTTTGATATTTTCAACATGCAGCCACTGATAGATTTGATTTCCAAGCACTGCGCAGTTGAAAACTAGATATCTTTGACCATTGATCTTAAGCTCCTCCTGCTACTCTAGAAAAACAGGAAGAATAAGTCTTTCCCGGGCCGATGTCTAAAATATTTCAAAATGAAACTCGTCGTGGGTCTGCAGGTTATTAGATTAACCCGCTAGCCTAGATTTAATAACTGGACATAAACATGTGCCTCTTTGCTTTCTCATATTTTCATAAATCAATTATCTTTTACTTGACATAACAAGTATTTCTTGTGCATTCACAATGCTTGTTGATGCCTTCCTAGTTCCTACTCCAAGAGGAATTACTATGTTGGAATATCACATATATTTACATATTTATAATGTACATCGATCTTTTGATTATGAAACTTCAAAATTGTCACTATTGAAGTGCTCGAGTAAGAAAAATCTACATCTGCAAAACTTTCTCCTGAGCAGATTGTTGAAGAAGAAAAATTTGTCTGTTATGTACTAACTGTAAATTCTGTTGTGTTGTGTAAGATAAACTTCATGATCTTGGGATATTTGGAAGTTAATCTCCACCATCTTGAATCTTTCTCCATTCTTAGAAAGTTGTGATGGATCCGAAAACAGCTAACAAAAACTAGATAAAAATTGCCCTTGATGAGCGCCTAATTCCAAACTGAGGGATTTCTAAACAGTGTTGCCATTGCATCCAACAGAAACCTGACAAGCTTCTCTCTTGCAACCTCCTTCTCCCTCTTAAGTTCAATATGACGAACCTGGAAATATCAGTCCATGAATTAACAGTTCATCTTCACTGCATCAAGATTACTTAAACAGCTCAAAACTGGAAAAGGAAAGGAGAAAAAACGCTTGAGGGTTTCCCCAAAGATTTTGGTCAAAGTTAGCTTATGCTAGCCAAGGTAGGGTGAGCTATGCGTATCTTACAGTGTTCAAGTAATTTATATGGAACGTTGCAGTATTAGAGCATTCCCCCATATAAAATGCAGCAAAGTTCAGAACAGGTTTTGATCATTATTACCTTGACAACATCTGTTCGTGATACCCCTGCATCTGTTATGATGACAAGGCATCTTATATCATGCTCACTTGCATATTCATACTGCTCTGTAAGGCTTGGATCAGGTTGCGGGACAAACTCAGCCTGGTGATCATAGACAAACAAACCAATTAGTACAGTGCGACCAAGACAGTTGAACAAGCACGGTACAGTATTTAATTTTCAACCTTAATATTCTCTTCCCATAATTCAGAAACTAATTCCATGCGCTCAACCAATAAACCTCCCCCTCCTCTTGAACAAACAAGAACACCGGTGGCAGCTTCATTTCTGCAGCAACAAATGGCAAGACAATATCCACTTTTGCGAATATAGTTAAATATTAAAGCAGTAGATTGGAAAGAAAAAGAGGAGCAAATGAAGGAAACTGCACCTAATAGGCTTGAACTCTCCAGGAGAATACTGAATAATTGTCTCTAATGCAAGGCTGGTGCCAACAGCACCAGGAGGACTTGCTCTCTGAATAAAAGAAGACAGAAACATTAACAAAAATGCACACTTCACATAAGAATTATGCTTCAAAACTATAATCCATGCCACACTGGCGATATCAAGTTGTCTTATCAAAAACGGATAGCTGAACTACCCGCACATGATAGATATCAGTAAATGCACAGAATTGAATGGAAAGATGAGAAAGAGGCGAAGAAATAAGGAGAATGACATACATATTCATTATCCCACATTTGATGCAGCAAATAGTCATACCGACCACCAACAGCAAGCAATGCGCCTTCATTAACTGATCCAAGATTGTTCTCCTTCGTTAAATATATCTGGGCAAGGAAATAACAACTGTTCATCAAAACTATCAGCCAAAAAAAAAATATATGCATATAGCTATCAAGTAGATATAGAGAAATCAAAGGATGAAAGTGAATCAGGAGCCATGCCAAGGCCTAGAGCAGCTCCACATATCCTTTAACAACTCCTCTCCACCAAAATGATTATATGCTTTTTCACAATTAGGCCATTGGAATTAGCTTGCAGAATAGATAGTTCAACTAGCCAATTTGGAACTAAGAGATACCATAGAGTATGTGGAGCATAATTGAACTAAAAAATATGGTACGATCATACTTGGGCCAAAAGGAATCTGCATGTATCTAGGTTAAGCTATATATCATCTGGAATGATGAAAGATTCCACACAATCACTAGGCTAAAAATCACTATCTCAGAGACAAAAACACAAGATACTATGACCAGCAAGCATTAGAGACAGTAGTAAATAAGTATTCTGTATGAGCATATAAATATTATACTAGTATACAGGTATGACTGCAGCTGATTTACCTGAAAAAACAAATCCCTATGATAATTTTCAGTTGGTGGCATTAGAGCATTTATGTACACATGGTTCTCTATCTTCCAAACCCTCAAATGGATAAAGAGGTCTGATAGCTCATCAAGTGCCTTCCGGATATGATTATCTGCAGTTGTATCACAGCTAAGTAAAAGTTATATTAGCTATAATATGAGCAAAGCAGAAACGCGCTTTGTACCAGCTGGCAGAGCTCCCCTTAACCGAGGAAGGGCCTGGTCTGCTGCTCCACAAAACCTCAAACCAACAGTCTGCAACCTATTCACAACAGCTTCTGCTAAATTTAATTCCTGAAAGACATTGAATTTGGGGGGGGGGGGGNGGGGGCAGTTAAATCCCTTTGAATTGTAATATTGTAGAACATGAACTGCAATATTAAAAAACATGGCTTTGCCACTGAAGATGAATATTCTGAGCATCATGAGCCTATCAATGTACCAAGCACATTCAAGTGAGCAAACAGAAAGGAAAGGGATGCAAATTGCAATAACACAGCAGGATAGAATGAGAAAATAAAAAAAGATGAGACTCCAAAAAATTAAACAGAAGTCAGCAAGAAGATATGAAGCCCAAACAAGGACAGATGGACCTAGCTTATAAAATACCTTACCAACATAACACAGTACAAAATAATACGAAGACACTGAACGCATCAGAAGATGATTGCGCATACAAGGAAACTTTGAAATTATATGTTTACTCAGTCAGCAGTGTGACAAGGAGGGACCAATAATTATTTTCCATTCAGATCTAAGTTTCTTAGAGAAAAAGGAAGAAACACTTTTCATGGTGCTACATCATGGAAACCCTGACATTTCAGTAAGCATAATAAACAAAGGGCTGGATTATATTAATAATCAAAAGGCAGGAGCGCAAAATGGCTGCAAAGACTATTTAAGAGGAACGAAAAACTAGAACTTAAACAAAGTCATGTGCCTTAAATAACTAATTTCAAATGGCCTAGCAAAAAGACACAAATAGGCATAAAAGCTTCTAAAAACATAATGCTACAGTGGCTTGAATAGCACTGCTGTATTGTCCATGACAGAGTACCCTGGAGTACTAGAGAACTGCTCCAGTTTCTCTGTGGCAAACTTCTAGTTTTTCCTTTCATCATTAGTTCTCCATAAGCTAGCAGTATCCCCAAATTTAACTTACTTTCCAAAATCTCTAGGGTTCAAAAACAAAGATTTCCATTCTCTATTTACCTAATTAACTTGATACAAAATGAACATGAATAAACTCAAGATACAAATTCTGGAGGGAGCCCAAACTTTGGTATTCTTCTATCAATAAGCAAGCAGATGCTATTTTCCCTAAAAGCATTTTTAACCATGTACAAATCAAAGATAAGAAGAAGAAAACCAAAATTCCCACTTGACAATCACATGGACTAAAGGAGGATAAAAGTGATACTGGCATTGATAAATGATGGAGGATAATAAATGTTTTAAGTTGATTTGTGACATTTATCAAACCTGCAAAAGCTGACGCCTAATAACTGCCCATTTCAACTTCCGTTCAGAGGATTGGGGACGCAAAGAACCCATCAGAGAAAGAAGCTTCATTTGAAAAGAAGCATCTGTGAGGTCATATTTGACATACCCAATAATGCATCTCATAAGTAAATCAACAGAATACCTCCGCTACTTTCTGTCTATGCTCTGGCTTGATTCCTACCCAAGACCAGATAGCATCCAGTAGGTCCCCATGATTTAGATGAATATCACAAGAATCTGGGAAAAAGAAGCGAGTTACAATGTCCATTGTCACCTGAGAAATAAACAAAAAATTCAACGAATTCAATAATGAAGCATTCTAAAAATTCTAAATACAGTGAAGAGACTAGTTAATGAAAGATACAATGCATGTAACTTTTATCAGTCACTACATGACATTCATAGTTGTGACTTTTTCTTTTTATATAAACCTTTATTTGATGCAACCTCTTGCAACAGCATGCCAGGATTGTAAAAATCCTAAAAAACTACAAGTTCTTTATATAGAAACCTGGACGCAACCAGTTTTCAACTATCATTTTATCCTGTGTTAGAAATGGTCTATGGAGGGGTATTATTGAAAAGACATTGCCAAGTCTTATGAAACTATACAGAAACTTAGTGTTTTGTTAACTTAAAAAGATAGTAACCTCAGAAAAATATTATTTACAGAGGAAACTAGATTACACTTACCTTCATGAAGCGGGAAATTTACAGGTATTAAAAATACAAAAATGCAGAATGGCAGAATTTGAAACCTTGCATGATTGCATAAAGTATTCTCTCGATCTAAATTACATAGCTTTTATTAGATAGTTTCAGAGCATCTCAGTTTCACTCTCCATAGGTTTCAAAATATGACGTAAACCTTTCCCCAAAGGTGGTAGTGCTGTTACTATAAGATCAAAACAAGTCAACTTTTTATCATGCACAGAATAACTTTACATTTGGATGAATCCTATTATCCTGGTCACAGTTGTACAGGATGCATAGTTGTCATCAATAATTGATATTAAAAAATTTCACATTTTTACATCGGATCATTTCAACATGTTTTTGAAAACAGATACCACCCCCACCCCCAACCAGAAGATAAGTGAACAGAATAGAGAAGAATTAAAACGACATATAACTCAACTCAGCTGTAGCTTCATTCAGCTCTACTGTGGACTAACAAGAGATGGGAACTTGCAAAATAAAAGAATGGGTCTTGAAAAGATACAAAATTTAACTGTCAGCCCACCACCCGACACACATCCAGCCTCTTCAGCTAATCTTTTTAACTAGCAAGCTAAATTTTTTAACTGTCTTTAATCCATCTCCATCCTGAACTTCATCAACATTTATTTATTCAGAGAATGAAATAGAAAGTAAAAATTCTTTTAAGGTGTCATTTTATTTAATGTATACTTAACCTTGGCTCATCAATCTCCCTTTTATACTCAGAATCTCTCTATCAATTTCTTCGATTGGAAACCCTATTTCAATAAGTTCAAATAGGCTACAGAAATTTTTCTGGAGTCTCATATCAGGGACCTTGGAAAATGCTTTAGTAAAATCTCATCATTACCTCCATAAAGACAAGTTGGGTGGTTTCACAAATATCTAAAGATTATCCTGGAAAAAACCAAAAGATAAAAAGAACAGTACCTTAATAGCCTCTGCCTCTGTCAGAGCTGATGCACCTCCAATAATGTCAAAATCTCCCTATTACATAAAAAAAATGCATAATATTCAGAGTTCTGACAAGCAAGTGGATGCAAAAACATTTGATCATAGATATTGCAGATGACTAGCAGGACAAATATTAAAATCTGTACCTGGAGATAGCGATTTGGTGGTGAATGACCAATTGCTCTTCTAAAAACAGATGATATTTCATATCGTTTGAAAGATGATTTCTGCAAGAGACAAAGTACAAGAATGGCTTACTCGTTCCACACCTACTTCTTTTAGATGATTAACAATATATTAATTGAAAAGTTATGCTGAGATAACAAAGAGAAGCATGTGTATGGAGATGCTTTGCTGGGACTGGATCTTGCACAGTTCATCTTCTGTGACACATCCCAACTTTTGAGAACTTTTCTGCACAAAATATCAACAAGCTCTTGAACAGAACTTCATTCTACATCTACATCCCAGATTTTGTTTGTAGAAATAACAGTTGGCAATTTTACATTTATTTTAAGCTCATGATAACAAGGCAACGGAGTGCATATTTTTATCCAAGTTTATCCCTAATAGGCCCCATCCTGATCTCACTCAAAAATGACAAAAAGGTAAGAGATGATGCTAAAATAATTTGAAAGTAACCTTTTCCTGACCATAATAAGATAACTTCTTTCATTCAGTATAAAACCCATGTAATCATTTAGTCTTCAGTACTACTACTACTTTAACAATACATACATGTAAAAAAAAAATAAATACTTGCTGGTAATTATTTTGTAATCTTTCTTTCCAAACAATCATAAAAAAAAATAGTGTGCCCCTCTACTATTCAATTATTCAATTCAGATTTCCTCCAACTGATTGGTAGAAACTTGTAATAATGAGTGAGAACAGTTAACATGTCAAACAAAACCCCCAAGGTTTTTTGACTATCATCCATCAGATGAGTCTACAGCTCTAAGTGCCAGGTTTATTTTGTGCAGTGAACTTTTCAAGTCTGTTCATTTCAGATGCTTTGTAAGGAAGTCAAATTTCCCAAATTAAGGAAAAATTTCATTCAATAAAGAAAGAAGCCCTATGCAATATGTTTATTAGGAACCATAAATGAATTGGAAATTTTCAAAACCAATATCTTTTCCACTCTGCATATTTTAAATTAAATAAAAAGTACTCCCTGATTTTGACCTAGATTGCTAACCCTGGTGATGCCAACTCCCTCTAGGTAAGTCATGGTTCGGAACAGTGTGCAGCCAACGAGGAAAGTTGAGTGAACAAAGAAAACAGAAAAAAAAAAAACTACAATTGAAACGGATAAAGGGGATAGTCTAATCAAACCATGAGAAGATAAGCAACTCCCTCAAACTTGTATGCCAATTTACAATTATCATATATATGGCAAGAAATCAACGTCAAACAGTATGGAGTTTGGTACCTGGTTTGCAATAAGCCATCTAACAAAAGGCAGACGCAGCTCATGACAAAGTTCGAGCAAATCTCCCCCATGGGTCAAAAGTTTTACAGTGTTCCTTCTCATGCAAAACCATAAGTTAGAACCAGCTCTAACACTAGACAAGAAAGATGACAGAAATATTTGGGTAGAACTAACCTGTTAAATTGTGGGGAATCATCCAATAAGCGCACGGGTATTATTTCCATATGCTTTGCACAATGTTGTTTGAACACTTCTCTAACGATTTCAATAACACAATCACGGAGCTCAGTGTCTAAATCTTCAAGCTGGATACAGGAAGTATCATCTCTGGCAATCCTCAATCTACCAGCATGTTGATGTTGGTTTTTCATGCGTAATATCTCTTCATCAAAGATAGCATTCACAACTTTATCATAGACACTTCTGTCCTCAGAAGTTTGCATTGTTCTTAGCATATCTGAAAACACAAGACAGAAGGGCAATAAGTTGAACTGATTAATAAAAAGCTACACAATCACTTCAGAAGACATAAAATTCCATATTTGTCCAAAAATAAAATATGTTAAAAAAAGCGGTCCATAAAAATTCACTATAGATTCTAAAGTGCTTGTAATTTCACAGAGATTGCTCCCTAGCAGTAATCGTACTACTTATTTGAACTTGTAAGGAAAAATTCTGGTATTAGCGCACCACTCTTAAGAGTTATACAAGTCTTTGGTGCCCCATTCATTTGGTGGAATTGTGACCACAGATTTTAAATTCCTGTGAAATGAGTATCCTTTATCGCAGTACATTCTTCTTTTTCTGATAATGAAATTCCATATATCTAAATACATTCTTGAAATTCCTCAGTTTCTGTTATTTTTACAAATTCTAACATTCAATTCTCATGAAAGTCAAAAGATACAAAAAAAAAATTAGAAATAAGCTGAGAAATGCAAGTCCAAATTTTATCATCCTTTACCATGATCTCCAAGTTTCCCTTTCTTCATCTGTTAAGACAATAAATCCTACTTGTCCATCACAATAATATTGTATGTAATTTTCAAAGACATGATTAAGCAAATGAATACATACACACAAGAATACAAAAAAAAAATACTCACTATCTAACAACTCAGATTCCATTCTTGGAGGAAACACATGCTTTAGAAGATCTGTTGCAGATGGACGATCTGATGGACTTGGAGACATTAAGCGCCGCAACAAGGATGCTTGCTCTGGAAATTGAGCAACCCATGAGGGAGGAAGCTCTCCCTTTTGTTGCAGATCAGATAGAATAACATATCTCTCCATGGCTGTCCCAAAAGGGTGCCAAATCTCAAAAAACACAATTCCTAAGCTGTACATGTCAGCCTGAAATGTAGATGGGTTAGCAATCTTGCAAATAATATCTGAACAAAATGTATTACATGACTGCAAAATTGGAGCTTAACTTGCATGATGACTAATGTTGAAGATTAAGTTGAAGAAGCTGCCACCAAAAGTTTACCTTTTCATCAATCTTTGGCCATCCTTGCTCAATTTCAGGAGCAGTATAAAAGTAGGTTCCTACTTGACCAGTACCGTCCATTGAAACTCCAGCTGTATCTGCAGGCAAAGCTGCATCATGATCCAGCTGCTCCAATTCCAAGAACTTGGCTGAAACCACAGATCAAACGTCTGTTAGAAAATGAACAGAGATATTCCATTTTACTTTATAATGGAATTGAGATTTTGCTTGATCATGAATCAATACATGCCCTCATCAGTATAAGGGAACCAAATTCTTAGTTGGATGAGATGAAAGATCCAATTATGAGTGCTTACACATGTGCACATCATGGTCAGGTTAAGAACTTCAAAAGGCACCTCCTTTCTTATCATGTCCAACGAGACTTTGGGGGATGGTAATAAAACTCTAAAAATGTTTAACCAGAATCCCAATATGTCACCTTTGTTTCTTATTTTTGTATCAAAATATGGGATAGTGGGAGTGTGGTAAAACTTTTTGGAGTGTTAACATCATCTCCTTGGACATCATTTTTTATTTGTTTTACTGTTTTTTCACTGGAGGATTTATTGCCAAACTGAAAGGCCATTACCAATGTAAAATTCAAAAACATTTCCCTCCTAGAATCAAAGTGATAACATGAAATATTAGAATTTTCCAGTGTTACTTGTGCATTATAAACACTTGCAATAAAATCTGGGTCTTGATTGACCAATTTTGAGTGTTTAAACTAAATATGAGTCTGAAGAAATTTTTACTTTAATAAAAAAAATGTGATTAGAATTCTCTTCAACTTTCTAGCACCAAGTAGTTCTTGGTAACTTTGTAGCCATTTTATAACATAATCCAAAATTATGTTTGGTGCAATCCAATTAGCTTCTTTGCAATTCATTTCATCTTTTTGGCACATCATATATTCAAGAGAAATACTCACAATTGCAACCAACATAATTAATTAAATAGACAATAAACTCTAGCATTCGCAGAGAAAGAGAATTGCTCCTGGATCTTACCGAGACCAAAATCTCCAATTTTAATATCATTCCGAGCATCAAAAAATATGTTATTAGGGGTCAAGTCTCGATGAATGATTCCTTGTGCATGAATGTGTGCCAAGCCTTCCACAATTTGCCGACATAAATGCCATGCTAAGTCTTTGTCAAAATGATTATATGATTCAAGAACCTGGTGGAGAGTCCTTCCAAAACCGAAAGCAATGGAAAAAAAATCAAAATAAAGGAGCAAGGTCAATAAAATAAGTGAAAACAGTAATAAAACATGCAAAAGCTCTTTAGTTTCATAAATTTATAGGATAAGAATAAAGCAATGGTATTCCTGATAATTATGGCAAAAAGAAAAATCAGAACTCAAAAGCAGTTGATAACTTGAAGAAAGTGGTTTGCTATTCAAACTGCATAAACAAAAAACAAGAAGAAGTAGAAGAAGTTACAAAAAAAGATTAACAACTATAAGCACTTCAAGATGAAAAATAAGTAAATTTATGGAAAGTCTGTATGAATTATAGACTTCCTTTTATATTCAATACATGGATAAAAGGGATAAAATAATCATATGCTCCAAGACATTTTTGCATTTCATGCAATTTTTTCACTGCAAATTCATGAAAGTTTATTTTGTTCTTCTCATTTAAAACAAAGGAGAAACTAACCTACAAAAATGAATGATGAAAAATCATCTAAAGAATACTATAAAGGATACAAAACAAGGCAGGAAAAAATTGAAGTGAAGAAAACACGATACCTGGGGCAAAATTCCATTTGAATGTACAGATATGTTGATTCGAGCTTATTCTCTTGCCCAACACCAGCAGAGCTTGCACCCTTGTAGCTGAATGTGGAGCTCACTGCAGTAGCAGAACCCCCAGTGGAGTCACCAAAAATACCAACAACTCCTGTTTCAAACCATGCCTGGGAATGTTCACAAATATCACAATCATCATACAGGCCTGAAAAATATAACAGCATTTTTTCCTGAATCTTACATTTCTGTAGCCAAAACTAAAAGTATGTCACTTTCAGAAGCTGTAAAACCTCTTTCCCATAGAAAATATAAGCAGCATGCTAAATTAACACATCCTATAAATTTCAGAAAAATTCATTATAGCAATCTCGTCTCATTCTACAAGTGACCAGTGACCGTCTTATGCATTTTACATGTATGAATATTTTGACATGCTACACTTAACCAACAAAGACATGATTGTGATTCTTTCCTACTCAATAACCACAGAACAAGCACAAAAGAAAGTTATACCTGATAGTATCGGACAACATGCTGATGCTGCAGACGTGAAAGGGTGGCTACTTCCCTAAGTACCTCGCGATAGTTGGCACAAATCTTAAGATAAAATCAAACATAAAAAAGAAAATGTACTGCAAACTTCAAGCAAATTTTACATGATCAGAACACAAAATCAAGTTTCCACTCCATTTTTAATTTGAAAAAAAAAAAACAGAGGGAGTTCTATTGCACCAAAAGAGAATGATGTTTCTAGGGAGTCAAAAGAAAAGAACACACATTGGCATTCGATAAACCTTGAGCACTGACTTCCACTGCATAATCTAAAATAAATTTACCTCAAGATTCGGTCATTAACAGGCAGGGTTTTGTCCTTGAGGCGAATTTTCTTCACCGCATACTGCCTTCCGTCAAGCTTATTTTTGCACAATACAACATGGCCAAAACCACCATGACCTGTAACCATTCATAAAGGAAACTCTAAGTAAAGCATAAACATGGTATCTACTGAACTTATGGCCACAAAAAAGGCATATTGCAGTTTTGTAATGTCAAAAAAGTTTGTAGACGAATTGATGCAGACAGGAGTAACACAAGGACAGCAAGCACAAAGAAAGAATTTTGCCGTAAAGGGATCACACAAAAACCCTAATTCAAAACTTTATTCCACTCCTTAAATAAACCCAAAAACCAACCTAAACAAACCAGTAAACATAAAAATAAAGGGAAAGTAATAAAAGTCTTAAACAAACTAGGAAAAATAAAGTTATTAAGCATATTATTTAATTTCCTAAACTAAATAGAAAATAATAAAAATAATTTTCCTTAATAACCTCCTGTGTCACAAATGTAATGTCAAAGTATTCAGTCACAACAATGCCATGAAGACTCAAACATGAAGTTCCATAAAGAAGCATCTAGTAAATCAGTAATTAAATTTTCAAGTACATAAAAGCCTTGATCAAATAGTAAAGACACATTTATAAGCAAGCATCTTCATAAAGTACCTACATGTCAGCACCTAACATTCCACCTTTCTATGATCTCACATAGACATGTATATGTATCCACAAAGAATTCAATCAGTACCTAAATAAACTCATAGAAACACTTGCACACACGCAGATATGGAGGATAATAGTACCAAGGGGTTGCAGCTCTTCAAAGTCATTCAGATATCGAGAGCTTGGGAGGGATGCACGAGCCCCTCCTAAATCAGAAGTAGGTTTCCAAAATTGAGATACTCTAGATGAGACCTAGATAAAATTAATAGAACAGACAACAATGTGAAGAACAATTTGAAATCAGTTTCCAGTTGTCAAAAAAACAAAGACAGAGAGAGTGGTGAACCGTATGTTGATGGAAAACATGATCAAATGTCTTGTTAAACGTT
Source organism: Populus ilicifolia (assembly GCA_015708895.1). Lineage (NCBI taxonomy): Eukaryota > Viridiplantae > Streptophyta > Magnoliopsida > Malpighiales > Salicaceae > Populus > Populus ilicifolia. Next base: position 113,177 of record SRLM01000342.1, read on the forward strand.
GCGGATGGTTTAGAAGCTAATTCCCGTGCTGACTCAGGAATTATCTGCACCAGGTTATCCATCATCAGAGGACATATTTTAGAAAACTTTTGACTTTTTCCCGGATGCAAGACAGGAAGACATCAGATTACATACACCTAAGTTGCAGAGTTCGGTGGTTATTTGAGGCAGAGAATCAACCAATTCTCCTTTTGAGGCACAAGCAAGACGAAGAAGATGAACCTAACAAAGAAGCAATATCAGTCCATAATTGAAGCGGAAAGGAATAACCAGTCCAGACTCTTCAAACAGAAAGGCAAGGAGAAAATATGAAGAGCATGATTCTTATCCCAATAATAACTGAAGTACCATTATAAGATCCTTTTCAATAGTTTGAGATGCTTGATTAAACCCTAAGGAATTCGATGACAGTGATTCCCAAGGCTCACTCTCAAAATCTTCATCATCATTGCTATTGTCACCATTGTCCTGGTCATCATCATCTTCTGACCCATAGCCATGCTCCTTGAGAAAAATACCCTATAAAAGTATGCAGTATCTTTGTCAGTGAGTATTACAATACAAATTTGACCTTGAATTTGAAGAATGGTGACAAATAACGGTAGTTACTATTACTTCAATATTGGTGGTCTGTTTGTCATACATTCTTTATTACGGCACAACAATTGAACTACTTTGTGCAAATCCATGGTTTATTCAGGCATATTTATGAAATGCACAAACAATTACCTTTTCTATTTTCATCAAGCTCATCTCCATTTTCAAGAAGCAATCAAAAGCTGAATTGTACTTTTTTCCCAGAATTTCAAAAGTTATGTCTTGGTAACCTAGGATTTTTATATTTTCAGTGCTTATTTTACAAAACCTTTCCATCAAGGATGGTTTAACTCCTTTATAATTAAAGTCTTTTCATAAGCATTCTATTGGAAAGGCAACAAAGGATGTGCCACCCACCCATTCACAAAGCATTAAAGCTGCACAAAAAATAAAAGGAGAGCAGTGCATATACTCTCTGATTTTGACCCATGCATAATCAATAATAACTATAATGAAGAGCCCAGTGAATATCTGAAAGCCAAGAAAATTGACAGCACTTCCTTAACCACCTCATTGTTTTAACAATTTGGTGTTGATTATTATACACATTTACATATGATATATCCAAAGAAGAGCATTAAAAGGATGGAAATATCGAGTATATATGAAGAACAATGGAATCACAGGCAACACAAACTTAAAAAATCAAGAAGTTGACACTCAAAAGGAAGGGAGAAAAAACAAGAAGAACATGTTCAATATTATTCACCTGCTTCTCCCCTTTCATATCAGTTCCTGCCAATTCCTCCACTAGAGATCTACTTGAATTAGAAGTAGATAGGCCCTTATTTTCATATTCACTTTCTTCTTCAAGGGTATCCAACTTGGCAATAGGGGAAACCAACAGACCTTGCTTTGCCTCTTGGACTGTCAATGGCTTTGTAATCTTATCAAGTTTCCTCTCCTGTACCTCATATCCAACTTCTGAGTGGTCTAACACGTGGGATTTTAATTCATCCACAGCAAGACCCCAATGCCATGACTCTCCACAGCCACTGAAGAGGTCTATGAAACCATAAACAAAAGGTCCCCTGGATGAGCAGCTCTTATTACTAGAAACTGAGATGTCCTTCTGAAACAACTGAATGCTGCTATTGATGGATGAGCACAAAACCTAAAGAAGAAATGAATAAATCAGAGCACATGTAAAAACACAGAGAACATAAAGAATGAACAGTAACATAAAACAAATTACAGGATATATGACACTGCTATGACACTTTTTTTCTTTTGGATCTTCCTCCCACCCCTTCCCCTTAAACACACATTGTGTTTGACTTTGTTATTAAGTGTTGCTTTCTAATCTTCACTCTATGCTATAGTTCCACCCAAAAGGAACACTCCTCAACTCTTTACATAAAATGAAGTCCTAGAAATTAAAAACAAGTATGGTAAATAATATCAATTCCCCAAGTCTCCGATCATGACAAAGATTAAGAAAACACCAAACCAGAAAATGCTGATAAACACACATTGATTCATGGAATAATCATGACAGAAGAAGAGCCAAAACTAAAACAAATCAAAAACTGAAATATATGGCTTTGCAAGTGAAAGCATGGAAGCAAACTAATGAGTTGATAATGAATATATGGCATATTGATTAAAAAAATTGGGAAGGCAAGGGGCAATTCCATGTCATAGCTTACAGGTTCAGGTGCTGGAACCATTGGAGCTATTTCTGAGAGGAACTCTTGAGCAGCCTCCACCAGATTGAAAATCATTACTCGTCCTTCTCGGGCATTAGAATTTGCCTTAATAGAGATTTGCAGTAAGAGAAAGGCAATTCAATTCAACCCAATAAAGTGAAATGTTGGAAGCAAAAACATAAATGTGTATCTATAGCAATAAAATTAAGTACATGATAATGCATGTATATGTGTGCGAAATTTAGAATAGTTACTTAAATAAATTTAAATTTATTTAAGTAAAAAATTGAAATGTTGGAAGCAAAAACATAAATTTGAATTTCAAGTTTAAGTTTAAGTTAATGAAGTCATTAAATAACCCTTTGCCAAAATATCAAAGAATCACCCAACCCAAAAACTTATGTTGTAAGGTGAAGATCAGATGTAGGCTTTAATATCTTTAGCATGCCTCATGCTGAAGCACTTTAACCATAAAATGTTGACTAGTCAAAGGCCTACCACCCAACTGTGTTGAATAGTAAGTAAATAAATGAAGAGGGTTTGTGGATTTGAAATCCTGACCACTAGGTCAAAGAGGCTATCATACCCTGTGAAAGAACCCCTTGATTCAAAAACTAGAGCTATTCGGTGAAGTAAAGGATTGGCTTTACTATCTTTTGAAAATAAACATGAAGGCAACAAAAAAGATGCATTCAGGATTACAGATTATGTGCATGATAGTATATTGCCAATCAAGCTCAAATTAGTCATCCTTTACCTGGTCATTTAGGAGAGAGAGAAGATTATCTGCATCACATTTTGTCAAGCCTTTTTCAGGAGTAATCTGCAACCTTGGACACTTGTCTGGGTATCCAGGCAAGCACCTGATTAATAAGTTAAAGGGTATGAGAAGACATGTGTGTTAACATTAAACAAAAATAACAGTAACCAGTGGATCACCAACCTGACTGAAAGCAGAGCTGAAACATCTGGATCCTCATAGCCCATATCTTTTGAGTAAGGCCTGCTCAAATTCAAACATAGCAAAACACAATCAAGACAAATCTTATTTCATGTAAAAGTTAGAAAAAATAATGAGATAAAATGAACCTGAGCTTTATGGTGATTTGTGGAGGCGAGTCTGAAATGATCTGGCAATCTTCTTGAAATATTGCATTCCTAAATACATACAAGATTAGAATAAAACACAAAGACACAAGTGTGAAAAGTAAATCCTTACATAAAATGAAAGCAAAAGTGGGCACAACCTGGACAAAATTCTGATCGTATTATGGCCATCAAAGGCATACTTTAAATATAGGAAAAGGTTAAAGGTTAAAGCTTTTCTTCCATTTGCAAAGAATGCCATAGGCGATCATCAAAAGGTATTATTTGAATTAAAAGCATGCCGAAAAATATGAATGAAGTAGAATCTGTCCTCGGATACTCTTTAAATCCAAACACTAACAATTTCAATGCACCAAAGGTACCAAACCATCCCAATTACATTTGTAATGATCCTCAAGTGAATATCCGATTCCAAAACCTATTCAAATTCGTCAGCAAAATATATTATTATTTGTCGTCTGAGCCCGTATATATGGTATATCCCATTAGGAACCAAGTCTAAATTTCAAATATTTTTAAGGCAGTGAAGATCACCAACTTGTAGCCTTACACCCTTCTATTCCAAAAACAACATGCTGAAATTCAAAATTTTGAACCAAACCACCAAGTACACCAAAGCATCTTCCTTTGGCTTCCAAAATCAAAATATGAATTAGAAAAAACATTGATCTAGTAGAAACGAATATATCACTAAATAATTCCATTCAAAAATCAAGACAAAAATCACTTACAAGGCAGTAATCTCTTCAGCAAGAAGCTCATTATCATCTAATGCATTATAGGAACGATCTTTTGATTGAGACCTTCCTTTGCTTCTCCTTCCACTCCCTCCTCCTACTTTCTTCTTCTTCTTCGAACTATGACCCATTCTTCAAAATCCCACAAACCCTTTTCACCTTGTAATCAGAAAGATTCAATCTTTCAACCAAAAATGTAAAGAAATCAATGAATTTTCATAAACCCAGAAACCAAAATGCCTTGAAATCTCTAAAAATAGACCTGTTTTTTCTGTCATCAAAAACCCATGAAGCCACCAAAGTTTCCTCCTTTTTGAAGTAAAAATATATACATAATTTGTTTGAAATCAAAAGAGATTGCTTAAATTAACTTGTGCTATAAAAAAGTGGTGGTACTTTGGAGTGATTTAAAGAATTGAAGTTCGATTTATATACGTTACAGCTGTATTGGTGGGAGCTTGGAGGCTGGTTTTTCTAGGCACTGGAATTTGATTTGTTGGATTCTCATATTTTATTTATTTATTTACTTTTTCATTTTTAGACAGCATAATGCATGTTTGTTAGGTTCTCATTTTTATTTATTTATTTATCTCTGTAATAAAAAAAAAGGAAAGAAAAATGATGTTTAATTATTTTTGTAACATTCTGATATTAGATTGGATGAGTCTTTATCCTGGATAGCATGAATTTTATTTATTTTTGGATAGAATAAAAACATTATGGGTGTGGATTTTGAGCTATAATAACACTGTTATCCTTTTGACAAGAAATCCATGGCGGCTTTTCCCTGATGGTGAAAATATTCTCAAATCAATTTTTACACCCAGGATTGATTCCAACTTTAAATAATGAAATGGGGAATAAATTTTCTTACAACCAAAAATTGATCTCCAAGAGTATTTCCATGCTCAAAGGTCCTTGTTATGTTAACAAGCTAGCATCATGGCATCTTTACACTGAATATATTTAATTGAATAAATAAAGATGAAATTATTATATAGATATATTTATATAATGATTTTTGCATTTTCTATTTCAAGACAATAGCAGGGCATCATGAGTAATTCTATGATCAAATGTGTCTTGTTAGTGATTTGAATCATAGACCTAGACATTGTTGTAGCTTCAAGTGTGGCAGAGCAAGCATTCTAGATAAGATCAAGTGTGGAAAAAAATGCGTTCCTTGCATGACGACTTCGGCCCATGATCTTGTTCAACAAGACTTATTTTAGTGTTTTTGGAATTTTGACTACTCATTCTTATCTTTATTGCCCCATCACCTAATTAATATTTTCATTCTCGCCTTCCTCCTTGTCAAGCTCTTCAGCAGCCGTTTGAAGCCCTTTTACCCGCTGCTTTCCACCATGAAAATGATACTAGGATACTGTTTGTTTGTTAAAAAATATTTTTTTAAAAAAATAAATTATTTTTTAATATCTGGTATTATAATAAAAAATATATTGAAAAATATTTTTTAATATTTGGTTATGCTATGGAAAAATAGTTAGAAAATAACTTATTAATATTTTATTTTTTCAAGTTTATTAAAATAATAAAGAACAAATCTTACAAATTTAAAATTTAAATGAGAATACAATTAAAAAAATATAATTTTATAAATTATCTCAAAAAAATAAATAATAATCAAAATAAAAAA
>SRLM01000342.1:118940-521877 GCA_015708895.1 Populus ilicifolia
CAATATTAATATAAAAATTAAATTTTAAGAAATGTAATTAAAAAATAAATATTCAGAATAATATATATATAGTAATAAAAATTCTAATAACTAAATTTGATATAATCAGTAAATAATATGATATTTATAAAATTTTCACAATTTTCGTAAAGTTTTTTTCACCCAAATTTTTTAGAAAAATATGTTTTTAAAAACAAAACTAATTTTTTTATTGAAAAATATTTTTTGTTAGTCAATTTTTTTAATGAAAAACAGACAAAAAAAAATTTAAAAAATTATTTTTTAAAAACAAGCGTAACCTAAAATACTAAACTTGTTGCATGCCAAAATATAGGAACATGTTCCTTTCTCTCTCTCGTAATTTTATCCAGGAAACTATAAAAAAACTAACTCATATTTTAAATTTAACTAGTTAATTTATAATTATATTGTTTTATTTATTTTAAAATAAATCAAAATTTCATCATTTTTAAAAAATTAATTTATATTTTATTCGGATTTTAACCTGACTATAAGATAATTTATCATGTCTAGCTAGTCAATTTACACTCTACTTGACATAAAATTTTAGCATAGAATTTTTGAATTTAACAACACTACATAAAATCACCTTATATATTAAAAATTGATATTAAAAATGTTTTATATCATGGAAATATTTTCATGTTGCTGTAAGCTCCATCAGAATTAGAACCCCGTTTGCATGTTTAAAAGTATTTTTTTTTATTTAGAGTGGTTTTTATGAAAAAGTAAATTATTCTCAATGTATAAAATATTTAGTTAAAAAATGTTTTAATTTATATAAAATTAAGATATGAAAATGTACAAAACTAGTGAAAAAAACAGAAACTAGACGACGATCTAAACAGCTCTTTCTCAATCTACCTCATCCAACCCATGGACTTCACTAAACCTTTATATATAATACTTCAACAAACTAATTAAGTCTTCAAAGGCCGTTGAACCTAAACGGGCCTTTGATCAGGCAAGGCCCAAGGGCACTTCAAATTTGTCTAGCGACTGAATTGCTCATCGCCTAGAATGCATCGCTTGCTCGTATGGGCAATGTGCAGTTTTGAAGAAGGGATCTTGCATGGCACTGAGATGATTCAATACAGCGAAAGACATCCCATGCTGTGACCTGGTGGAGATGGAGAGTAGCAAGCAAGCCCAAGCCATTGTTTTAGAGATCACTCTCAGTTCCCCTTCATGACGTCTGGGATGCCAATGCCTGTTAGAGCCTTTCCTGCTGAAGAGAGGTGTTTGATGATCGTCCAATCAAGCCTGGTAGAAGGATACAGTGCTGTTGATTAATGGACCCAGAGGACCATGATTTTGAAGTGGTTATGTTTTCTGAATCGCCATTCTCACTTGAAGCACCAGGCGTGGACGCAGAAGAGAAGCTTGCAAAGCTGCAAGAAGAAGCCCTTAAAGCGAGTTATAAGCTCTACATAACAGATAATGTCATGTCTACTAGCAATCAGTGGAGATGCTACGTCCAGAACGTAAGAGATGCATGGTCGAATTGCTTCGATGAGGGCCTCACTGGGATAAGATTTCTGTATCTCAGTAATGTTCACTGCATGCTTTATGATCAAGCTGCTTAATTAGGCCTTTCTTCTAGACACCATAAGTGTAGAAATCCAAGCAGCCTGCTAGTTTTGGATTCATGCCATCAAGTATTTGAGAAAATGCTATGTGGGCAATGAGCGGGACTTCCTTTTTAATATTTTAAAAATACTTTAATTTTTTTAATTAATTTTTTTAGTATTTTTAACTCATTTTAATTTGATAGGCTAATTTTAAAAATAATTTTTTAAAAATAAAAAATATTATTTTAATATATTTTTAAATAAATAATATTTTTTAAAAAAATATATTAAAATAACCACAACCATGTCCCAAACAAACCTTCGAAACTTTAAAAAAGCTTTTAGGAGATGGATGAATCCTGCATCCATAAAGTATTGAGCATAAATATACATTAAAAAAAATCTAAAAAGAGTCCATGCAATTTGGATTAACCCACGAGATGAACCTTCAAGTTATTAATATAATTAAAGTTTATAGTTTTATTAAAACAATCCTATTTTATTTTTAAAAAATCTTTAAAGATAATTCAATTATATTTGAACTGGATCTAATTAGATCAATTAAATTACTCAAGACTTGATTAAGTGAATTGAATTTTATATTTTTTTTAAATCAGAACTTATAAAATTAATTAAGTTTCCTGTAAGCTGGCTTGAAAGTAAACATTACTAATAATATTTTTTAAAAAAAAAAAGAAAGAAGAAGAAAGAGCAGATGAACTGAAACCAGACTAGAATTTACTTCTGTACTTGTAACTGGTAGCAGTGAGGGAAAATTTTGCCATATTTTTTTTAGAGTATATTTTTTAAATAATATTTTTTATTTTTAAAAATTATTTTTAATATTAGCTTATCAAAATGATTTAAAAATACTAAAAATATATTAATAAAAAATAAAAAAAATTAATATTTTTAAAATAAAAAATAAACCGATACCTTCACAAGCTTGTGGAGAGGCAAAGGCCATGATGGCACCATGATCCTTTTGTTTTCTTGTTCTTTGTTTTTAATGGTGATTGGAAATGTAGTTTCCTATCTTTATCTGTGAATAGGAAAGAGAGAGAGTGAGAGGATCTGGCCTCACCCACATCTATCCAATCAAAATCCATCCTTGTATTGCTCTTGATGACATCTACTCCTCTTTCTTCACAAATCCCTTATCTCCCACCAAGAATCCAACCCTCCTTCAACTCCAGCAAAGCCTTCACATTCCTCTCTGCTACCATTAATGATCCCATAGCTCGCATACCCTTGATCCCTTGCTCTTCCTTCTCTCCCAACCCAAATGGCGGCCACCAACTCTCTACAGTCCCTCCATCACCATCACTCCCTCCTCAAGTTCCTCCCCTCGGACGCCTCCCAGCCCTCCTCCCTCTTCCTCAAGCCCACCACCTCCATCTCCGCTGCCACTAACATGTCTCTCTCGCTCTCTATTTCAACAACCACCGCTGCCTACTCCATCTCCCCTGCAACCTCCTCTGCTCCCTCCACTTCCAAGACCTTCTCCCTCAACCTCCTCCAGCAACACCTCTCCAACCAAAACTTCCGCGAAGCCGATGAGGAAACCCGCAGGCTGCTCATAGTTCTAGCTGGTGAGGCAGCACAGAAACGTGGCTATGTCTTCTTCTCTGAAGTCCAGTTCATACCAGAACAAGACCTTAAAGACATTGATGAACTGTGGAAAAAGTACAGCAACAACAAATTCGGATACAGTGTTCAAAAGAGAATATGGCGACAAAAGGGTAACCAGGACTTCACTAAATTTTTCATCAAAGTTGGGTGGATGAAGAAGCTTGATACTGAGGTAGAGCAGTACAACTATCGGTCTTTTCCTAACGAGTTCATTTGGGAGCTAAATGATGATACTCCTGAAGGTCACTTGCCTCTGACAAATGCACTTAGAGGCATACAATTGCTCAACAACATTCTTAACCATCCTGCTTTTGAGGTAGATGAAGAAGTGGAGGAAGATAAGGTTGAAGGCAATGAAAATGGAGGGCTAAAGGGATTGAGGGATAGCTCAAAGCCTCCATTAAGCAACAGAGTATTTGAAACAGATTACAGCTTCTGAGTATGAAACTTGAAAACAACAAAGATGGGATTTGGGTTTTTTTTTTTTTTTTTTTATACATGTAGTGAAAGTTGTTGATCGACTGCTTTCTTTTTTATTTATGTTTCTTTATTTTCATGCTTCTGTTTATCTTGGCCTTTTCATTGAACAAATATTAAATATAAATATGCCCAAATCGAAAGAATGGAGGAAACTGTGTTGATTACAAGGAGCCTGTGCCTTTGTACTCCTCCTGAAATTTTACAAGCTCAAAGTACATATGGCGTTTTGGTACATCAAAATTACTTTAAGAAAATAATAACAATGAAAAAAAAATTATTGTTAATTAATTTAGATTAACCCATTAACCTCAATGTCATAATGTGATAGTGAGAAAATAAATTGATGCTGATTAATTTCGATTGACTCATTAACCTCAACCTCATAGTGTAAAAATAGAATTAAAATAGCTATATAAAAAAATATAAATATTAATTTTTTAAAAATTAAATATTAAATAATAAAATTAAAAAAAATTAATTCATGTTAATTTTCAAAACTCGTAATTTTAGTCATGATTCTGTAACCTAGCCCCATCAAAAACAAATTCTGAAAAATAAAAAAGTAAAATTATAAATCAATAAAATATTTGGAGTGAATTAAAAAAATGCAATAAAAAAGGTTTTAGAATAACAATAAAAAATAATAATAACTGGATTTAATGTAAAACTAATTTGAAATCAAATTTTAAGGGATAAATTAAAAATAAAATTTAATTAGAAAGATAATAAAAATAAATAAATATCAATTAAAAGAATAAGTACTATATTTAATATAAAATTTAAATGAAGTCAAATAATAAAAGAAAATTGAAAAAAATAAACAATAAAAAAATTATAAACAAATTAAATATATAAATTAATGTTATCAAACGCGTTCCAATGTAATATGCAAGTGAGGTTCTAGCCTAGCGGTGGAAAGGGCTTGTCCCCTTCCTCTGCATCAGGGATTCGAATCTCACCATGCATGTCTGTCACCCCCGCGATGCCTTACCTGTTCACTGGGCTTGCAGGATGTTCAGTGAGCCGTGTGGATTAGTCGTGGTGCGCGTAAGCTGGCCCAGACATCACACGTAAAAAAAATAAATGGATTGGGAATCCAAACAATAGAGCAGATTAACTTATAATTTGACTAATCGTTTAAACTTATAATTTGATTTAATAAAAAATAAAAATATAATGTTTAGATGAATCGAGCTAAGCCGTCAGATTTATTACAGGGTCGTAAAACAGGCGAAGCTTAGTAAATTTGATATAAATTTCCCAAGCCCAACGACATCATCACTTCATCCTTGTCTCGAAGGAAAGAAGAAGAAGAAAAATGTCAAGAAATCAGCAGCACCTTCTCCGGCTAGTCCTGTCTTGCCGGAAAATAACAGCTCAGGTATCAAATCCGACGACTTCCACAATAATCGCGATGGCTTCTTCCTCCGAACAAGAATCATTCCTCTCTATCTACCGCAACACTTCCCTCTCTATCTTCTCTCGCCAATCCTGGGACTCAAAAACGGCGTCGCGTGTTGGGGAGAAGTTAGGGTTTAGATTAAAGGAAATCGGGGTTAATAATATCTATATTGATTTAAACGAAGAGTTGTCAAGGCCGATTCATCATAGAAAGCGTGTGTTGCCGTTGTTTGATTCGGTGAAACGCGTCGGCATTGAAGTTGACGGAGCTGAGAAGCTAGGAGAGATCGGTCCTGTTTGATGGATTGTCAGGATTTGATTGTCTAGTATACATTTTTTATAAAGAGAGGTACTTTTCTTGTTTTTTTTTTGTAATTGATTTTCTTGTATTTGATTTGATCTCGATAATTGTAGATTATGATTAAATAAATATCACATGAAAATGATGATTTTGATTGTTTTTGTTTCAATTTTGTGATCATTTTGTTTAATGTATATCAAATTATTTGCCAAAGTAAGAATCTTGAGATACTGTGTAGCTGGCTCAGTTCGAGAATGGCTTCTTAGGATTTATGTTATGGATCTGTAGCTGATTGAGGATAAAGGGTATTGGGTAATTGAGGTACATCGTGGCTTGCAGTATTGGTATGGGTAGAGGGTGTGATGTTTAGGAGAATACGTGGTGAGATAAGGGTAGGCTTAGTGTTACTGGTTTGCGGGGTCATGTGAAATTGAGTGTATTTGCTCGGTTTGTTTTGATCTACATGCGAAAGAAAATAGTAAGCTTTGGATTGTTTGAACAATGTAAGTCTAGTTCTGGAATCTAGTTTGAATGCAAGTTGGTTTCGTAATGCTCGAATTGTTTGCTAGTTTTCAAGTTATTCCCACCTTAAATGCTTAATCAACATTTTTTTATGATCCAATTCTGACTGCAAATGCTTCACTAAGCCTGAGCTTTTTTTCCTTTTCATGAGGGCCTGTGAATTGGGTAATACTGGGTGTAGAAATGTTAATCTTTTGCAAGTGGATTTCAAGTATTTTTTGTTGACCCTTTCACTTCATGCCAAGATCATGATTCTGTGGTTGTTGAATTTTATCTTTTGATCTTCTGCATTGGGCAACTCCTCTATTGAGTTTGAAAGTAAACCTAAATGGTGCTGTTTTGCTTACTACTTATGCCTCTTGAGAGTTCAAATATCTTAGTAGCTTTCCTCCATGATCCTTTTCTGGGTGTTTTGTGGCTGTTAGGTGAATTGTTAAGATTCTTGTATCTGCTTGGATCCTTTATAAGTTAGCTTTGTGATCCTTAGACAGGTGAAAAGGTGTATAGGATGTTGAAATAGATGGGGAAAAAAACAGAGCAAGAATAAGAGAAGTTACCGTAAAAAAGAAAGATGCGGATATGAAGTAAGAATACCATTGCATCATTAGTTACAGTCTTGCATCATTTTTCTTACATTGAGAAAATATCGTCTCCTTCTACTAACAAAACTGAGTCTAGATTGGAGTCAACATCGTCTTCATGGTATGATTTTCATGTATCCCTAATCTTCCCACCCGTTTGAATGCTCAAGTGTATCAGCATAACCTAGAAACCCAAAGTGTCTACTATTAATCATGCTAGAGTCATGTTAAAATCGTATCAAGTGATACTGATATGCAAAATCGCATTAAGTGATCCTGATATACAAAATCACATTAAGTGCTTCAAAACAAGCGATATCCTCCATCTTAGTCCCAAATAGCCCGTATTTTACAACAACCCCATCCCTCGCCCTCGCCCTCGCCCTTTATCATCTCAATCCAATTAAATTACTCATCTTCGTCAAGGCCACAAATTCAACATCAAAAATCTCACACAAGACCTTCCATACTCTTTAATGTAAACACATCACCGTTGGTGCAATTGAAGGTTTGATTCATTGCTCCATCAGTCACCGCTGCCCATATATGTTGCTCAGCTAGTACTCTTCCATCTGACATGTCACTGAAGTGCACCCATGTTTATTTGTTCCCAGAATATCAAAACGATAACCCTCGGCATCAGCAAATAGTGGCATGGATAGATAAAGTGAGCAACATGCTGTACACTCCTCTTAAAGAAGCTCCTATTATAATCGACAGAGATGAATTGAGTATGTAACAGGAGAATACGATGCAACCAGGTCTTGTAAGGCATAATAGAAATTAGGGTAAGGGAGCCTGTCTAGGTCTTCTTTGAAAGGTGGCTTGTATTGGACAAGCTTGCCTGTAAGTGAAGGATCAAATATTGGACCCATGTTTTGAGTCGTGAAGGAGCAGCTGATTTTAGTGCATTAAGCACATTGTCTAGCATGTTGGAGTTCATGGAGATGTTTACTGCTTCAATTTCCATGCATTTGTAAGGAAACCCATAAGACGTGGGTGATTTCACGGGTCACTGGGAAGAGTTTTTCTGCTGTATCGGCATGGTCCTATGCATAACGGTCGGCCAAGGTAGAGGGAAACCAACTTGGAGAGGGATGCCTTGCTGCGCCCCACCCTTCCCATGGGCTGCCTGGAGTTTTTGGCTTTTTAAGTGATTCTGCCAAGCTCAATCCTACCAACGCCCACAATCAGGACAACTGATGCATCTCGAGACTGGGGTTTTTTATCTTTTATTGTTTTTTTTTCTCAAAATATCACAGGGAAAAAAAATTATTATATATTTTTATTGTTTTTTGAAATTTAATTTTGACATTACCATATCAATGATAAAAAAAACTAAAAAAATAATAATTTGACAACTCTCACGCTTGCATGCATTATGCATAGAAAATCAAATGAAATAGAATGTGTGCTGTATTAGTTTTTAGATCCGGGGATGAGCAAATTGGGATCAATCTTTGTTGGGAAGCCCTAAAACGAGTTCATACAAAATCAAGCTTTATCAAGACTTGGGTCAAATTTGCTAAGCTTAGTCATGTATGGTCCACTACGCCCATTTCTTTTCCTTCGGTAACACTTGCTAGGGCGCTGCTTGAGCTAAAAAAAAAAGTTTAGATTTTTTTTTTATAATCATATTTTATGATTACTAAGAATTCCGAAAGATGTTTGGATTTGGGACCCAAGTTAGAATTTCAGTTCTTAGGCTAGACATTATGCTTGGTTTTGGGGACTAATTATGATCTATCCCCATACTAGAAAAGAAAAGGAAAAATTATAGAAATTTATTAAATTAACGTTAATGATCTTGCTACCTTGTTTCATGAATAAAAAAAGAAAGGGAAGAAAGAGAGAGAGAGAGAAAAAATCTATAAAACTTCAAGAAATTGAGAGGGGGGGACTGCTTTAGTTCAAGTTAATAATCGTAAGAGATTGAGAGATTAAGAAATGTGAAAGAGAGATAGAGAGGGAGAGATCAAGAAAGACACACCAGGAGGAAAATGGAGTCGGAGAGTGCTGTAGCAAAGCAGATGGACATCGCAGTGAAGGGCCATTCAACTGTTGAGAAGAACAGCATAGCCCCAGAACTGGCAGGATGGTTTCTGAAATGCTTCTTATCAGCCATCAACATATTCTTAAAAAAGAAAAGATCAAATGTTGCATTGATGTTATTTAGCATTGCCACTCAAATCTCTCCGACCCAGATCAATTTGAATCCCATGCCAATTACTGCTCTTATCGCTATGATCAAGAGAATCAAAGTTAGATCCTGAAGGTATGCTGTTCTTCTCTTGATCTCGTGACAAGAGTCTAGTCAGGTAATTATCTTTTTAAATTTAAATTGAAACTCGACTGGGGTTAAGTTCCTTGTCAAGCTCGTTTTAGAAAATAAACATCAGCTAGGCGTTTGCATCCAGGCTATTAATTCTCAACAATGTAACTCTCAAGCATAGATGCTACAGTCTAAATCAACACGCAAAACTTGATCCCCTCTCTATTCTTGTAAAATATACAGGTTTGCCCAGCTGTTATTCACTGTATCTGTATCTGGGCATAAATAAATAACTAATACTCGTGATCCTTAACCACTGCATGTTCTTGCTCATGGAGCATCCATGCGGGAAGGATAGAAAAAGATAAAGTAAGGTGAGCTGAATAGTCAAAAGTGGTCATTAGGGTTTTTCTCTGTTATATGGTTTACAGGGATATAAGTACTAGCTGGTGGAGATGAAAATGAAGCTGGATTTTTATTTTATTTTTTTCAGACTTGAATGGAAAACTCCCCAGTTTAGCCCGTGTGTTTGTATACATTGGGAAATTGAGTCCCTGTAAAAAGATTCCATCAAATTCATCCCTGCGGTCATCACATCTTACTCTTTAAATGGTAGATGTAGCCTCCCTGCATGGAATGAATTTGGTGTTGTTTATTTTTGTGTTTTAAAATTATTTTATTTTTTTAATTTAAAATAATATTTTTTGTATTTTTAGATTATTTTGATGTGTTGATGAAAATAATTTTTTAAACATGAAAAATATTATTTTCATATATTTTTTAATAAAAAATATTTTTAAAAGCAATTACAACTATATTTTCAAATATATCCTGAAAAAATAAAATATTTTTGCTACATCTTTTTTCTTTTCCCAGCAATTAATAAATGATGGACTTGCGTGTATTTAGGATGTTGTCTGCCTTTTTTAATTATTAGCAAAATAATTTAGAAAGGCTTAGTTCCTTTATTGATATTATAGTCATGTTTAGAAGTATGGTCCAATAATGTTTCTAAAAATTCTTGAATATTTTTTAACTCTAAATAATATTTTTTTTCCTGAGATTTTGGATTATTTTAATGTAATAATATTAAAACAATTATATATATATATATTTTCAAACAAAAAATATTTTTAAAAAATATCTATCATACTCTTAAACATGCATTAAAAAGGATGAGATCAACTAACATGAAAAAATAAAAGAAGAAGAAACAAAAAAATAAAATTATAATTAATAGTGTTAGATCACTAAGCGGCCAAGTTTTATAAACATATTGAGTTCATGTAGCATGATTTTCAAGTCCATCTCCCTCGACCTCCATGATAATGCTCTCAAGATACATTAGAAGCCTAAATTCTCTACTCTCATTCATGCTAGACACATTGAAACCCAAACCACACCAAGCACTTCCAAACAAGTAAATACCTCAAATAGCCCATATTTTTCAACAATCCCGCGCTTTGCCCTTTCCCTTCCATCATCTCTCCCCAGTCAAACTTCTCATCTTCCTCGAAGGCCACAGATTCAACATCACAGATCTAACACAAGACTTTTAGCATGTTCGGAAACATTGTCAAACCTATATTTTCAAAAATTTTAATTTTTTTTGTTTATATTTAATATTTTTGAATTGTTTTGATGTGTCAATATAAAAATATTATTTTAATATATTTTTAGATAAAAAATATTTTAAACCATATTTATTATCACAATCTTGAAGACAGCTTTTCTGCCGTGCAAACTCTTAACTGTAAATATTACTAAGTTCTGGGCTGTTTTATTATGGTTGGAGGTCTCGTCCATTAAAGTACAGTAAATTATATAGATCTACTCCAGAATATTTAGCAATCAGCTGAACTTGTGCCCGCCTGTGTGAGGCAACGGTAAAGCTTTATTAGAGACGAGGGACAAAGTGCTGTGATTGGTGCATTAATGTCCTCGTCGACCTTGTCTGGAGTCTGGACACAACAACTGGATAATATCCAGAGGGTGCTTAATTTGATGTCATTGCAGCTTCATGGGGTGGAAATATATGAAGGAATATGATGTTTAGCTTTCTGTACATCTAGGAATGAAGAGGAAGCTAGCTAGCTAGATAACTTGTTGAGACTTGAATGGGAGTTCGAATCGTGAAGAAGTTGAGACCTTTTCTTCCACCACTTTCCTTGAACCAGTCAAGTCGTTGTCAGGCTGTGGACTAGAGTGCCCTAGTCTCTGGGAAATTAACAAAAGAACCCAGAGATTCTTGCCATGAACCCCATGGCTAGAGAGCCCTAGTTTGCTTTTTGGTGGACAAAGCTCCTGGTTGTTGCCAAATTTTGTTTTGTAGTGGTGTGATGGAGAATCCAATGCCGTGTTTCCTAAGGCATCAAAAAGTGCTTGGCCACCAATCGATTTGTCATGAACACTAACATCAAAGAGAAAGGGACCAGCTGTGTTCATGGCCCTCGCAAAGCAACCACCAGCGTGCCTCCATGCTGCCGAAGTATCGAACGGTCAATTTAGACAGATGTTTGAGGTTAACAACCCATATAACTTTATTCTGATTGCCTCTCCTAGCATGGTTGCAAGGCTAGACCAGACATTGGCTTGGCTCAAGGCTCGGGTGATGTCTTTTTTTTTAAAGTGAATCAACCCGGTTTTAATTTTTTAAAGGAAGTTTATTGAATAATATTGTTGTTTCTATAAAAAAAAAATATGATTTTTTTATTGATTCTATCCTAAACCGGCTTTGTTGGCCCGGTTTGATTATAACATTGCTCCTTAGGGTTTTCTTTTTAAATCATCTTAGTATCCTCTTTATGTTTTCATAAACAATTAATATTTAAATGATTTGTTCATCATTTTTCTTTAATTGTATGCAGTCGCATGTGAATTGATAAACACATGATTTCACCCCTAAATAGATGTTTTTTAAGGATATGTAAAATGTATTTTGTAATATGATATTTTTTAAATAATTTTTCATGCTAAAATATATGTTAATAACTTTTTTATTTTTAAAAAATTATTTTTAACATTAACATATCAAAACAGTTCAAAATACACAAACCATATTAAATTTTAAAAAATACACATTGATTCATGTTCCCAAACAATTTCATAACAACATTCATGCCACTCTAACTTTTTAAAGAGAGAAAAAATTTATCAATGCAAGGATAATAAATATGTTGAAACATATATTTAAAAAAATAAAAAAATATTTAAATTTATTTTTTATATTATTTTAATATGTTAATATCAAAAATAATTTTTTAAAAAACATTATTTAATATATTTTTTGAACTGTACACTCCATAACCATCTAGGTGGTGGTCAAGTGGTAAGGACTTGGGATCAAGGGGTTTGCTTCCTCTATGATCTCAGGTTCGAATCCTTGGTTGCTCATATGATGACCACTGGAGGTTTACATGGTCGTTAATTTCAGGGCCCGTGGGATTAGTCGTGGTACTCGAAAACTGACCCGAACACCCACAATAGTCTAAAAAAAATATAGTTTGCTCACGTGGTACGCTGTGTAGAAAAGCACATTTCTTAAAAACAAAAGCGTTAACTTGACGGACACTGTTGTCATAAGATTCAACGCCGTTAAGTCTTCAAAAGTGACCAAATTGTCAAAAGTGAAATAGTGTGGGGACACTTTTGTCTTGCGATATAAAAACACTCTCATGAATCGCGGGACCGTTAGTGTTTTTGTCGTTACTTGGGTCTTGGGATTCCTTTCCACGTTTCTTGCATGCTGGATTTAGGTCTTGCAATTTTTAAAACATCATTTTAAAGTATTTTTTATTTGTAATTTTATTAAAATATTTTATTTATTTTTTAAAAAATATTTTTAATATTAATATATAAAAATAACCTAAAATATATTTAGAAATGCAGTTTAACCCGTGTTTTCAAAAGATTTAAAAGTTTTTAGTTTTTTATTTTTGTTAAGATTTAATATAATATGTGTTTTTAATTATTTTAATGTACTAATATAAAAAATAATTTTAAAAAAATAAAAAAATATTATTAATATATATTTTAACATGAAAAGCGTGTACTGCTAAAGAAATATAAAAAAATTATTAAAAAATAATGGTTATTTAATGTAAAGCACGACTTTCATCGCATCAATTTCTTTGAAAAAAACTAACGTCGCCGGGGTTATAGTTGACGGGCCCCACTCAAAAACAAACTTGAATTTTTTCTCTAGACGAGGTTATTAGTCAACCCCCCCAATAGATAGACTTCATCGATTTGGTATACATGGTCCCAATAGATGCTCACTCTGTCTCCATAACAACGAAGATCACAACCACTTGTTCTTTAAATGCTCCTATACTAAAGCGATCTGGTGGGATGTTTGTGACAGATGCAACATTCCAAGAATGACAAAAGGATGGGATGAATGGATTCGATGGGCCACTGTCACTTGGCATGGCAAAAGTTTCGTCAATTTTTCTCGTAAACTCAGTTTTGCAGCTACAGTGTATCATATCTGACAAGAAAGGAATGCAAGGACCTTTGCTGGAATATCTAGAACTCAGAATTTGGTCTTTCATCAAATCGAATGTATCATCCGTGATAAGTTTGATTTGATGAGGAACGTTCTACCAACAGATGAAAATAAAAGGATCCAACGAGCTTGGAGGGTTAATAACATAGATTCTTCATTTGATATTTAGCTGGTTGTATTGGTTTTCCTAGCGAATCAAGTTAGGTCTTGAGTTTTCAGTTCGGTGGCTAGCATGTAGCCATCTGTTGTTTTATATTTCTACTCTCGTTGTAAATCTGGGGTATGCCCCTTATAATCTTTGTA
Organism: Populus ilicifolia; assembly: GCA_015708895.1. Lineage (NCBI taxonomy): Eukaryota > Viridiplantae > Streptophyta > Magnoliopsida > Malpighiales > Salicaceae > Populus > Populus ilicifolia. The sequence goes on from SRLM01000342.1 coordinate 132,532, forward strand.
TTGTTTTCCTTTAATATATACATCAACTTACAAAAAAAAAAGAGGTTATTAGTCAACCCATACATCACGAGTCAACATTTTTTTTTATTAAATTTGCTCAATTTGGATTGATTTTGATTGGATAAACGAAGTTGTTAAAAATTCAATTAAAATAATTAAATTTTACATAATTAATATCTTATAAAGTTTAACTAGAAATCACCCTGAATTAGGTTTTGTGCTTGGGAGGAATTTCTCGAGTCAATTTACTATTTTTAAATAAATTTATTTGTTTTTTTTTTGTAGTTTTAGATTTCAACCTTATGATTATTAATATAATGATTATTAAAAATTTATATACTTGCTATTTTAAAAACTAATTAAAATACATACATATATATATTGATCTAGACACCACGTTAATATATATATATAATCCAAATAAGTAAACAAGATGATATTACTGTGTCGTGATTGTAATGATGGGTCTAGATTAAGAAAATCATGAGAAATAATAGAGTGATTTATATAATTTTTATGTCCTAAACAAAGAATCTAATTTGTAAAGCAAAGAACCATGCGTTGCGATTTGTTTTTGCCTACTTGCTCCATGACTTATTCAACTCAAGCTCGTCTTGGATACCTTCCTTTGACTCCCAGGAAGGTGCAAGAAGGAAGGGCTGTATCTCAATAAGAGAAAAATTATGATGTTTTATTAGCTATTTTTCTAGATGTATTTTTTAATATATATATATATATATAAATAGAAAAGAGAAATTATATATAAAGATGTTGTTATTATTTTTATTTTCTCTTTATCTATTTTATTCTCGGAGCAAATCTCAAAAAATAATTAATAGAAAATCATTAAATATTCATCAGGCATCGTTTAATTTTATTGTGAATCAACCAATGATAATGTCTATTTTTTGAAAAAAATATATTTTGATTTTGATTTTTTTTATAATAACAAAAATAAATTATTCAGGGTTGTTTAAGGGATCGGGAAGTGTTTTAGTTTTCAAAATTAAATAAATAATGTTTAGGTTGCAAAACACTCAATTGTTGCTTAAACAAACCAGCTCCGATCATGATTACAAATCTCTATTATTTTCATGAAAAAACTCAAGCAATTTACCACTCGATTCGAAATATATTTAAAAATAGTTATTAAAAATTATTCTTAAAATTAATAACCCAATTTTAAAATGATAAAACTAGAAAAAAATCAATAAAAATAAAAAAATTCAAATTAATTAGTTTAACTTGTTAAACTCTATATCTATGTCATAAAATTAAAATAATCCTATAAAAAATAATTTAATATTAAAAAATAAAATTAAAAAGAATATATGAGCCAAACCATCTCACCTCACTTGTAATTTATATTATAAAAGTGAGATAAGAAAAAAATAAAAAAATATTGATTAAAAAAACAAAGTATTATTTTAATAAAAAATAAGATGCATAATAAAAATATATTTTTTAATGTTAATAATTTTTTATTCTAACCCTTCGGACTCAATTTTTATAACTATATATAAAAAGGAAAATCCAATAAAAATGAACAGATTTTACAAATATAATCTCAAAAGTAATCCATTCATATCCTTAAATAAAGAGTGATTTATTTATTTATTTATTGTAAATACCAGCTTGTCACATTAGCATAAAAATCCATTTCTAAAATAATAATTATTATTTATTATTACTGTCCAAAATAATAATTGCAAAAGAAAGGACACAGAGAAGAAGAGAGAGAGTTAGAACGGAAGGCCTTGGGGAAGAAATATCAAACCTCCCTCTTCCCCATCACTGGTTTTTTTCTTTATTTGTTTTCTAAGGTAACAATTTGTCTTTGAAAATTTTTTTTATTCATTTTTTAATATTAACATCTGTTTACTGATAATTAATTAATCTACTTTTTTTTGGCTATTAGTAATTTTTGCATTTCATTTTGGCTTCTAACGGGCTATTTCAGATCGTGATGAAACTAGCTTTGGTTATGTGAAGAACTGTGATTTTTTATATTTCGATTGGTGGGTTGTTTTTTCTATTTAATTTATGTAGCTTATAGACTTTGAATTTTGATTATTTTTCCTGGGTTTTTGGCATTTTATTGATTTCTATTTCCCTTACGAGCCAAATTCCCATCTGAGTTTTTAAGTTTTGTTGACTGTGTCACAAGAATGTGAATTTGATTTGTTTTGGCTACGTGGGTCAGTGAGTTTTTGACAGATTGTTGATCAGTGAATTTGATTTGAATTACTGTGAACTGAATTTTGTTTTTTTATCTGGTGTCTGATTTTGTAGAAGAGGACGGGGTTTGATTTTTTCTGATTTTTTCATTTGGTGTCTGATTTTGTAGAAGAGGACGGGGCAAAATTTGTCTGATTTTTTCATTTGGTGAAAAAATGGGGGTTATGTCAAGACGGGTTGTGCCCGCCTGTGGTAGCCTGTGTTTCTTCTGTCCTTCACTGAGGGCAAGGTCAAGACAGCCCGTTAAGCGATACAAGAAGTTGCTTGCTGATATCTTGCCGCGCAATCAGGTGATTTTTTATGTGTTTCATGGTAGCTTGCTTTGTCTTTTCAAGTATTTTTATGGGTATTTGGAAGGATACTGAATTGAGTTGGCACTCTCTTCTTGTGCTCTGAACACGGCAGCACTGCTAATCCAGTGTGGATTAAATGGATCATTTGTGGTTGAAATGCAGTTTATGTGATGATGTATATGTGGTTTTATTTGTACTTTGATTCATCATGCACACCTAATCAAAGTGAACTCCATTTGTATTGCTACATTTATAGCCATGGTCATCATCGGTATCATTGTCAATAATCATGAATGTATTATTAGTGAACTTGGTCCAAGTGCCAGTGATTTTCTAATTAAGGAATTTCACCATCTTGCCAGTAGAAGAATCTATAGCTCTGGCAGTTCCATCTTAAAGGCTCTCTAAGGCTTACGACTCATCTCACCCTCTCCATCCATCCAACAGGGAAAAGAGAACGTTGTTTTGATAAAAAGAGTGGTGTGGAACTTTGTTTTTGTTCTTTTCCTTTTGTGTTAATGCAACTGACATTTGGCAGGAGGCTGAACCAAATGATAGGAAAATCGGGAAGCTTTGCGAGTATGCTTCAAAGAATCCATTACGAATTCCCAAGGTCTGTGTACTGATTCCCCTTTAGGAATTTCCAAGGTCTGTTTATTGATTCATTGAGAGTCCATTACCTTGCAGATTCATGTATTTAAATATTCCATCAAGATTTAACATTTCATTGGTTCAGATATTTTCTATAACAAGTTTCAAGGATAAGGAAAATCCAATGTGATTGTCCTTTTTACCCTTTCTTGTTAGCATGCTCTTCATGTAATATTTATTTTAAGTGCTAATAGTTAGTTATTTTTCCCTGTTGTAATTATTTGGTCTTGATGTGAGCACAAGCTTTTTATCTTGTCTCACAGCTGATTCTGGTCATAATTGAATTTTTTAATGAACTTCAATATCCTATCTAAATATTGTAGAATTTAGAAGAAAAAAATAAATAAATTGGTCAGTGTTCTGCAAGGATGATGTGTTCGTGGGGTTCAATTTACAAATAAAAAGTTAACTTCAACAAGCCTTGTAGTTTCCATCTACCCGCCAAATTATATAACTTGGTTTGCATTGGCTATTAGTTTTACATTTACTCTCTGCTCCTCAGATTACTGATACCCTGGAGCAAAGATTTTACAAGGAGTTGCGGCATGAGAACTTTGGATCTGTAAAGGTTGTGGTGTGCATTTATAGGAAATTGCTATCGTCATGTAAGGAGCAGATGTAAGTCTCTGCATTTTAAACTTGAAATGACTCAGACTCTATTTGCCAAAACCACTCAATTAGAAAGTTGTTGAATATAACCTTGAAATTTTACCTTTTTAATGTGTACTTGTTAAGTTTTGAATTTCTTCCACAAATTAATGCCATATTTAGGATTTTTTTCCCCTGAAGCTGCTAATAATTTTTGTGAATAAAGAATTGTAAGCATTTGACTAGAATTTGTAAAAAGAAAAAGAAACTGTACTGATAATTGAGAGTAAAATGAAAAGATAATGTATATATGATTAAAACTACATGGTTAGAGAAGTAAAATGGGACGTCATTGATGCCATTTGATTAGTATATACAGTTGGAATATCATCTAAAAGTAATATAGACAGTCAAATTATTCTTTGGAATGATACTAAGATCTTGTTGTTTTTTTGAAACAGTTGCTGTTTTGTTTGATGACTGTTGCCATTCAATACATGCAGGCCTCTATTTGCCAGTAGTTTGTTGAGCATTGTTCGGACTCTTTTGGAGCAAACTGGGAAGGATGATTTACGGCTTCTGGCTTGTGATGTTCTTGTTGATTTTATAAGTTGCCAGGTTTGTAATGGCTAAAGCCAGATTTGTGAGAGTAATGTTGACATAAAGCTATATAAAATGGCACATGTGCCTATGATACTAACTTATTCTATAAAAAAAAAATAGATGGATGGCACATATATGTTCAACTTAGAAGGCCTCATTCCTAAGCTCTGTCAATTAGCACAAGAAGCTGGAAATAATGAACGAACTCTACGTTTGCGTTCAGCAGGACTGCAAGTGCTGGGCTCCATGGTACAATTTCTTTTGCCGGTTCAAATGTCTCTGGTTAAGGAATTGCCACCCACAGGTGTTTTTGTGATTTTTTTTTTATGTTTTCAGCAATCATATGAATTGCTGTTGTTTCTGATGATTGGCTTTTCCTCTAAAGATGAGGCACGTGTAGTTTGGATAAATGTATGATTCAGTTGCATTGCTAGGTTTTTAGAAATTGTACTTGGTACTTGATTTCTCTTTTCTAGTCCCCCTCCCCCCCCAGATTTTCTTTTCTGATCCTATTTGATAATAGAACTTTAAAGGGATCAGATTTGGATCTATCTAGGATACTGATTTGACTTGTTGATAACCTGAAAACCTGGAGACAGTTAAATTAATTTCCGAGTTCTTTTTTTTTCCGGGAGAAGGAAAATTAATTTACCTGACTCTTTTCTCTACTAACTTTCTCTACGCATTTTTATGTTCTTATATCTAACATTTCATTTCTCATAATTTTTTCATCTTTACATGGCCTTTTATTGTTCTCTTATTATTGCATGTAGCCCAAGATTCTCTTATTTTCTATTCCTGAGCACACTTGATTGTCACTCCTTCGATGCATTGATTGTCACTCCATTGATGCATTCTTAATTTTATTTTGTTCTAGGTGTGTTTCATGGGTGAGCAGGCTCACATCTCGATGGATTTTGACAGTGTGAGTAGACCTTCTTATGTACCCTTATTATCGAAGCCTTTGACATTAGCAAACACGTGAGAATTGTTGGCTTCTGGTATTAATTGGAACACTTTGTTTTTTGGTCTGAAATAGATTATATCAGTCACTTTGGAGAACTACATTGATTTCCAAATGAATCCAGATACAATGGAAGATCAATGGGTTCAAGGAGTGCTTAAAACAGAAGATAATGGCTCATCTTTCCCAGACATAAGCAAGAAGGTTTCCTTATCAGACCTTACAACCAAGCCTGAATTGGACCTTGCAATGTAAGCCTATTTTATTGGTTCAATGCTATGTGTTTAGAGGCAATAACTTTTGTTCAAGTAACATTGTTTGCTTCCTTTTCATCTAAAACAGGGATACTTCCAAGAGTCCATCTTACTGGTCTAGGGTATGTTTATGTAACATGGCTAGACTAGCGAAGGAAGCTACAACAATACGACGTGTTCTTGAACCTCTATTCCAGAACTTTGATGCTAACAATCACTGGTCCCTAGAAAAAGGAGTTGCCTATCCTGTTTTGATGTTTTTGCAGTCACTTCTGGTTGAATCAGGTTATGTTTAGAGCTTGATGCACTTTGTTTTTAGGCCATGTGTGTGGTTTCAGATACTCTACTGTAATTCAAATAACCTTTTTGTATGCATAACTGATCTTGCTTATATTAACTTCAGGAGAAAACTCACATTTGCTATTATCTATCCTGGTCAAGCACTTGGATCATAAGAGTGTTGCCAAACAACCACTTTTACTGGTAGACATTGTTAATGTCACAGCACGACTTGGACAAAGTGCAAAGCAGCAAGCCACAGTTGCTATCATTGGTGCAATATCGGACCTGATGAAACATCTACGGAAGTGCCTGCAAAATTCTTCTGAATCATCCAGCCCTAGGGATGGCCGTGATGAAAGGAATGCTGATCTTCAGGTTGCCTTGGAAAACTGTATTGCACAGCTCTCAAATAAGGTTTGCAGTTGTTCCTTTAGTTTTCACTTCATTTAATTTATGGAATGAACTTGCAGTGCCACAGAAACTGTGGCTTCTGAAATGTTAAAACCATGGTTTATCTTAATATGCTTGTAAAATTGTTTTTGCAAAGAAGTTTGGGAGTGAATCATAGTGTATAAATTATTGTTGTTTTTTTTTTAAAAAATTTTTCATCCATGTAGCTCATGTACAAAAGCTGTTTTTAATCAACAGGTGGGGGATGTGGGACCCATACTTGATACGATAGCTGTGTTCTTAGAGAATATTCCAGCCACTACTGTTGCAGCGAGAACAACTATCTTGGCTGTTCACCAAACTGCACGGATTATCTCTTCCATCCCTAACATATCATATCACAACAAGGTAGATAAATGTACTACTACTTTTTTGCGGTCTAATCTCTAAAACAATTCAAGTACTGAGGTTATGCATTGTAATCTGTTTCAGGCTTTTCCTGATGCTCTATTCCATCAATTGCTTGTAGCAATGGCCCACCCAGACCATGAGACTAGAGTTGGAGCACATAGTGTCTTCTCTATCTTGCTTATGCCATCCTTGCTTTCTCCTTGGTCAGACCAGAATAAGAAAACCTCTGAAGCTGTTTCTGGGTTTTTTGGTTCATCAGCATCACAAAAGAGGAGTAAAAGTTTCTCCTTTCAGGATGAAAGCAACGATAATGTTGATTCCATGGATGGAAAATCATGGGAAGAAGGCAATCCAGTATCAGATAACAGTGGAAAACATGATTCTCATGTTCGTTCAAACAGCTTCAAGCATGCTGTCGTAGATGGAAAAACGGTATGGAGCTCCAAAATTCTGAACTTGAGCTTATTTAGTTTTCAACTTGATTTTTTTTCCACATCCAAGATGGAAAAATGGTCTCATGCAGTTGAATGCTTGCTTGCAGCTAACTTCCCTTCGATTGAGTAGCCATCAAGTCAGTCTTCTGCTTTCATCAATATGGGTTCAGGCAACATCTGCAGAGAATATGCCCGCAAATTTTGAGGCCATGGGCCATACTTATAACATTGCTTTGCTTTTCACACGATCTAAGGTTAGTCATGCTTACAATGTGCTAGCATATGGTGCATTTACTTCAATCTCCTTTCAAGCTCTCTAATTTCTTAGCTTAGTATATCTGGGGGTCCTTCTGAATTTTTTAAACTTAGAATGTTGTTTCAAACCAGCAAGTTTTTTTCTCAGTTCACCATTGATTCTTTTCTCCTTGCAAAGATACTGACATTGAATCTGGAGAAGAAAATTACTGAGTGGGATTTCTGCATAGCCAGAAAAGAAGTTCAATGTTTTGCCATTTCTTTCAAATTTTCCAGTTTTAGATAACTGAAAAATCTAATGCTTTCAAATTGATGGCCATTCCTGGCCTGTGTGCTGATGAAATTTGGTTATTACAGACCTCAAGTCACGTGGCTCTAGTTCGGTGTTTTCAGCTGGCGTTCTCACTTAGGAGCATCTCTTTGGATCAAGAAGGTAAGTTGAATCTATCATTGAATGATAATATTTTGGTCATAGGATTAACAGCATTTATTTGGGGATGAATGGATGTTTCCCATGTGGCCCTGTATATGTGTGAATGTAGCAAGATGTTGCCATTCGTGAGATCAGAATTTCACTAACACTTCCCAGTCTCACTGTTATACACATTGATGGACCTTTTATCTGCGTTCCCAAACTTGCTTTTCCTGTTAATCTTTTCTCAAAATATTGCCTTGATTTTCTTTTAATCATGCAATAAAAATGTAACATTAATGTAAAACTACGGTTTTGCTTAAGATTTTTGCTGAATCACACAGGTGTATGTTATATAGTGAATCATGATAATGTGAGAGATAGACTACCCAGATTTTATCTTTCATTCCTTCTTTTCTCTTACTAAAAGATCCCTGATTTGTGATTTCTGAATTGTTTGTGAAGTTTATTTTCTGAAATTGATAGACTGGTTATGTTGGTGAAATTTACTTCCAGTATATATCTCTTGCATCCAATTTTAAGCAGGTCTGCAGCCATCTCGCAGAAGGTCCCTCTTCACCCTGGCAACATTCATGCTTATTTTTGCAGCAAGGGCAGGAAATCTCCCAGAGCTAATTCCTTTTGTTAAAGTCTCTCTAACGGAAAAAACAGTTAGTTTCCTTTTCCATTATCATTTAGAAGATAATGTGTTGTTTTTGTTTTCCTATGGCAAAGACATGTTTCCCTTGGAGCTTCCTTTAACACATTTGCATCTATTTATGATTATTTTGGCAGGCTGATCCTTATCTTGAATTAGTTGAAGATATCAAGCTGCAAGCTATTTATGTAGAATCTGGTGAAGGGAAAATAGCATATGGTTCAGAGGATGCTGCTGCTGCTGCTTTAAAATCTCTCTCATGTGTAGAAGTAGATGATAGTCATTTGAAGGAAACCCTGATATCCCGATTTATGACAAAATTTGTCAAATTATCAGAGGTGATGTTCTGGTTTATATTTATGCATTTTCTTAACAATATCACTACTGAATTTGTCTTTTCTAGATCTGATATTAGACTTTTCAAATGACCAAAGGTCCAAGCTCTGAATATCTATGAGCAACAGTTGCATGGTGAATAACACTAGCCACATTTATGTCATTAAAAAAATAGAGTGAATATTGTGAAATGAACACACTTTCATAGAAATACGAAGAAAAAGAAAGGAATTTATTTAAAAAAAAATATAGGAAGAGGATCTGTATCAATTTAATCCAAGTCAATACCATTTAGCAATTAGACAAGTATTAAGAAACACAGACCACATAAATTTTTCTCATCTCATGCTTTAGAATAATTATGCTTTTCTGGAGTTTTTGAAAAATCTTGAATATTATTCCCAGGAGCCTAGGTAGATGTTTCAAAGTTAATTTTGTTGTTTCCTTTGACAAGGTTCCAACGAGGACAGTGTGTTCTGTCTCAAAAGGGCTGTACATCATTTGAGGTGTACTTTATTTCAAAATTGTCTTTTTCTTTGTTTTCCAGGATGAGTTATCGGGCATAAAACAGCAACTTCTACAGGATTTTTCACCTGATGATGTATATCCTTTAGGAGCTCCCCTGTTTATGGATACACCTAGGCCATGTTCCCCTCTTGCCCGAATGGAGTTTCAGGCATTTGAAGAGGTAACATCATTAAGATTATGTTTTCTGTCTTACATTTAGCAAATGTGGTGACAGTTCACTTATTTTATTGGGTTTGTCTCAGATCATGCCTGCAGCTGACTTGACGGATGATGAAACCTTCACGGAACTTAATGGAAGCCAGTCAGGTCGGAAAACATCAATATCTGTCCATACACTTGACATTCTAAGTGTCAATGAACTTCTGGAATCAGTAAGAGGAGCACGTCTTGTTTCATCTATTTTTTACTGATTAGATGGAAATGCCATTCCTTTGCTGCATTTCTTTCCTATTTTAGGTTGTTTAGACCTGTGATCCCTGGTAAGGAACAATGGCTGAATTGTTGTGGAATGTATTGAAAATTATAAGTTTGGGAAACTTTTTTTGAAAGAGAGAGAGAGAGAGAGAGAGAGAAAAGTACTAGATAGGATTTATTTATTTATATATTTTTTTTGGTGGGTGGGTTTGCTCAAGAAATAGTCTCTTTCCCAGACATCTGGTACAATTGTTGTATGAGAGAAAAGTACGGTAATTGTAACAGGAATGTCTTGTTTTATCCATTTCTAGTTGATTATAAAATCAGCCTTTTATGATACTTTATGATTTATTTTTTCTTGATGACTATCTGTCTTAGCTTCACACTTGAAAATTAAATCTGTCAGTGCTCTATCCAGGTCCTGGAAACTGCTCGACAAGTTGCAAGCTCCCAGGTGTCCTCTACACCTGTACCTTATGACCAAATGAAGAGTCAGTGTGAAGCTCTTGTTACTGGTAAACAGCAGAAAATGTCTATACTACATAGTTTTAAGCATCAACCGGAAGCCAAGGTTTTCCCCAGCACAGATGAAAAGAAGGACACCTCAGTACATGATGTGGTGAGTTTGTTTACTCTTGCAGACAGAGGCCATGCTTATTGAATATATTGCCCTTTCAAATATATTACCTTTTGCCCTGTCTTGTCCCTTTGCATGAATACATAACTCGAGCATCATTCCTCGGGTTTGTTGGTAGTGGCATTATAACTGAAACTTTTATCAATAACACCACCAGGAACAAAAACAACAGTGACGTCAAAATTTGATGTTATGATCATCACCATCACTGTTGTCATTATCATACCTGAAGTTTGAGCTTCAGGAGTTTCCTGAAAGTTTGTGTTTGGATCTTTTGTCTTTCATTTTGGTTTTGGATGTCCCTGTTCCAAGGCCTTGGATGGTTTTTGGATGTTCCTGCACCACTGTATGATATACATGTGATGCAAACGCTTTCTTCATGTTTTTCTTTTGGAGGTGGAGGTTCCCAGAACCTTTAGCCTTTATCACTTGGCAGATAGGCTATCTCATTAAGACATAATTCATGTACTGATAAAGTTACTTGCAAATTATTTGTTGTTCAGAAAGTCGAGTTGCTGCAATGTGATCTAACATTAGCTACAAAGGATCAAATTAGAGCACCTGATCAACTTGCCCTCTGCTCACTCGAGTACGGACAAAATTCTTTCAGATTACCACCTTCAAGCCCTTATGACAAATTTTTGAAGGCAGCTGGATGTTGAAGAGTGTTCTTTACTTGCGGATGACTACAATGTTTGTCTAATTTATCTTTTCATCAGGCAGTTATCCTTTTCCTTTTCCGCGATTCTTTATCATGGAAGCTTGCCATTTCTAGCTTTACATGTAAATGTTACCCAGTCTGATTACTAATGTGGAGAAGAGAGAAGGTAGTATGGGGGGAATGGGTGTTTTTCATCTACTCCTACATTGTTTTCAATATCCACAGCAAGATTTGTTAATATCTTGACAGGAGCAAGTGTTCATACTAAATTTGTTGATTGTTATGTGCACATACATATATTTGTATAATAGACATCGACCTTGCTAAGTTTCTCTTGACATTTACTGATTGGTACTATCTCCTTTTCTGTGCAAACATTACTTCACTCCTGGAAAATCTTTTCTTTTTTTCTGGTCGATTTATTATATTCCTGCTTTAATGTGATGAGCTTTTGATTAACCTTCAAGTGCCAAGAAGGGAAGGATCATCTGCATTGGTTGCGAAGCGTGATTTCGTACGAGCAATGAAAATTGCCTTAACTTGGCTAACCTCCTCCTATGAACACTTCTTGTGGACGTGGACATGGACTGAAAAATGACAGGATTCAGAAGAAGATTAGACGGAATATGGAGTCACAAGCTGAGGGAATGGCACCTCAAAGGGGTCTCAGAATCTGCACACCAGATGCTAGAAGATTCGAGATTCTTGCATTGGCCTGCATGGTTTAAACAAGCTCATGAAAATATTGGACCAAAGCATCTTCAATGTAATGAAGATTCTCTTGTGCAAGCTGACGATGGAGGAAGCCGATTCTTTGGGTGTCTGCTAGCATCCATTTATATCTCAGGGGAAAAGAAAAAAACTAGCACTATTTATATTTATTTTTGAGAGCCATTGAATATGTTATTCAGTTTATGCATGGGTAAAAAATAAAATGAAAGTATTTTTTTTTTTATTTTGAGCTAGTTTAGTTTTAATAATAAAAGTGGTGGTTTTTTTTTTTTATAAAACCGACTCGAACGGGTTTTATGTCTTTGTGTTTTTAATTTAATTAGCTAAATTAATGTAATTTATTCTAATAAATTAATATTTATTAACTCAAAACCCTCACAGATTATTTCTTTTTTATCGTAGCGATAAGGCTGGATTAATTCAGGATACAGATCACGGATTGGAAATTAACTTGAATTAATCTAACTTTTTGATTGTTTTAATAAAAGGATTTTTTAACTGACTTTGCCCGTATCAAACTCCGGATTGATCCGTTGGATCCGAACTGGTTCTTGTAGCCACGTGGCAGCCATCTACTGGACTCATTCCGTTAGTAACAAGATCCTTCAAAGAAAACCTTAAAAAACGTGGCACTCGATGACCGGACCTAAAAACAAGCAGGGCACACACACACACACACGTATACATAGAAATTAGAGCTCGTGTTCTTGTATTACAAACTCGCTCTCTCCGTTTTTAAAGTCACTCACTGAGTCATCATAACACAAAACTCGCGCTCCCACCCTCTCTCTCTCAAAACTCACAAAAACACCATGTCCCTGAGGTTTTAGCTTTCTCTCTCCATCGTTCTTTCTCTCTCTAGACAGATCTCTCTGATTAGGTAAGTCTCAACCGTCCGTTTATTTTCGCTCTCCTTTACCTTTCATGCATTTGTTTTTTGTGGAATTTTTAGTTACTGAAATAAATAAAAATTTGCACATTCCTTTTCTTTTCGTGTGCAAATTACGGAAAATGATCGGATTAGTGTTAATTGGTGTTTATTATAACTTTTTTTGATGATTCTTGACCGTTAGAGTGATTTAGGGCATTTTAAATGAAGATAAACTAGCGAAGACTTTCAGTTTTTAGCTTCTATGGTGTATTTTGAGAGTAATATATCAATTTCAGGGCGTTTATGAAAGAGATGTTGCGGTTGCTAGGTTTTTAGTAATTTATGTTTAGGAGAGCTGCTTAGAGTGTTTTAGTTTTTCACGCATAGAGTGTATTATCCGCTGGGTGGTGGCGTGAGGACGAAAGTGAGAGAATGAGAACAGTGTGTGGGGATGTATGCATATATAGGTTGTTGGATTGATTATCAGAATTTGGAACTAAAAATAATAGTGTTCTATGTGTGAGAGTGTAATATTTGGGATTTTATTTTGTACATGCTTATTTATTGTAGGGATTGGAGGCTGAAACTGAGTTTTTTTTTTTGTTTGTATTTTTTGTAGGTTTGTATTTTTAATTTATGGGAGAGTGTAGTCGACAGAGTTAGATTCTTGTTTCTTTGCATATGTATTCAAAACGTTCTGGTCAAGGAGATGGCCCAGGTCCAAGGCCTGTACGGACTAGCGATAGGCTTAGGAGAAGGCCGAAAGTGTTTAGCCGGACATACTTGTATTATACTCCAGGCATTATTCGACCCAGGAAAGGCAAAACCAAGTCGAGGACTGCAGCTTCTCGGATTGCCAAGATGTTGGGTAACCGGGCAGTGCGGGCTGCAAATGCTAATGTAAGTGCCCATATTTCCTGTAACTTCATTTCTCTTTTTATTTATTCTGTCTTTGGGACTTTTTCATGGACATTGAACATGCAAGTATGGTGAGTTTATAGAATGTTTCTCCTTTCTGTTAATGCTAATTAGATTAGTCCATGATTTCCTATGCTTATTCCTATTAAGGATTCTAAAATCTGATTTATGCTGTTTGTGATTTTGTCACAGCCAGTTCCAACCAATCTTCGACGCTCGACAAGAAAGAGGAGGCTTTCTGCTCATCTTGAAGATTACACAGATAGTTCTGGATCAGAGGATGAAGACTTGATGGTTAGAATCTATACTCTTGCAAGCCCTAAGTTTGTGTATTCATGTTACAACAATTTTTTCTCAACTTGTATGGGTTTAAGCTTGGGATGTTAAAAATGATTTATTCTCCACTTTTCACTTCATGTAAAGCTTTGGGTAACATTATTTTCAGAGACCTGCATTTCGACCACTGAGGAACCGGATTCATAATAGCACGAGTCAAGATGAGTTATCATCTTCCAAGCGTAAAAAAAATGTGGAGACAAAATCAACGCCTCGACGTGAAGGACTGCGACCCCGTCGTTCTAGAACAATGATAAAAAAGCCACTGGCTCTAGAGTCTGGGGATGAGCAAGATACTTCTGAGGAGAAGGCTGTCCAAGAGGAGACTGAAAATGGGAACGATATTGATGATAATGATGCAGATGATGGTCAGAATGATGATGAGGCTGAGGATGAGGGAGATGGAGAGGGTGAGGATGAAGGAGAAGATGACGACGACGACGAAGACGACGACGATGAAGGTGAAGAGGAGGAAGAGGAGCAGGATGGAAGGAGGAGATATGATCTCCGAAACCGTACGGAAGTCCGTAGACTTTCTATGGAGGAAGGTAAGCAAAGACCACAATCTCCTCAAAGGGTATTGCATCAAGGAATGGGGACAAAGGTCAATAGGGATGTAAGGAAAGGGGGATCAAGGGTTCACAAGCATCATCGTCTATCAAGAGCAGAGGATTCTGATGATTCCCTTCTTGTGGATGAGTTGGACCAAGGTCCTGCTATTCCTTGGGCTCGAGGTTGGAGCAGATCCGGACCACCTTGGCTCCTTGGAGGACTAGAGATGCATGGGACAACAACTTGGGGATTGAATGTTGCTGCATCTGGTTGGGGCCATCAGGGTGATGCTTTAGCAAGCTTGACATCTGGTGTGCAAACTGCTGGCCCTAGCTCAAAAGGAGGGGCTGATATTCAACCTTTACAGGTTGACGAGGCCGTAAGTTTTGACGACATAGGCGGGCTTTCAGGATATATTGATGCTCTTAAGGAGATGGTTTTCTTTCCCTTGTTATACCCAGATTTCTTTGCCAGCTATCATATTACCCCACCAAGAGGGGTTTTGTTATGTGGTCCTCCTGGTACTGGGAAAACATTAATTGCCAGGGCATTAGCATGTGCTGCTTCAAAAGCTGGCCAGAAGGTTAGTTTTTACATGCGCAAGGGTGCTGATGTGCTCAGCAAATGGGTTGGTGAGGCTGAAAGGCAATTGAAACTTCTTTTTGAGGAGGCACAAAGGAACCAGCCTTCCATTATCTTCTTTGATGAAATAGATGGACTTGCTCCTGTTAGATCTAGCAAACAAGAGCAGATTCACAATTCTATTGTGTCTACTTTGCTTGCCTTGATGGATGGCCTGGATTCTCGCGGACAAGTTGTTTTGATTGGAGCAACCAACAGAGTTGATGCCATTGATGGAGCTTTGCGTCGCCCTGGTCGGTTTGATCGAGAATTTAACTTCCCTTTGCCTGGTTGTGAGGCCCGTGCTGAAATATTAGACATTCACACCCGCAAGTGGAAGCATCCTCCTTCAAAGGAGCTGAAGTCAGAACTTGCAGCTAATTGTGTTGGCTATTGTGGTGCAGATTTAAAGGCACTATGCACTGAAGCCGCCATCCGTGCTTTCCGTGAAAAATATCCTCAAGTTTACACAAGTGATGATAAGTTTGTGATAGATGTTGATTCTGTAAAGGTTGAGAAGTATCATTTTGTTGAAGCCATGTCCACAATTACCCCTGCAGCTCATAGAGGTGCTGTTGTGCACTCCAGGCCATTGTCTTTAGTAGTTGCACCGTGTCTGCAAAGTCATCTCCAGAAAGCCATGAATTGCCTATCCGATATATTTTCACCCCTTGCATTGTCATCAGAGTTTATTAAGCTTTCTATGCTTTCCTATGGATCTGCAATTCCTCTTGTGTATAGGCCAAGACTTTTGCTTTGTGGTTGTGAAGGTTCTGGTCTGGTAATTATCTTTTAACCTCTTGGATCTTTGGAATATTGATCATTATGGAAACGCCAAACTAAGAGTACTTACTGATTTAGTTTAACAGGATCATCTTGGGCCTGCCGTGTTACATGAACTGGAGAAATTTCCTGTTCATTCTCTAGGACTTCCATCTCTGCTTTCGGATCCCAGTGCAAAGACCCCAGAGGAAGCTTTGGTGCACATATTTGGTGAAGCACGGAGAGCCACACCGTCAATCCTATACATATCTCACTTTGATCTTTGGTGGGATAATGTAAGCACATGCCTCCCTCTACAAACCTTAGGAAAATGCAATAAGCATTTTTTGTGGTAGTATACGCACTTAATTTTTTCTACAAACCCGAGGGATTCATATTTTTGTATCTAATCTGAAACAATTGACCATGCTTGCATAAATTTTTATGAATTTTTAGTGATATTTTTTTGTTAAGTGCCTTAAAGTCAATGATCCCCTCGCGTCATCCTTTATCTGAGCTTTACATGCTTGATGTTGCAGGCACACGAACAGCTGAGGGCTGTTCTTCTGACTTTATTAGAAGAATTGCCGTCTGACTTACCGATTCTATTACTTGGAAGCTCTTCATCTCCACCTGCTGAGATTGATGGCGCATCATCAGTATTTCCCGATCATTCAGTGTATGTTCTACTTATTTGAAAGTAACTGTTGCAATTCCAGTACTGCTCTAATAATCGTGATGATTAATTTTAATTGCGGGTAATGTTATGTTAAATTTATAGTCCTTCTATATTACTTTAAACATCATCTTAATATCCTACTTTTTATGTCTATTCTTGTCAGATTAACATAAGATTCTGTTGATTTTTTTTTTCTTCAATCAAGTTTGCCAGCGTAAAAGGACTATTTATCCTTGTTATACTTATTTTAGTACATGCTGGAATTATTGTAAACCATCATAGCTGATAATAAGGTCATCTTTAGGCATCAAAAGGCTTTCAGTGCAAGCTTGTATACCCTTGAAATTGTTTTGTTCCGCCTTTAAATAGATGCATGGCATGTACCTGGTACTTACAAGGATGTCGTTTCCTTGTTGCTGTTATATCTGGGTAACCTTTACTTAATGCGCCATTTTTATATAATGATGACCACAGTATTTTCTTGCTCAAGCCAGTATTTTATTTATGTTGTCAGCTATCAAGTGGGCAAACCATCAACTGGAGACAGATCTTTGTTCTTTGACCGTTTAATTGAAGCTGCCTTATCAGTTGTCCTGGAGGACGTGGCCAAGAAATCCCAAGGATCTTCCCCTCTTCCTGAACTTCCTAAGGCACAAAAAGTGGCAAGTGGCCCCAAGGCATCAGAGTTGAAAGCCAAGATAGAAGCTGAGCAGCATGCTCTACGCCGAATGCGCATGTGCCTCAGAGATATTTGCAACAGGTAAGCTGGCCATAGTTCTAGTCTTGTCCTTAGAAGATTGGTATTTCTTACATCACAGTTGTGGTTTTGTTCAAATCACATGTAACCTCAAAACAATGTGATCTACTGCCTTAATGCAGTAAAAAATCTGAGGTTAGGATTACAGTTGTAGTTTTTTTCACGTTGAAATGGTCTCAAGTCTAATAATTTAAACAAAATGCAGATATCATAGAGCATATTATATCAAAGCAATGCAACATGGAACTTACACCTTCCTTCAACAAGAAATTTTAGATTTGAGTTGCAGTTTCACTATGCATGAATATTGAAATGGTCTCATTGTAATTCAGCAAGTTGGTTCTAAAGAAAATGCAGTTATCATGGAGCAAGATTCAATTCGTCTAGTTAATTGAAGCCTAATGTAGATTTCCAAAAAGAAAAAGGGGTCATTCCCATAGGCTATAGCCATAATACTTTCAGCCAATGATCCAGATTTTTTTCTCAATCTCTAATCTTTTGAAAAAATTACCTCCAAATTTTATCGGAGAATCAAAAGTCAAAATAAATGAAGAGGATAGGAGAATCAAGTATGTGGTGACAAACCCAAAGGAGTTGGAAGTAGCTAAATGAGAGATTTAGCGAACAATTAAGATCCTTAAGTGAGTGAGAGCAATGAAAAGTGGTATGAGTGAGGAATGAGGTCAAGAAAGGGCAGGTAGACTGTATGTCTGTGTGAACATGCGTGTGTGTGTGAAATACAAGCCAGTTATCTTTGTCCAGTATTTGTACTTCCCTGCATCGTTCACACTCTTAACCTTGCTGCAGGGTACTGTATGACAAACGATTTAGTGCCTTTCATTATCCTGTCACCGATGAGGATGCTCCAAACTACCGCTCTATAATACAGAACCCTATGGACATGGCTACTATGCTGCAGCGTGTTGACTCTGGTCAATATATCACCTGCTCAGCATTCCTGCAAGACATTGATCTCATCGTGACCAATGCAAAGGTGTGTTGCATTTAGAAATAAACACGTCTATTCCTTTGTCCACTGCATTTTTCATGCTTTAACTTCGGTGTATGATTTTGTTACCAAAAAAACTTTGGTTTATGTTTTTAATGCAGGTTTACAATGGAGATGATTATAATGGTGCTAGGATTGTCAGTAGAAGTTATGAGCTTCGGGATGCAGTAAGTTAACATACGAATTGATTTTCAATTTCTTCCCCTCTCCTTTGTCTCTCCTTTGTTACTGTTCACCAAAAGCATCATGGATGAAGCTTTTCTCATGATATTTTTACAGGTGCATGGAATGTTGTCACAGATGGACCCTGCGCTTGTCACATACTGTGACAAGATTGCTGCCCAAGGGGGTCCAGTGCAAGTACCAGATGATCTAGGGGGATCTATTTTTCCATCAACCCCAGTTGTGCAGCTGGGAACAACTAGAACAAGTGCCCGGTTACGTAATGTCCAGCCTGATGTTAATCTGGATCAAAGCTACGAGGCCTTGAAAAGGCAGAAGAAAAATGCTGATGCTACTCATGCTGGTATGTACATCGGTAATTTAATTTTTTTCATTCTGCTGGTGCCATTTGTTTTTCCCAATGATGTGAATGATATCTTGAAATAGTGTTAAATTGCAAGGCACTTATTTTACATCTTGAACTACTGGTGCAGTATACTGATATTATAGATCAATAACAAGTTTACCAACTCAGCCATTGACTTCCTGTATACCTCCACGAGAGGAGGGAGCTATTTCAGTTATGTTAATGGAAGTGCTCGAAGCCAGAAAGCCAAATTTTGCTATTGCCTATATCCCAAATCAACGTCCTCCTCTTCAGCTGATGCCCTTTTTTGAAGTTTCAACTCTTTAATTTTCCTGGATTTGTTAAATATAAATTTTAATCTTTATTTCGATATCCCTCCAGATACGGCTTTCTGACCATGTATCCTTTTTTGAAAATCAGCTTCAACAGCAGAAGATAAATCACGACATCAGGATTCTGTACAGGCAAAGCCGCCAGAGGAACTTGATGCGGACGATATGAATCCTGACAGACCTGAATCCTCTTCGGCTGATGACATTCGACATGAAACTTCAGGAGGAGAGACTTCTGGTCACATCGAAGGGAGTGGATCCCAAGATGTCACAATGTCCGACGCCGAAGCATCAAGCCATGGAGAGTACATCAAGCGGCTTCTCATCGAGCGCACTGAAAATTATGACATCCCACAGCTTGAAAGGCTCTACACTCGTATTATGAAAGGCATCTTCGAAACCAAGGACAAAGGCTTCGAAGATGGCCCCAGATACTCAATTTTGAGGTTTTTGGTGAAATTTGCAGAGGACGCTGCAAATTTCTGAACTCCATACCCTTTTCCCTTCAACAGAGGATTAAAAAAAAAAAAGGAACCAAAAAGAAAAAAGAATCTTGCAGGTAGCTGGTGTAAAGTCGGGATTTTCTTCTAAAAAATTATTGAGTGAAAGCAATCCCCCCCCCCTCCCACTCTCTTTACTTTTTTACCGTTGCAAGACGACGGGCATGCTTTTCCTTTAGTTGTAAATAAGCATTTGCAGAGACTTGAGCTGGGATTGTGATGGCCAGTCGCACCCCCAGCAGCAGAACTTGAAACAAATTGAATGCAACTTATCATGTGGATCAAGAGAACCCTCAAAATATGATGCTTTAGTTTCATTAACACTATGGTTAAGCCAGTTCAGTCCTGGGAGTTCTCTAAGTGGCCCCAGAAGTTCAGGCTATGAGGAGAACAAAATTAGCAAAAGCTATCGGCCATCTAATTGCCCCGGGACAGAAGCAGCTCAGGAGGGCTTTCTGAAAGCCTAAATGCATTTGCTTGCCTACTAGATGGTAAAATTATTGAGCTACCAGGAGATGTTTGGCATGTCTTGCAGTTCAGCCAACATCTGCTTTGCAGCCGATTTCCTCGCTTCACGCGGGCAAGGACTCAGGCCACCTGTGCTCGTACACTCAAAACCTTTTCCTTTCACGGTCACATCAGCTTGGAATCCACCTTCAAATGGAAAACAAACCTGTATTAGCCATAGTTCAGCACATTGATGAAGAATTGGAAAATATATTGCCCTCCATTTGCATTGAATTTGATCTTACCCTCTAGCACCGACACATGATAAGTTGGTAAAATCCACTTGTTCTCGTAACATACATCATCCAAGTCCTGCCAAATGAATAATAAGGTAATTACTATGTAAAAACCAGGGATAAAAACAAAACCCTTGCCAGCACTACAGTACGAGTGCCTGTCTATGTGAAATCTACTTAAAATTCTCTAGTACAAACTTGCCTGGCATGAGTTTTTCATATTGGGCATAGTGTCTGGCAATCCCTTCCTCTGGACAGATGGAGATGAGCATTGGTCTTCGTAAGTCCTTTCCCGAGAAACACTTCTCAGGGATACAAGATTACAACCTTCTATAAGGGATTCTATCTTCAGGGACAAATTCTCTTCACCACCTATAATAGACCAGAATTTAACGAAGTAAAACATAAATTATAATAAGAATAATAACAAAAAATTTAGACAAGCTCTTGTACCCTGATTGAAACTGGATGGTTGGAATTCTCATTAAATGAAAGTATACTTCTATACAACTAGAAACAATGGGGGTAATTCCTATTGTGAACGTGATCCACCAGCAATCACATAAAACATGTTAGGCAACAAAAGCCAAGTAAACACGTAGACAAGGCATCTAGAAATGCTTATCATCACAAAAGCACAAATTAGTTTGATGATAATGTAAAGACCTGACAGTGAATTCATGCAAACCACGCAATCAAAGCAAGGTTGATGATAGTGTTGGGAATGAAACATCCGTGCAATTAAGTATTTTTTCAAGTATGTTTCCTTTTCTTCAAGTTCACTTTCATTCTACTTTCCATAAACTCAATCACGCTTGCTAACAACTTTCTCTAGAAATGAGTATGACTCATTTAGAGCAAACAATTCTACAAGACCAGAATTGGAAACGATCAGAGATGGTAGAGTTTGTAGTTAGATTCTTACTCACAACTCATCTTAAATACATGAATTTAAAATTGAAGGAAAATTATGACACAAGTTTAAGAAAAGAAAAGAAACCCAGATAAACTAAAAGACATGAAGAAAAAAATACCCGTCAAAATAGTCTCAATGTCTTTATCACACTGAGCAATCTGATCTTCAATGTCTCGTTGCTGAAGAGACTGCAGACACAAATGAAGATCTGTCATGGAAGTTTTCAACGGGGTAAAGTTGGAAGATGCTTCAAAATTAGGAACTGACCTTTCAAGCTAGCATGCATGACATGTGGAAGCAAGAATAATAATACATTGACTACATTATTTATATACATAGAAGGGTATGTGTTGACTAGTCCTGATCTAGAATGGGCAAATGTCATGGATCATGATCACATTGCCAATAAGCAGGTTCCAGATAACTGCCTCAGCAAACACATCAGACTGTGACCTTAAAGGCAGTCAAATAGAGTTACTAACCACTAATTTGATGATTGTGAATGTGATTATTCTTCTGGCATGATTGATGTAGAAAAGGATATAGAATCTTAAAGGAAAAAAGTTGTACCAATCTATCCCTTTTGCTTAAAACAACTGTCAATGCAGCATCTGAAAGTTCCTTTGAAGCTAAGATAGTGCGTAATTTGTCAAGATTTTCGGAGTTGGATTGACAAGTAACCACAGCATTATCAGTTACAGGCATCCTATCTTGATCAGAAACAATATTGTTGCAGTTTTTGTTTCCATCAGCAACAACCACACCCATGCATCCAGTAATTTTCGGAATTGTTCTCCGGTCAACCATGTCAACCTGCATACCCAGAGGTAGATTTGGATTATATACAAATAAATAAACAATAGAAGACAAGCTTCATAAGGTTAACATTAAAAATATTCATCTCATGATCCAACCAAAAGGCATGTGCATATAGTCACAAGTACTACAAATCTAACCTTAACCTTATCACCACTTGCAGAGCCCTTCGAACACTTCTCCACAGTTTCTATCTTCTTACTTGCCAGGCCCTCTGAACACTTGTCTGCAGTAATTGTCTTCTTCTGGCAATTTTGAGGCTGGTCTTTGCCAGAAAAATTTCTTCTTTTGTATTTATTTTGGGTATTAGCCACATAAGATTCATCCACATCCATCTTCTGAGGCCTATCACAATCACCAGACAAATCAACCACGCAACATCTATCATTGACATTCTGCTTTGATGAATTCATCTCACTGCCAAGACATCCATTATTGTCATTGTGCTTCAAAGATTGGGTAATGGTCTTGCTGCTGAGAAGCTCTGTGGCACTATCATTTACATGATTATGAAATCTTTCTGAGACTTCTGCTTCACAAGGTCTTTCAGTCCTATCAGAGCTGCTTACATTCATGGTTTCCAATCCCACTCTTGGAACTTGCACACCACCAGAAAGACCTTCTCT
The DNA here is from genome assembly GCA_015708895.1 of Populus ilicifolia. NCBI lineage: Eukaryota > Viridiplantae > Streptophyta > Magnoliopsida > Malpighiales > Salicaceae > Populus > Populus ilicifolia. Next base: position 155,240 of record SRLM01000342.1, read on the forward strand.
GTTTAGAAGACAAATTCATCTCCAAATGATAAGTGAAGATAGCTGTAAAAATCAAAATGATAGGAGGCAATGCCTATAAAGTTATTCCCCCCAACTGACATTATTTGAGCAGCCACCAATTTCTGCAGCGTTCTACATGACAATGTTCAGAGATTTTAAGATAAAAATGAAAGCAACAAAAACATATGGGTTATAGCTTAAGGGCTTCATTATGATTTTGAGTTCTAGATGATTTGAGATTACTAACTAATAGTTCACATTCAACCTTGGGCATTCCATGTTAGGGCACTCTTGTGTCAGGATATTAGCTTTAAAATGGGTATTTCCACGAAAGAAAATAACTGAAGGTGAAACCTAATCAGCCAAGAAAACTAGCTAGTCATGGGTGCCCGGACTAGGTTTGAAATCAATACTCACACGAGGGGGAAAATGGAAATCCATGGGCACTGAGAAGGAAAGCATGCAATACAGTAAAAGACTACAGCCAGTCACGGTTCCCCAAAAACAATGTCTTGGAAGAGAATTTGAAGATAGTCATAATGGTCAACATTTTTCCCTGAAGGTGAATTCAAACACACCTCGTGCTCTGAATGCAAGTCAATTATCATTGCACCAAATAATGGTCCTTGAAAATATACAAACTAGTGACTAAAGTAAAGTCATATATCCATGACACTTGCAGTAAGGTAACAGAATAGCAAAAGAAAGATTAGATTTAGTTCAGCCAATTAATTTTTTCATCCAAAGACATGGAAACCACAATACCACATGGTAAAAAATTAAAAAAAAAATTGAAATATCCAAAACATATCCTATTAACTAAATCTATGGATGGGATGTCCAGGTGCATGCAAAGTTATTTCCACATAGCAGAGCTCACAGACAATAGTGCATTCCAGAATTTTGCACACCTCAAAAGCCAGTCTGACAGAAACTCAGCATAAGGAAGCAAAAGAAAGTATTCAACAACTGATGTATGCGTCCACCAACTTGAACTCTTTATGGCCAGAGGGCCCTGCAAGCTACACGGCAAATACAAGATGCTGCATTAGAGATTTCAGAGATTTTTTTCCTTCTACAATTATCGAGCACATTTCTAATCAAAAGATGTCCTATTCTAGCACGCCTGATTTGACATAATCTTAACAGTTAGTGGGTTCTATTTTGTGGTGGAAGCATTGTGCATCCAAAGACATCATCATATAATATTCTCACCTTTTTAATTGAAAAGAAAAAAAGTGATTATAGTTATCCATCAACAGTCTGTACTAGCCCCATTACATTTGAAGATAAATTAGTACAAACCAATAAAATAATGATCCCACCAGTGAGCCAATGTTAAATTGTTACAATCCACCATCATAAAAGAATACATACTACAACACTTTATCATATTAAATGATTATCTTAAGATAGATTATGGTGCTTCATCATGTTAAATGGTTTATCTTAAGATATACTTTGGTTGATGTTTATACATCTCACCAATCAAGAAAAAAAAAACAACCAAAAAAAGATGGAAGTGCAGTGCACTATGATGATAATGGCCAGAAGGTAATCTAATTCTCAGTGGTTTCAACAAACATGTTTTTGTGCTAACTGAAATTACATCATGTGAGGGAATCAATGTGTGTTTTAGGAATTCATTATTGCCTATATGATAATCAATTAAACCATTTCAGCTGATCCAAAGAAAATTGAAGGGCCCATTCAACTGCTAGTTACCATGCAGCCTTTACACTAAAAAACATAAAATCGCCGAATGTATTGCTGGGTGGTTATAGGGTAAAATGAAAAGAAGGAGAAAGACCTATTGATAGTATTCTTAATCGGGATTTGAAGAGCACTGCTGTTGTCTTCTTTGGTGAGTTGCATTATATAAAAATAAGCAGCTGTCTTTTCTTTACTTGTAGAATACGTGGCATGGCTTTCCAAAACAACAAGGTCGCTTTGATCAATACCTGTTCCCCATACAACACATCCCATTAAAAATTAATATTCATGATAAAAATAAAATAGTGTATCTAGAAAAACTACTTATTTTCTCCACATGCAATAATCATATTCAATCAGGTACATTTAGGAATAAGTAACTAGTGCACTCTAGCAGCTGCAGGAAAGGTCAGAGAATAAAGGAATAGGTGCTTAAATTACAAGCTAACAACAGCATATGTTCACTAAACTTATCATGCACAGAGCTTGATTAAAAATTTAACTTGGCTGAACAGAAATGCACAAATAACAAAAACTACTTAACTAATATCCATGCACAAAATCTTTTAACATACTATCATAATATACCTGTTGCTTCCTTGACAGCTGAAAATGCAAATTGCTGAAAGTGAACTTCATTGCTGCTCGATTTACCTTTCAAGGGTTTTTTAATGATTCGTTTCTTTTTGTTTACATGATCAGAATCCATGGTACCCTCCAAACTGTTATTAGACACATCCACATCTTTCTCAATCACTGACCAGACCCCCTCAGTGATGGAGCCAAACTGCAAAAAGCAATTCTCCTTCCTGAAGTCTACTAAAAAAACTGCAACCTTGGAAATTGGCCATCCATCAATGTTTAGATCATCTTCTGATGCATCTAGGCTCATAGATATGCTACATGCCTCCATTATACTTTCCTCCATCAATGGAAATGGTTGAGACTCAGTGTCATTTGATCTTTGTAAGAGTCTTATATGTGCCATTAAAGCAGGTTTGATAACCACAGCTAGCTTGCAGAAGTTCTCAAAACATAAAAACTCAAGCTGTGGATATTGTTTCCTGTGGTAGTAGTTGTACAGTAAAACAACTGCATGGACCTAGAGGAAAAAACAAATGGGGAGTTAACAAGATGTTGGCAAAGGGATGAGAGAGGGCAATGATGTCTATATATACGTATTTGAACAGAAGCATACGGGTATGATTTCCAGCACAAATGAGCCAATATAAGATGGATAAGTGAATGTATTAGGATACACATAACTCCAGAAGAGGGATTCTGGAAAAAAAAGAGAACAGCATGAAGGCATACATTAATAAATAAATGCATTTATATGCCCCCCTCCTTGTTTCCTTCTTATGTCTTTCTTCTTATTTCTCGAATATTCTTTCCTCGTAACTTACAATAATTTCACAGTTCAAATATCCCTCATAAATTCAACAGTCAAAGCACATGTGGTAACATTTTATATAGACTTTCCCTCCCTCGTTTCCCCTTTATGTTCTTCTTATTTCTTGAACATTCTTTCCTCATAAATTACAATGATTTAGCAGTTCAAATATCCCTCGTAAATTCAACAATCAAAGTATGTGTGGAAACATTTTATATAAACTTTCCCTATGATAATATCATTATATAGGCTAAGTTATGAAGCATCCTAACATATGAGAGAAAGTGCAAGGAAAAGGAGGATGGTTGTCCTTTTCCTTATTTCAAGATGATTGACACTACCACAAATGTTGATCGTTATGGTACATGGAATAGCCACAAGAATTTAAGTTTCTGTAGAGTTTGATGCAGAGCTTGTAGGTTTCTTTATACCATGATAGCACATGGAAAAGGATTGGTGTAATCAAAACCAACCCTCGATGCTCCTCCATTCACCCAGGTTGATTCAAAGCCTTCATGGTGCTTTAAAAGGCCTGGTGAGCAAGAGACATGTCTGTTTTGATAGCATCAGCTTCTCGTGGAGGATCAATATTTGTAAACTTATGTTTGTTTTCCCTTATTTTTCTGTCTTTCAGTACACTATACAGAATTTTATTAGTTCAAGGAAGGACCATGGAAACAAGTATAGATCTTCAAGAGCTGTTTTGAGAAAAAGCCTGAAATACTTTGGCTTAATGAATCAAGAGATGCCGAAGGAGCCACAAATCACAGGACAACAAATTGATGAAGTTGCAATAACTAAGTTTAATCGATGTCAAGATTGTGCAGTCAATATGATACCAAGAAGGGAAATGCAGGCATCATTCATGAATGATGAAACCATGCCTTATGGAGACACGAGTAAGGCCCACCACAATGTGACTGGGTGCACTTCTTGTGCCTGTTGGATGGGTGAGGTAGCATCATTTACAGGTGCTGGTAGCATTTCTCATGCTAAAAATATTGCTCTCCAAGAAAAGATGTTTATTTGACAATTCATTTACTACAAAAAAATATGTTCACCTGATAGTCACATGATTCAGAGACAAGATTTGTGAACTATAAATGAAGAGTCACCAGAAAGAAGAAACGGCACCTGTTTTGCGATTGATTCCTGGGCAATTTGTGATATATCTCCCTTAGCAGAAGATTTTCCTTGTAGTTTTGGATCAACCAGGTATTCTAATAACGCAGCAATAAAATCCTCAGTTGGACATGCATCTGCCACATCCAAGACTTTTGAAGCCATTGGAGCCCAACTCGCCCTTCAAATCCTCACAAAAGGCACAAAGAAAACAATGCAACAAAAACTTCAGCCTCCTAAGATTCATCACGACAAGGAAAGAGCCTACATATAACAGAGATGGAAGCTACAAAGCTATCCCAAAATCAACATCTTTCTTGATCATATAGCATCAACATGTTGTAAAGATACTAAACACCAGAAACTTCATAACATCATAGTATCAACCCCTTAATTGCATGGCACTAAAAAGCTACCTGCTTTCAAAAACCATGAACCTTAATTTCATTCTCCTTAAAATAAATACCAAATAAAACCATAACAATAGCTCAGATTTTCGATCATGTGGTATAAGAACAGAAAAGTAATAAAATCAGAAGCCCAGATGGCGATTTTTAGTGATTTTCTAAATTCAACAACCTCTACCTTGAAAGCAAGCAACTTTCATTACAGAAATTAACAAAAATCAAAACTTTATCTTTATATACCATAAAGAAGGCACCAACAATGCACAAAAATACTAAAAAAGAAAACCTGAAATCAAAGCACAAGAAAAGAACATCCACTTTGCATTAGCAAATTAAAATTTTAACATGAAAAACCACAAAATACCAAAATCTGAACCCAAATCCTTATAAGATCAAACACTTCTCTTACCAAACCATATGAATTCCCCAAAAAAAAAAAAGCTAAAAAGCTAAAAATTCAGGGAAAAAATCACAAAATTAAAACCTCACCTAAAACGCGGAACAAGTAATGTACTAAAGACAAAATCAGAAAATTATGTTTTTTTTTCCTTTTTGGTGATTAAAACACAACATGCAAGAGATTAATGAGTAAGAAATTAATGTTAGTTAATTACCAAAAATCAATCCTTCAGAGACATAGGAAGCAAGTACAAACTAGAAGTGCATACGTGGGCTCTCTCTCTCACTGTGCCAGATGGGCAGGCGCCAAGCCCTCAAGTTGATACAATCATACAAATTTGATGTGGGCCGTAAAGGCCTAACTCGATTCCCATCTTATGTTATTTTTCTCACGAAAAAAGGACTTTCTCCAAATATTTTTAACCATGGTTGTAAGACACGGGACGGGTCGTGACCCGATTGAAACTCTAATCCATGGCTTGGATAAGTCAACCCAAAACCTTTCTATAACGAACAAGAAATAGGTTTCCATGATGGTTTTTTAAAGGTTATTAATTTGAGTTTTATAAATTTTAAAATTATTAAAAATTTATATAATTTTAAATTTTAAAACTCATAAAATTAGTTAGAATATACGAAAGCTAACACAGACACTCATATTAATAAAAAAAACACATAAATCGAGAGAAAAAAGAAAAACATAAAGGAAAAAATAATTGTTAAAGACATGTTATGGTTTCTAGGTTACATGCACTGCCTCGAGAAAAAGACTATTCCGCCATGATTCTAATAGCATCAAAAGCGTCTACATTTTGATGTTTGAGATATAGTTTTAAAACCCGACCTAGTTTGATAGGACCTGGTCAACCCGTAGTTGGAACGAGGCTGGTTTGAAGAAAAATATAGGAAAAGAAAAAACGTAATGTGACTTAGTTGACCCAGCAAGACTAAATCAAAAATTTAGTCACAACCCGTTAACTTCTATTTTTTTTACTAAAATAACATCGTTTTGATTTTAAAAAATAATTAACCCGGTCAAAACCCGAAACCTCAATTTTGGACTAAACCGGGTCTATAAACTATGGTTGTAGGAGTTTGTAAACATCTTCCTAATATCATGGCTTCCCCAGATGTTGGTATACATAATGCATGCTAGTCCTTTCTCTTCCCCATTTGTGTAATTTAGTCCTTAAATCTATAATAGCTTTCCAATTTAGGTTCTTATTTTCATTCCATCTTAACCCAAGTTTTCTTTTTTTAATTTAGTCATCATTTTTTCAGGCCCATCATGGAAGAGGAGAAGAAAAAGAAAAGAAATTTTTTTTTGAATAACCAGGTTAGCTCATTTTAAACATGATCGTGATTAAAATTATATATTTAATAGTTAACCTAGATTTATTAAGGTTGAACCATCACTGACTCGATATATATAAAAAAACCATTATCATGAAATTAAATCGATTTAGTTTTGATTTGATAAATAATATTATTTTAAAAAAACTAATTTTTTTGTAAGTATGTGTTTTTGTTTCTTTTAGTAAAGAAATATGTATTTTTCATTACATAATTTTAGTTCTTTAGAATTTTATAGAAAGCATTTGCAGAGTCTGCAGATTCTTTTATGATATCATGTAGAAAAAATGATATATAAAACAAAACATAAAACAATAAATTTGACCAGGTTTCTTATATATATAATTAAAAGATGTAGGTAAATTATTATTTCTCTATAGTAAAATGCATTGTGAATTACTTCTATATACAACTAAAGAGTGTCACGAAATCATTGTTTTCCCATATCAAAATACACGGTGGGTTACAATAGCAATTTACAATGCAATCCTTTTTCTCTCTCTCTTTTTTTTCCAATTTTTTCTTTTTTTTCATTGCTTTTTTTCCCCAAATTATTTCCTCTTTTTTTTTGTCAACTTTCCTCTGTTTTTAATTTTTTTAAAAATAATTTTTTTATTTTACTTTTTAAATATTAAGTTGGTTAAAAACTTCGCTTTGTAAGCTTTTTCTTTTAAAATACTATGGATTTCTGTGGTGTTTTTCCACATTGTTTTTCTATTCTATTCTATTTATTTTTTAAAATTATATTTGTTAATTTTTTTTATAACTAAAGGACGTGGGGAAATCACTGTTTCCTACACTTAAATGCACCATGGACTATTAATAGTAATTAATTGTGTATTTGTTTTTGTATTTTATTTCCAACTTTACCATTTTTTGTTGTTTTTTAAAATTATTTTTTTTCAACTTTCCTCTATTTTTTTTAAATTATTTTTTTGATTTTATTTTTTAAATATTGAGTTGTTAAAAATTTTGTTTTATATTTTTTTTAAAAAAAGATTGTTGATAGTTATAATATTTATCTGCATGATTTTTTTTATGATTTTCTCTTAAATTATTTTTTTATTTTTTTAATATTAAGCAAGTTAAAATATATAGTTACGATATGTAAGGAAAGCATTATAACTTTCCTTGTAAATTACTATCGATTGCTATACTATTTTTTTTAACATGGTTTTTTTTCTGATTTGCTATGTTTTTTTCTAAAATTATCTTTGTTAGTTTTATTTTTTAAAATATTATGCTGATTAAGAATTGTAATTACAAGTAAATACAAGTTTTTCTTCACAAATTACTATGAATTGATACAGTTTTTCCTCATATAGTCTTTTTCTAATTTTTTTTATCTTTTTATTTTTTATAATATTTTTTAAAAAATTATCTTCATTGATTTATTTTTTAATATTGAGTTGGTTAAAGTTTAACTTTGTAATAAAACTTAATCATGTCGGGAAAATATTGTAACTTCCCTCACAAAATATTATGGATTGCTATGGTGTCTTTTGATATGATTTTTTAAATATTTTTTTAAATTATCTTTGTTAATTTTTTTAATCTTAAGTTATTTGAGAATTATAATTATAAGTCATTGCAAATAAAACTAAATTATATAGGGAAGCACTATAGTTTTCATCACAAAACACCGTGAATCGCTACAATGTTTCCAACATGATTTTTTTATTTTTTTAAATTATCTTTATTATTTTTTTTAATGTTGAGCTGATTAGTAATTTAGCTTTGTAATTTTTTTCCTTAAAACTTTGTGAATTATTGCAATTTTTTCACATATATTTTTTTTATGATTTTTTTCAAAATTATTTTTATTGATTTTTTTTAATATTAAGTTGGTTAAAAATTATAATTATAATAAAGCTAAATCATATAGGGCAAGCAAGTTTTCTCATAGGATACTATATATTGCCACAATATTTATCTAAATGATTATTTTATTTTATTAGGAAAAACATTGTAATTTTCTTCACAGAACATTGTCAATTGCTACAATATTTTTTTCCATGGGTTTTTTCCTTACAAAATTATCTTTTTTAATATTAAATTGATAGAGAATTTGGTTTAATATTTTTTTTTCCTTTTATTAATAGAAAAACTAAATTCTTTTTTCCGTCATGAAATATTTGCTTCATTATACCTTTAGTTTCCATCACTTATCAAGCACCGATTCATAATTATAACATTATCAAGTGCATTTGTTTTATAATCCCATAATAACGCATAGATATGTCATGTTGTTAAATATAATCAATATGCCTAACACAACACATCTAGTCAAAATTAAAATATTTAATATGTTAATTCATGTGTATATTAATTTATTTTTTAAAAAAATAATAATATAATAAAATAAATTTATGCTTGACATGGATAATCAGGGAAAATAATATCTTCTTCGATAAATTGCAAATGAAAAGATATTATAATCTCAAATATTCTAGATTTTTTCTATAATAAAAATCATAATTATTAATTAAACCTAGCTTGATGTGATAAGTTAATCTTTAACCCAATCATCTCATCACTGATATAGAATAAATTTATAATTTTATTTAAAAAAATAATAATAGTATTTTAGCTTTAAAAAAAATAGAAACAAGATCATTTTAATAGATTTATATTAATCCATATTAACATATCTACATCGCGACTCAAGTTCTATATTAAGTCATACACATTAAAGTGTTGCTGAGCAACTTACACATTAATTGGAAATAAATTTTAAAAACATCCTCCTCGCTTGGATTTAGTTCAAGAAAAAAACTAGTATAATTGTGATTACAGAATAAAAATTATAATTATTAAACTATTTTCATGGGTTGATCCTGAACCCAACTAACTCATCCCTTTACTTAGAATAAATATTTATTTTAAAATTTTTTAAAATAATAAAAAACAAAAACAAGATTGTTTTAATAAATATATGTCAATTAGGATATATATCCAACTCGGGTCCTGGAATAAATTATATACTAGAAAAGCGTTTTTGAACAATTACATGGTAATTAAAATTGGATTTCAAGAACATTCTTCACACCTGGATTCAGTACACAAAGAGAAACTTAGGAGGACTTTCTATACAATTGTTCTTATATTAAAATAAAAAGTAGATAATAACAATAAAAATAACCATACAAACTTACTTTCTTGTTTGACTGATGGGGTATAAATAAATTTTTAATTATTACATGTATATCCTGACAAGATGCAGCACCCCAGGAGCACACGCATGCGTTGACCATGATTATGTCGGACTGAAATCCGACACTCACACAAAATATTCAAATATTATGGGTGCTAATGTTAATTACCCAAACAATTCATGAATGTGCTGCGAATTCAATTGATGTTATCACGAGGATTTCAATTATAATAAATAAATCAAGTGCTGGTTATTTATTTATTTATTTAACGAGGGATGGTCCATGCTCCTATTTAATTTTAACTTCATAGCATGTTTAATTAACTCTAGACAAGTATAATTAAGAAAATGATGGATATTCTGTTAATAATCTCTTAAAAAAAATTATAAATCATAAGCTAGTTTCCTGATCAAATTGATAGCTAATTTTTTATGATAATAAGATTAAAGCATATCTTAAAAAAATAATATTTAGATTGTCATAAATAGGAGAGTTTGTTTGTTTTTGTGTATCAAAAATATTTTTTTAAAAATATTTTTTTTTATTTTAAATTAAAATATTTTTAGTATTTTTAAATTATTTTGATATGTTGATAATAGTTTTTTAAAAATAAAAAATTTATTAACATGTATTTTAACATGTAAAATTATTTAAAAATAAATTGCAATTATAGTGCCAATTAAATTATTAAAATTACAATATAACTTATTATTATTATTGTTTAATAAAAGAAGTTCAACTAATTATTTTACCAAGTACGCATCAATTATCAATATACTCTAAATAAAATATATATCAAATGTTGCCTCAAACACAATAATAATTAGTGTGTATTTATTTACGTGGTGGCTTTAACTTTTAAAGGCGTGTTTGGTATTAGGACAGCTGTTGTGGTTGTAGTTTGAAAAAAAAAATTTTTATAAAAATTATTTTTAGTTGAGGCTGGTTTGAAAAAATAGATATTTGATTAAAACTACGGCTGAAATTGAGGTTGAAGAAAAAATATTTTAATGTGTTTGGTTAAGAATGCTTTTGAAATTGAGGTTATAAAATAATTTAAAAAAAAAATATATTAATATTGATAGTTTTAAATTTAAATATTATAGAATTAATTACTCCTATTATATCATGAAATAAAAAATACTTTATATAAAATATTTTTTATTATTTCATTAAACTATTTTTAATTTTATCATGTATAAAATTTATCCGATAAGAACTACAATTTTAATAAAATTTAAAGTGTAGATAAAATATTATCAGGTATAAAATTAATATTATAGTGTAAATGAATTTAATTCACTTTGTACTAGTTTTTCAAGAACAAAATATTATTCACATCACAGCGTGAGTTGATTTAATTTATTTTAAATTAGTATTTTTTTAAATATTAAAAAATTTAACACACTAAAAAAACATGAAAAATGCAAGTGAAACATTAATAAAAAAAAATATAGTCTTGCACACTTAATCAATGAATGTTTTTGAAAAACAACAAAATTAAAATAATTGAAGGCATTTTATGAAAGACAAAGGCTACACAGACCAACAAAACAAGAAGTTATAAAATATATATATAAAAACATTAAAAAAAACAATAAAATTGCACTTTTCACAATTAATATGCACAGTGCAGGAAAAGCATGAATTCGTTGTTTTTCTTTACTGTATTCCGAACATAAAACACTGTGGAACCCATTAACAATAACTTTTTTTTTCATTACCAAACAGCTGCCAACTACGTTTTCAATGAAACGCAGCAACAGCCGTATAATAAAACAAATAGCGGAAACCATGTTGGGTAACACGAAAAAAGCAATTTACTGTTTGGTGGGCCTTATTACCTTTTTCTTTAGAGTCGCGTTTCACACACAACAGCTAGGAGCTGCTTCTCTTATAATTCACCTTGGTATTGTTCACAATAATGCCCGTATCAGGTGATGCCAGGTGAATATTATAATTTACCTGCAACGCCGTGAGCATTCACCTAGCACTGTTCACATGAATAGTGCCAGGTAAAAAAATTAATTTTTAAAAATTATGTTTTACTAATAAAAAATAACGTTTGATATTATTTAATAACAGCATATAAATTAGATAAACATCACATAATAACATAATATTTATAGAATTTGATCTCAATTTCAATTTTATTTCTGATAATATTTTACCTGATTTTGTTGCATGTTCAAAAACCTTACTTTTTATCAAATGAATTTTATATGCAATTAAATTGTAGATAAGTTAATGAACTAATAAAAAATATTTTATATAAAATATTATCTATATAATAATATAATAATAATAGTTAAATGTATAATATTTAAATTAAAACCTATTAATATTAATATATATATATATTTTAGTTATTTTATAACCTTAATTTGAAAAATATATTCAACAAACACATTAAATTATTTTTTATTTAATTTTAATTTTAACCAAATATATATAAATATTAAGTTAATATTAACTAAAAATATTTTTTTATAACGTAAAGATAATAGTTACTACAGTATAAAAAATACTTTTAACTCGGGCCATGCATGGGTCTATAGCAGAAGAAAGGGACATAAATTACTGGTAGGGTTAAACCACCGATTGTTTTTTCTCTATAAAATCGTTTTTAAAAGAAATTGATTTTTTAAAAAGTATTTTAAATTTATTTTATATAAAATATACTTTTAAAAAATAAACTCACTCACTTTCCGCAAGAACTTTGCAGCTTCTACGTGGATATGATGCAATCACTGTTTCTATGATGACATCAAACGAATCTGCTGAGGCTAATTCATTGTACATCACCTTCAATGATTATGCAAGAGTGCTTTCTTCTTCCACCGTGAAAATCTCTGCGAAATCTGATTGCCTTGACTCGCAGAGCTAAATTAGTACGAACGGGAGAATTCTGCAGATTTTTATTTTTTTTAATTACTGTATGGATTACTGCTTTGATATTCAAGGTTGCATTCATATTCCAACATGTAATGTATGTAAGGTTCTGCCCTCCATTATAATCAACGAGCACAACAGTTTCTCTTATTCTTTTGAATTTTTTTTATTTCTCATATTTAAAAGTTTTCCATGCATTTTCTTGTTCTATATGTTTTGTATCTTACATGCATCTATGTACCTGGACTAAATCTGTCGAGTTGATGTGGAGCTTTCATGTTTCTATTCTTCCTTGATTTTTTTTTTAAATTTGAATCTTGAAATCAATATTTTTAAAAAATAAAACTCTTTTAACATCGTATCGTATTTATTTACAAGAATAAACTCATATTAGGTTTAGAAAACATGAAAATAAAAATAATATATTAATTAAAACATGACATTAACATATAAACAAACAACCTCTTCGCATGCTAGAAAAAAATACAAGAAATGTGCAATTGTTAAAAGATCTCCACAAAAGTCCTTCATATACTGGATTCTGAGCGCATCATTGATCTAAAAATTTAAATGTTGGGATAAATTGAATAATTTCTAATTACAAGCTTCGTTTGATATGAAAACATGTGAAGGACATAAGTATTAAAACAATCATGTTGACCTTTGCTGAGCATATTCCAACGTGTAATGTAAGGTTTTGTCTTATTTTATAATCAACAAGCACATTAATTTCTCTTACACTTGTGAATTTTCTAATGTCTCATGTCTAGAAGTTTTCTTTGTATTTTTTTCATTTTATATGTTTTATTTCTTATATGCATGTACCTTGATGAAACCATATTCAAAGTTTTGTATGTGGCTTTAGTGTTTTCATTCTTTCTTAATTTTTCTAAATTTGAACCTTGAAATCAGTGTTTTAAAAAAGTAAAATTCCTTTAATATCATGTTTGTTTACATGATTAAACCTGTGCATGGCTTAAAAAAAATTAAAAATAATATATATTTTAAAATAATATTATTACGTAAACAATCTCTACACATGTTAGAAAGATACAATAAATTAATGTGTAACTATTAAAAGAGCTATACAAGAGTTCTTTATCATATAGATTTTGGGCACAACATTAATATAAAAGTTTTAGATATTAAGATATTAAACCTTTGAATACAGATAATTATTTAGTTTGGAAAAGAGTTATGACCATGACTTTGAATTCTAAAAACAAGTTAGGTTTTTGTCAATGGCACAATCAAACCCTCATAAGAAGAAACAGATCATAATGGTTATGCAACTTAGTCACGTTACAATGATATAATCTACTCATGGATCACCAACACCTTTAGTCTAGAAATTTCAGATAGTGCGATTTATTATGCTATAACTTATGAAGTTTTGGAAGATCTTTGTGAACAGTTCTCTCAGAGTAATGCACCACGCATCTTTAAAATTGAATGAAAAATTACTTATCATCAACAAGAACAACTATCGATCTCTGCTTATTATGTAAAATTAACAGGCTTGTAAGGATGACCTAACATCTTATAATGATGCATCTTATAGAGCCCAACAAGATCAACTAAAACTGATGTAGTTCCTGATGGGTTAGAATGAATCCTATAGTGTTATTTGCGAGCAAATTCTTTTAATGAATCATCTCCTCTTTATATGCCAGGCATACTCCTCTATTTTTCAAGGAAAAAAAAAAGAGACTTCTCACTACACATACAATCACCAATTTTAGTAGAAGTGCAACCATGACTATAAGAAGCAACAACAAACCAAATTAATTTACAATAGCACGAAGGATGGAGAGATTAGACCGTCCTTATAATAGCTTATAGGAAAATCGATGCCATGATCAAGACAAGCGTCGTTTGTGTTCATTTCAAAGTAAACTACAATGCTTTTATTGTGGGGATATGGTACATCTCATTGAAACATGTTATCAGCATCATGGATACCTATCACTGTTGAAGGAACTATATAAAAATTCTTTATTAGATAGATTTTAGATACGATATAGATATACAAGTTTTAAAAATCAAGATAGACTTGATAATTTCTAATTATAGGCTTTGCCTATAAACCTAGAAAGAACATAAATGTTAAAATAATATTAATAACCTTTATTGAGCTTGTTGTGGGTTGCCAAATAACCATTTCAACCTAAAATTTTAAATTTTTAGGTGAAGTTTCAAGATATAATTTATATTATTTTTCAACATACTTTCTCAAGTGAAAATCTTTGAGGTTAAAGCTTGTACAAGTTTACACTACTTTTACTTGATTTTTATTAAATAAATATAAATTATGAAATTTAAAATTATAATCGCTTGGTTATCAAGGTTCTGATATTATGATAACAAATCATTTTAACCTAAAAACTTAAATTTTTAGATGAAATTTTAAGATATAATTTATATTATTTTTTAACATGAATAACACACTGCAAAGACTTTATTTTTATAGTAAATTATCAGGAATGATAATATTTGTCTAATAATCATTAAAATTGTTTTATAATAAAACTTAATCTTGATGTATATATAAACTGGTTCTAGAATATCGCTAAACATAAAAAAAATAAAAATCAGAAGAATATGTCTTTCCCTCTCATGAACGAATGTATGTCTACATACTCATTTCTCGTATTCGTAAAGCATCACCATCTTCCATAAATTATTACGCATTGAGGGTAAGCTAGCGATCTCTCTGGCTATAATTTTTATCACCAAATTACAATGAAGCTACAGGTATCAATTGTCAAAGGCCTTCTGCTTGTGGATATTATTGAATGAGACGAAGATCAACAACTTCTGAACAATATTCATCATTCCCATAGCGCAAACCTTTTTTCTTGATAACATAATAAGTAAGTACTACATGACTACAGAAACAGAAAATCGACAAGACATCCTTGCGTAGCTAGACCAGAAACAGTAAGTCAACAAGACATCCTTGCGCGCCCCGCTAGACCGAAAACACAATAAACAATGTTTTGTACATATGCAGCAAACAGAGAGCTTAGAAGAAACTAAAAATACGGACAGCAAAAACCTAGTTCGTCCAAGACCAAAGACTAGGAAATGGCTGCTCATGAACAGCGGGCTCTAACTCTTCTTGCTGGTTAACATAATAGTGGCCACTACTAGTACACAATGCCGGTAGAAAAGGATGATATGGAGATGGTGGTAGCTGCTGCATATTGTTCCATTGATTATCAGGTTGCTCATCATATCCGTTATAATGCTCCGCACCAGCATTTGTCGAGCTACCGGCTTCGAAATCATTCCTCGATAAATGTTGTTTCTTAATACTCTCTATCTCTTCTTGCAGACTTGGTTTTCCCTTATATTTAATCTTGCAAAGCCTCCACTCCTAACAAAATAAAAGTAGTACAAATTGATGAAACAGACACGAGAATTTGGCATATAATTACTAAGACTGGTTAGCATGGAATTGTACACACAAAAGATATTGATCACTAGCCAGTGCGTACCGTGGTTCTTGATTCTAGGCTATATTCATGCATAATCCAATTAGTCTTGATGGCATTATTGCGGTTTCTTTCATTGTCCTTGAACCTATGGAATGTCAAAGGCCTCTTGTTCCCAACAAGAAGTTGATGATCATTAGCATAAACTTTCTTGACATGGCTTGTAGCTTTCCACCATCCTCGACCCAGTACTTCCCTTGAATCATTTATCTCCCTCTTACAATAGTAGAATCTCTCACCATTGCTTAAAGCCGTGGATTGATTCCCTGTGTGAAAAAATGTTGTAGAGCTAAAAGTTAAATAGAAAATTTTCATGGATGGACAAGATAATGGAATATTATGATTCTATCAAACTTGAACCCTAAACAATACAGCTAGCCAAACTATAGGTTCAAACCATGCTTTTAACATGCATCATTGCAGAGAAATGGAAAGAAAAAACTTGAGCCGTACATTCAATATAGAACAAAGAGAGTAGTAAGTAGTGCATATTACACACATTCAAGATCCTGTGGTTCACGTTCATAAACATTCATTTCAAGAATGAAATGGAGTGGCATTTCTTGGCCAGAAGCTTTTCTGTCTAGGACTTGGATGAGCTCTTCATCGGTGGGATTGAACCTGAACCCATGAGGCACCATCTTCAAGTATAAAATGACCTAATTTCCCTTTTGTTTTATAGACCTGATTCAATGAAAGATGACCGGCAATGTTGCTTCTTTATATAGAGGAGAGGAACTAAAAGGTAGCTATAGAAAAAGATGTAAAGAAAGCACAAACATTGATAACACGACACATGACGAAAAGAGAGAGATGCTACAGTCTCCACTTCACAAAAGAAATCATGCTGGGTCCATATTAGGATACAAATCACGTCGTCAGCAATGACTTGAGAAAACTAATAATTATGAACATTTTGAACATTGCAAAAACTAATAATTATGAACATTTTGAACAATGCAAAAACAAAAGGTAAATAAAGTATTTATTGCTGTGATTGTTCCGTTTTAATTTCAGTGCTTTTTAAAACTGCCTTTTATTTTAAAATAATATTTTTATATCAATACATCAAGATTATTAAAAAAATACTAAAAAATTAATATAAAAAATAAAAAAACGAAAACATCCACTAGAAATATTCCGTCCCAGTTTACCATAAAAACAATTAATAGATATATTCCATCAGTAATGTTTGACAAATAAAAAAAATAAAATCTACTAGTTGAATCTTTTGAAAAGATTCTATGTACGTTGCTTTAGGTTCATGACTGTGGTATCTCTAGCTATCTTTTAAAATTATCCACTTATCATTTCATTAGTTTATTTTTTTTAGGGCTAAAATATGCTAGGGCTTCCTAAATTATTGATCAGAGAGCAAATTGTCCGTATCCAATTTATTAGCCGTTGGATAGTCGTCGTTGAAGAAAATTGAAGGTAGATTAGAATTTTCATTCAAACTATTACCAGAACAATTTCATTTTAAAAAAATTAATTTTTATATATTTTCAATGGTTTTCATGGGTTAATATAAAAAATAATATAAAAAAATAAAAATAATATAAACTTAGTTATTTTTAAATTAAAAATATTTTTAAAAATAATTATTTAAAGATACTCGTCACTCACTTGTAATCTTAGGATAGAAATCTAGCCTAACTTAACAAAAGTATCCATATTCCCTGCGAACCAATCCAGGACTTGTTGATTGAACCAATAAATTAGAACACAGGAATAAGGAAATTAATGCTTCAAGTCTTAGTTTGAAGGAAAAGTCTTGGTTTTAAAAAAGGTTTATATATATATATATATATATATATATCAAAGCTAGAATTGTGAAAATAATTCTGCATTCATCTCTTTTGCTACAGCTTACGCCATGGTAATAGTTAAGAGGAGAGCTAGCTGTACAGAGATTAGTTTTTAAAGTATTTGTTATTTATATTATTTAATTTCGATATTAATACAATAAAATGATTTAAAATTACTAAAAAATATTTACATTTTAAAAAAAATACAGGCGCATCGCATGCAGTGAAAACTGCACACCGTGTGATGAAACGTTCACATTCAAACTGGGGACTCTGACTCTGTCATTAATTTCAAGTTTTAAATGAATACAGAAAGGCAAATATTTGGAAAGATTCAGTCGTCGAAAAGTGGTGGGCTTGATTGGCTGAGTGAGCCATCATGTGATCTTCGCCAGATACTCATGGGCTCAAACTAAACGTGCATGCATGGGACCATCGGCTAGGTTTCGTCTTGATTCAGCTGCTACTATTATTTTGTGCCAGCACCAGTATCTTTTCTCTCTGTACTTCCTCAATTTTTATGACTTTCACTGCATTTTCTTGATCATCAGAAATTATTAGGCCCTTTAATATGATCTCATTACACGTCGTTTTGCTTCTAGATAGCTTGTATTCAGAGTGCTAGGGTTTTGCTGGCTTTTTTAGGAGTCAACGTTTCTGTCATCTTAATATTCAAATTCATCTCCTTCCATGGAAAAAGATCATTAACCCTTTGATTTTCATGTAGTCATGAGATTTCCTTTTCCTTTTCTTTTATAATTTTTTCTCAATTTTAAATCCCCATCCACTATCCACTGATCATCAAGAGTTTCTGGTAAAAAATAATGACCAAATCTTTTGCTGCGTATGACTCTGGCTGGGGAAGACAACACAATTGTGGTCCACAGACAGCCATTAATATTGCATCATATTCAAACAGATTCTTAAAAATATTGGTCTCTTAAGCATCTTGTTAGGGTCCAAGAAACTTTGATTGGGTCATCTATCCGTATAAGAATAGTGTTTAACTGTTAGACTGTGGAGCTTTGCCACCAGACAAAAGTGGATATCTTGATAAGATCTATACGAGTTGACTTGGCTGAAATCAGCTGCTTGCTTTCTTTTCTTTGATATTTGGGAGATTTTTTCTAGTAAATATTATTTTTTAAAGAGTTTTTTAATATATTAAAATAATTTTTTTATTTTTAAAAAAATTATTTTTAAGATCAATACTTTAAAATAATCTAAAAATATTTAAAAAAAAAACATTTTTAACATATTCAAAATAAAATCTCAAATACCATTTGACAATACAGTTCATTAACAAGTTGCATAATAATATATAAAAATATCTTTCTAGATGTTTTTGTTGAAAAAACATCGATAACAAGAGATACTAAATATATTTTGCCATGTTATTAACATATTGGAACTTTAATTTGATATATCTTGTAATACATTAAAATAAATTATAAAAATTAATTTTAAAAAATAAAATTAAAAAAATATAAAAAACAACCTAAATCAACCTGATTTAAATTATAAAACCCATAAAATAATTTAATAAAAATAAATTAAAACAAAATATAAAACATAATTATCAACAACCTAACAATACATCAATAATTTCACCACGTAACATTTCTCCCCAATCAAACTAACACAATACTCTATTATCAAACCGAGTTTCTAAACATCAATTCAACACAATGTTCTACCAATGCACGTCACATGTATGGATGAAAATGTTTTAATTTTCATTGGTTAGCAACAATAGAGAGTCAAAATTAAGATTGACTTCTCCATTGTGGAAATTAAAGGAAGAAAACATGTAGCAGACGCGTGGCAAATGAAGAAAACATAAAATTGCGAATGTAGACATCCATGTGTATGGCCTGTACACGTTTTGTTTTGTTTTGTTTTTTCTTTTCAAATAACGAATCGATTTAAATCTTTGAAACGACTTGGGCATACGAGGATATCTTCCACGGTCAAGAAGCAAGATTCCCTCCGTGTGGAATTTTTTGCAATCTGATAGACTAAATCTTTCCATTTCATTAATGGATATGGAATCATCTCTAGATTTGCCGTATCTTGTGAGTGTGCCGTTGTCACCTTGTAGAATTGTTCAAAAAACAAACAAGAAGTGTACGCAGAGATCTTCAGTCTTGAAATTCTTCAGGAAGATTGGGTCCTCCAGTGTTTTATCTCTTGTTGCTTTTGCTCTTGTGGGGACAAATGGCTGCAGGCATTAACATGGGCAGCTGAGTAGCTGGAGACAAAGCATTCATTTGTGAAACCGAACATCCATCTCCGAGCTTGCTAAAGTAAGAACATGATAATTTAAGAGATTGTCTCGTATCATTTTTAACTTTACTTCCTGTCTTCACTTCTTTTATTTGTTTTCTTAGCAGTTAAAAGCTGCTTGATTGGCTGGTTTTTATGTTTGGTTGAAGTTATTTTTTAAAAAAATTTCGTTAAAACATATCAAAATAAAAAAAATTTTACACCATCGTATTAACACCATAAAAAAAACACTGAAAATATTAATTTCCATACAACCAAACCCTAGATTTCATGAACTCGGTCCTTGCTAGACAACCACCTTTTTGTCAAAAAGTCTATAGAAAAACTTGCATGAAAAGGATCTAATTTGCAAAACACAGGCAAATAGTTTTGAAAATCTTTGAAAACCACCCTTTTTGTTTCCAAAGTTTTCAGAAAAACTTGCATGAAAACTATAAAATAAAGAAGACAGAGACAACCCTAGACCAACCAAGTCAATGAAGTCAATGGATCTATTATATTAATAGGATTTTAATCACAATACAGTGGCTAGTTGGGCAATCAAATTATAAAAAAACCAAGATTAGGTAAGCTAATTATGTCTAAGTCGAGATTTGCATGCCGATAATAAAACAAAAGGAGTTCTATTGTTTCCTTCTCAAAGACATCTCCCGTATCTTAAGTGGATTGCAAAAGCAAGAGAATATCTCAGCAGAATCACAATGCTTTGATTAGTTACGCTAAGTTGATGATGATTGACTCATTTCTCCCTCAGTGATTAACTTATTATAAGTAATCATGTCGTCAAGGTTGTATTCAGACAGAGATCCATTTTATATTCAGCTCAGATATGGATACTGTCCAGTAGGATGAAGACATAGGGCCACACTATCTTCCATTGCCTCCTCCTCCTCCTCCGTCCTTTTCTTCCCCCCTGTAGTTGGTATTACCGGTGGTTTTACTAATCTCAGGTCATCTGATGAGTAAATTTATTAACCAATCGAAATTAGAATCTGACTTGAATAAGGTTTTATGTTAAACTTGGTGATAATCAATTTAGTTAAATATAGCTTAGTTGGTGGATGAACCCATGACCAATTAAAATCTTAATGAGATTGGATTGATTTTTATTTTAAAAAAAATACAAAGCTATATCATTTTTATTTGAATCTTAAAATGATGTAATTTTTTTTTTATTTGTGTTCCAATAACTATGATTTTTTAAGTTAGTTTACAAATTACCTAAACAAATTAAAAGAGCATGGTAATGTTATGGAGCTTCAATGTTTGTTGTTCTTCTTCTTTCTTCCTCCTTTTCTTTGTTTTTTCAATTCAGCTTTTCTTTAACATAACCGGATGGAATTAACCTTGGAATTATGGTTGAACTACAAGATTAAAAGATAAAGGACTCAAATATATTACATAAAGATAATATATGTCTAATCCCAAATTCTTGCAATTATATTTTGATTTTAAATTTATTTTTATCATTTTTCAGTTCTAAACAAGAGAGAAACTCACTAAAAAAAGTGTTGCAAAGAGAGAAATTATTTGATTCTTTTGATTTCATAAACCTAAACGGTCAAGTTTGGTATCAAGATTTTTCATTAGACGAGAAGAATTCAGTGGTGGTGGTTTTTTGCCCTCAACTTGCTTAACAAACAGATTAGAACTTAGAAAAATTTGTGATCTCAATTTGGTTTTTCAATTTTCAATCGATTTTTAGCTACTTTAGGGGATCGAGAGGGTTTATTAAGACTTGTTGGGTGTTTCTCAAGGTTTTGCATATGAAAATTGATTGAACATGTGTTTAGTTAAAAAAAAAAATACAAGTTTACTTATTTACTCAATTTCAAGTTAAGTATGAAGGAGTGTGTAAGCCTGATTTGCAACTGTGTGGCAAACACTAGGCTTAACTCTTTTTTGTCTTTTTCTATGATTTTTTTACACTAAAATAATCACCATACAGGTTCAATTACTCTTCAATTTTAATTTAGTTTTTTAATAATATTTTTTTTTAATTTTAAACTTATTACATGTTTGATATTAAAGTAACAATACTAGTAATAAATTATTCATGAAAATTCAATCCAAATCATTTAAAAAAATTATATATGTAGATTTTAAACATGTTTTTATCGTTTTTTTTTTAATTTCAACTACACATGAAACATGGACATATTATCTCGATATTTCCTTCAAACTTGCTTTAACAAACGTAAAATATAATATTTTTAGCATAAACAATAATTCTAGTTAAAAATATTACATTAGTTAATATAGACAATAGATATGTCAACAATAAAATTTATTTTAGACTTGAAAAATATATATCTTGTGTTTATTTAAAATGACTTGAAATTTTATTTTAATGGGAAAAAATATATATTTTTAGATTTAATAATAATATTAAAAAAATTCTCAATATCTATACACAACATAGCATGCAAACCAGTTAAGGCCAAACATAATTATCTGGTGCGGTCAAATTTAAGCTCTTACATGAAAATTAGAAAATCCAGAAGGATTTTATTTGTCCTAATTTAGCATAAGGACTGAACTCTGGTGATCAAGAAAGTAGAATGATCCTTTAATCATCATTCCAACGTTTCAGATTAGCTTCCATTGCATATGATCTTACACTAAATTTAAACAAGAATGCTATAAATAAACAATAAATAACAAGAAAAAACTTTGAAATTTTTGTGATCTTAGCACAGAACTCAATAGCCAATCCCATTAATTTAATTGATCACATGTAATATGTATATTTTTTTTTAAATCCCATCAATTCTGGAGGTGGCAGGTGTTCTTCAAGCTTTACAAGACAGTAGCAGAAATAGAGAGTCGCTGGGACTTCAATGTTTATGGGCCATGGCCTAGCATCATTAGCACAAAGCTCAGGATGGAGCCCTGACAAACCCGGATCACGAGTCACTTTTTTCCAAAATACAAGCACAAAGCTCATGAAACTGCACGCAAACAAGTCATGATTCCTTGTTTGGATTGCAGCATTGAACATGCCATGATTCCTAGTAAGACATTAAACATAAAAATCGTTCGAGATTGATCACTCATGATGATATCTGCGCCTGACTATGCTACAAAATAATGGATGGGACGACAACAAAATCTCCGATCCCCTTTATCAAACGAAATAACATAACACAGTGTTTGTATCATGTAATGATGCGTCTTTAAAACCATGCTCTAACCTTACCTTATTGAACCCCACCAAAAATTACCATTAAATTGTTTTATACTAAGCTTTTATTAATCTTAAATCCATAGTAAGAGTCTCAGATCCATACCTTATATTATTGGTTTTTGGTATATAAAAAATGTATTGGGTCTTTTGCTATAAAGTTTAAAGTTTATTTTTTCTGGAGTTAATAAAAATATAGTTATTAGTAATCATAATTTTAAAATCTAACTTAATTTGATAAGTTAATTTTAAAAAATCTGATTTAGAGTTGGAATTTAATTGGTTTTAAAAAAAATTAAAAATATTTTTTTAATAATTTAGTTAAAAATTCAAATTAATTCTATTAAAAATTCAATTATAATTCATTGATTTTTTTTTTCAAAATAACATCTTAATTTATAAAAAAAATTAGGTAGGATCAGTCAAAACCCGTCATTTAAAAATTCTTAATAAATTAACAAAAAAAAACTATCTAAAACTCATTTTTTTATCTGTAATTCAGTGGCCACTCGATCCAAAAATTCCACTTTATTTGTGAACTTGGTAGCTCGGTTGGCTGGCACTCATGGAAGCTCATCTTGCATACAATTTTAGGGTTCCAAGCCCCTCCTTCATCTTGCAAGTAATGATTATATGAGTATAATCCGAACTTGCTTAGCCAAAGTAAGCTATTAAATATACAAATCGTATCCTCCTCCAATCTAGTTCTATGAGGTTCCTCTTGAGTTTAAAAATCAGTATTTTATCAACATTTAACTCCAATAAAAGTTTTTTTTTTTGTACCTCTTTCAACTCCTGCAAACTGCTTGATTAAATTTATCTTTAGATCATCTTGTTTAATTACTTGAATTTATGCTGCCATAATCGAGAAGATTTGCTGATCTGCCTCCTGTATCATGTGATAAAATAAATAAATAAATAATACAGCAAAATCTATAGGGGTTTTAAAATAAAATAAATATAATTCTCCTGCCTCTCTATATTCCCGAAGAAAGAATCCCAAAATGCCTGTAGCTGTCATCAGAGTTCCTTGTTCACTACATACGACATTCGGGCTCATCGTCAAATGTAAAAAAATGCCAAACACAGGATTCTCCTCTAAATCCCTCCAATCCAAAACAGACATTTCCACTTCAGACACAGTCCCAGGTCAGAGATAACCAAAACCTTAAACCCCCGAATTGTCCTTATTTCAGTGCTTCTTATTAAAGATTGAGTCTTTTTTGGTTTTTAAAGATACCCTTTTGATCCTTTGTTCATGAATATCAGGTTCCAATGAAGTTTCTGTGCCAGAAGTTCGTGTTTTTGCGAGGAAAAGGAAAGTGAAAACCACCGTTGAGGCTGCTGAAAAGGAGGTTAAAGCAGAGCCCAGGAAGCAGAAAGTAAGAGTCTTTTTCGTGTCTTTTTTTTTTATACAATGTTATTGTTTTTACAGGACTAATAACTTCAATTAATCTTTGTGGTGTAGTTATCTTCTTTACCAGACATTGAAGAATTTGCATACAAGAAAGGAAATGGTTCCGCCTTGATAAGTAAGTGATACCTTCTTTAGCAAAGGTTGTAAAGGCCTGGAATTCAAGTAGGAAAGGATAAAAAGAGAAAGTGGGTAACTTTGATTGAGAAATTTGCTTGGGGTGTGGTGGGTTAGTTTTCATTTGCTTGTTTTTAGAGTAAAGTTAAAGACTTTTTTTTTAATGTGCTTTCCTTACCTCTGTTTGAGGTCGAGGATGTTTAGAGTGTAGAATGTTATGTCGCGTGAAGTTGAGGTGAAAATTTTCTGTTTTTAAAGTACTTCATACCTATTCTTGGCCTGAGGTGCTTTGCTTGAAGGTGCACGGTCTGTAGTTCAAAATTGTTAAGCTTGTGACATGAATTTTAAATGTTATACTATCATATGGTTTGTTGTTCATAACATAAAGTGCACTGATTTCTCTTAGAAATGGTTCTGCAGGCAAGTTAAAATCTACCGAAAATGCGCTTCCTGTGGACAGTGAAGCTGCTTCTACTATTAGGTCAGCAGGTATGCAGAACTAAAGGTGTCAGATTCATTTTGGATTTGGCAGGTGAAGGGTAGGAGAGTATTGTAAAGATATTTGTGTTTTCCATATATATATGTGGCTGGAAAAACATTTTCTTGTGGGAGCATTACTGGTTGAAAGAAACTAATGAGTGATCCAGATTCTCATAACTTAAACCCATGGAAAATCTCTCTCATAAAAGCATTTATAAAGCGCATAGAATCAAAGATCTGAGAGGCCGTGAATAGGGATTCAGGGTTAAGGGTGGCAGTTACTTTCATGCAAATACTATTTGTTGGATGAAGCATGCAGTTTAAGGTATATTCTGCTAGCATACAGTTGGAGCAATACTTTGATATCAGATGTAATTAGGTAACTAGAAAAAAAGGACACGAGGCGTATTGCTTCAATCATTTGAATGAGCCATTGTCCGTGTTAATCACAACATTCCATATTTGCTAATTTTATCAGTATCATATATTCAAGTGGGTTATTAGTTGACATTGTCAATTGACTTAAAATTTTGTAGTTTGTGTAACTGGATCTGATATTTAGAAATATTTAGAGGAGTCAGGATTTTGATAGCGATATATTAAATGAGGAATACATGTAGATATTGTTTCTGTTTTCTTTTGTTGCTTGTTGGTAATGATATGTTTTATTTGATAAAGGTGAACCACCTCTCAACTGGGACAAAGTCCTTGAAGGGATTCACAAAATGAGGTCTTCTGAAGATGCACCAGTAGACACCATGGGATGTGAGAAAGCTGGCATTTCTCTCCCTCCTGAGGTATTGTTCATTTCCATTATGCATATTACTCTAACAAAAGCATATTTATGAGTATTACCTTCTTTTTTTTCTGTAATTAAAACTTTAGCAAAATGGTCCCCTACTTTTTTTCTTAGTTTTTATTAATAATTTCTTTCCTCTGCTTCTGATTGTATTAGTTTATGGCTTCTTTTTTTTTTGGTAATTTTATGTAGCTGTCGCACTGAGAAACTTTGTTAGATGTCCCATTTTGTTGCATATTGTGACCTTAGGTTTCAAAGTGCCTGCTTGGTGGCTATGCAGATCACCCATGAGGTGGCTCAGAAGTTTTTCAAGACTTTCTAAAATCATAAACTTACATCTCTAGATACTTGATTGTGTTTAATGGGTGCCTCCGTCTGCAGAGCTTGTAGACCTTAGGTCTCAAAGTGTCTGCTTGGTAGCTATGCAGACCACCCATGAGGTGGCTCAGAAGCTCTTCAAGACTTGCTAATATTGTAAACTTACATCTCTAGATATGTGAACGTGTTTAATGGGTGCCTCCATCTGCAGAGTTTGTAGCTGTTCTTTTTTGAAGGAGGTGCTTTATTTGTAATAGATTATACCTATTGTTCAGTCTTTGGGAGACCTTTCAGCTTACTGCGACGGAGACTGTTCCTTTATTTTGGATTTTCTGTTTCTTATAAAAAACTACTACCCCGTTTAGGCTTTAGTTTTAACAGATTTTTTTTGGCATGAAGCTTTGAAGAATAATCATTTGGTCATTTTAAAAGAAGAGTCACCACTGTCAACTATTCTTAGCTTTGAAAATGTTGCGCTAATACAAGAAACTAGAACCAATTCTGACTCAGTATCTGTGGAGAATTATCTCTGTGCACTTGGATTGGCTATCAATTTCTTGTATTTGACTGATAAATTTGTGGATTTTCTGTGACAGCATTTTCAGTGATCTCTATCTTCTGACTTGTTTTACAGAAAGTTTGGAGCTTTAACAAAATAGTTGCTGTCAATTTCATTTCTGATTATCTTCCAAAGTCCTGTATTACGTATCAAATACTTGCTTTTTGGTGGGTTCTAAATTCTTAGAATTTGGTAGTATAATGTTATTTTAACTCCTCTCTTTTGTTTAGGAAAGAAGATTTGCGGTCTTGGCGTCGGCACTTCTCTCAAGCCAAACAAAAGATCATGTTACTCATGGCAAGTTCATACCAAGAGATAATAAGTTTATCATCATTAAAAAATGTTTTATTTTGATTCTTGTTTGTTCAAGAGAACTTCTTATTCTCCAAATTGCATTTGTGTGCGTCTTCAATCATGATATTATTCTAAGAGCTTGGGAATATTCAGTTACCTGAAAACTTGCATGTGGCATGTCATGCTATTTGCTGTTTCACAGATAGGTTGTTTTGAGTGCAGGAGCAATTCAGCGTCTTCAGCAAAACAATCTGCTTACTGCTGATGCCATTGACAAAGCTGAAGAAACAGCAATCAAGGACTTGATTTACCCGGTATGTGTTCTCACGACAACACGAACAGATGAGGGGAAGCTATCTTGTTTTACTGAGACCTTCAGCATCTAAATAAATGGGCTATTTACTATTATTACTATTATTATTATTATTATTATTATTATTATTATTATTATTATTATTATTATTATTACAATTTGTGGCCTTCGTTATTTATACTTTTTCTTCAGGTTGGCTTTTATACAAGAAAAGCTAGTAATTTGAAGAAAATTGCAAAAATTTGTCTCTTAAAGTATGACGGCAATATACCTAGCTCTTTGGAGGACTTACTGTCCCTTCCAGGGATAGGACCAAAGATGGCTCATTTGGTATGGCCTTAAGTAAATAATCTTTATAATAAGGATGCTGGCTTAGTTTGTTAAAGTTTTTTGTGTGTGGGGCTTTAGGTAATGAATATTGCTTGGAACAATGTTCAAGGGATTTGTGTAGATACTCATGTGCACCGCATTTGCAACCGCCTTGGATGGGTGGCACGGCCAGGCACAAAACAGGTACCTTCCCATGCATTTCCTGATGATTGTTTTGTGTGATTTTACTCTTGATTTCCTTTTCTTTTCTGGGTCTAACTTGTTATGAAGTTCCAATGATTCAAGGAAATGCATCGGGCGTTAAATGATGATTGTAAGAGTTCCAAATTTAGTATAATTTCGAGGATCTAGCAAAGGCCTACATAGATTGTGACCTTGTAATGTGTGAACAGATAAAGCTACATTTATCAAATTATGCTTCCTCTACTGTTTATGATGAATACAAATCAGATAAATGAAACTTACCATCAGAAAGTGTCTCCCTTTGTCTCTTTATATATTTGCACTAGGTTTTTATGCTTCTTTCTCTGTGTTTATATTCATTTTTATCAGTCCTTTTTTCCCTCCTTACTGCTAGAAAACTTCAACTCCTGAGGAAACAAGAGAGGCTTTGCAGCTATGGCTTCCAAAGGACGAATGGGTTCGTATAAACCCTCTTTTGGTACGTGTAGCTAATTCATGTACACCCAAACATGCATCACACAGGTTCACAAAAATAATTGGTTAAAGTGAAAGCAGATATATAGTGCTCTTATTAACATGTGCATGTCTAGTGTTCTCAACTGTACATATGCAAGTCGGTGCATGTCAAATTGGTGTTCCATTTATTGAAGCATTTTGAAAAACTTGTAATCTTGGAATGTCCTTGTTTATCTATGCTGTCTTCTGGAGTTATGCAACAAAAGATTATGGTAGGCTAATCTGAGCCTCCTAGTGTACTGTTTTTTGAATCAGTGGCCTAGTAGCAAGTGCCCCAGGACATGTTACGTCTTTGACTGGTGCAAAAAGAGCTGCACAATTCCTCTCTTTCAATGTTATGCAGTTACTGTCTAGCCGTAATATAAACTCATAGGCATTTTAGGGATATTAACCGAATGCAATTTATTGCTTATGGAATCGAACAGGTGGGATTTGGGCAGACAATTTGTACTCCACTTAGACCTAGATGTGGAATGTGCTGCATAAGCGAGTTCTGTCCATCTGCATTCAAGGAGACCTCAAGTCCGGCATCCAAGCAGAAAAGGTCCGGTGGGAGCAAAAAGCTCTAAAACACTAGTTGGTTTTGATTTTTGGCCTCCCGTTCTTACTTTGTATTTGCATTGCAATAACCGAGGAAGTATAGTTTCAAGTTATTCTGTTTTGTGGCATTCTGCTGTGTATCAAATGTTGGTGCTTCATAGGCAGCATAGGCAAAAGATAGCGCCCATATTTGATTGCAAGGCGATAGAAGCAATGCAGTTTTGGAAGGGGAATGAGTGCTCTCTTAAACAAACTCGTATATGTAACGATTGAATCAAATCCATATCTATTTTGCTTTTCTTTAACCATACATTCAACAGAAAACATTTCATTAATGGTATAAAATTTTTGTGCAAATTGTGTTTTCTTGTTCTCTGAAAATTTAGTTTGGTCCAATGGAGATCCAACAGGCCTTGGTCCATCCAATCAAGTAGCCAATCTCAATCCCTAACCCCTTCCTCCACCCTTTTCATGGTTTTAAATTATGTTGTTCTACTAGAAATCTCTAGTTTCAAACATCTCTTGGCTTGAATTTAAGAAGATTTATTGAATGTTCAAGTTCTTAAACTAGAGACTCTTGGGGACCTTGTGCTCTGAAACTGATTATTAGAGCTAATGGTCATGTATTGTAGTTGAGGATTCATTTCGTCATTACTTCAATGAGTATTTCCAAGAATGCAGGCTTGAAAATCAAATCAATGGAACTTTTCATTCTCAGGCATGCCCTTCTGTATTTTCTGGTAGTTTTGACCCCCAAGATTACCAAGGCAGATTCACTATAACCCTCCGTCACATGCCATTACCAGAAATTGCTAGCAATGGTAAAGGCATTCTGTACATCATATGGAAGCAAAATAAATACCCGCAATTTTACTTCATATTGCATCTCCGCTACATCTCTACCATAAGTAGAAATTTTCTACCACCAGTTTCAGGCAATACAAAATTACAAATGTCAAGCACCATTGTATTATGAAAGTGTAACGGCATTGAATTTATGGTCTAGTAATGCAACACGCCACAAAAAAAACACAAGGTGTAGTCAGTTACAAATATGGTGGATGTTTGAGTGAATTAGATGGCCTTGAAAGCAGTTTAACTAGAATGCCAAGCCAAAATAAAATTTGATTGGGGTTTTCCGTACTCTTGATTCAATCACGTTGCCAGAACGCCATTTTCGAAACCATGCCCTCGGTCCTTGCTACCATCTTGTCCTCAACAACCATCTCTTATAAACTAACAAGAATAGAAAGCCACGGATGGGTGCTTCACCTATACAGAGACTGCCGAAGGCAACTTGCTCTTGCGCCATGTCCAATAGTTAACTCTCATTGGGTCCACATGCCGCAAGATAGAACAAATTGTTTTTGCTAAGTCAGAATCTGCTGGGTCGGAGTTTGAAGGTCTCAGAGAATCTACAGCATCTCTAAACTCTTGGTTAGCTTGGAAACCATGGGAGAGAAGATCCAAAAGTGTGCTCAGAGCAAAGACACGGTTGGCCTCAGCACTCAAAACCTTCAAACACACAGAAGAAACCTGAGGATCGCTGATCCAAGACTTAGGGTCATTTTTGTAGAGGCCGCGAAGATATCTCCATGGGCTCTCATTCCCAGGGTTGCCTAAAATGGCCTCAATAGTGTATTTTACTTCTGACTCTCTCGTGGCTTCTAGGCCTCCCAGGAGGGGAGATCTAGTTACCACAAAATATCTCTGTAATGGAAAAAACAGATAAAAATAAATTGTTGTGCCAAAAGGTAAGAACCATATATGAAAAATGGAAGCACAAAAAAGGTAAAATGAATGTGATACCAAAGTTTCTGACTAGTTAGCTGAATGTTAAATAACTGTGGAAACATGAGAAACCTTGTAAATCAGGCGCCTTCTTCCCTTCTTTTATTATTAGTCTATAAGCATGATGCCAGTATAACGGACTCAATATATAATTAAGATACGCATGGAAAACTTCATCTTTGTTATGATATGGTTAGGATAAAAACAGCATGTGCAAAACAAACTTGTACTTACTTGATTCCAAGCAGAATTATTGAAAACATCTTCTTCAAGCAGCTGATGACAGTAGTCGAGTTCATTTTCCCACCCTCCTAAGGCCTGCAATACCCACTGCACCAGGAGAGGAAAAAATCAAGAATTTACTTAAAACCATAATACACAATGTGTACAAGAATGACAAACATTGAGGAATATCATACCAATGAGAGCTCTATGACACATATCTAATATAAGATGGGGTGAGTGGAGAACAACAAACCTGCCTATGAGACCAGGCATGATAATTTTTTGCATCAAGAGAAAGCATCCTCCTTGTAAACTCAAGTTCCTTAGATGCAGCATCAGTTCCCAATTTCTCAGCAATCCACCGCCTATGATGCCTGCAAAAAATCCATTATTACAATTAACATTATAGAA
Source organism: Populus ilicifolia (assembly GCA_015708895.1). Lineage (NCBI taxonomy): Eukaryota > Viridiplantae > Streptophyta > Magnoliopsida > Malpighiales > Salicaceae > Populus > Populus ilicifolia. The sequence goes on from SRLM01000342.1 coordinate 186,739, forward strand.
TTTACAAGATCATTTAATAACTAAAAATGAGAAAATTCTTGACATTGACCGATTAGGTAGCCTATGGGGGTTTCTACAGACATCCTTCAAAGAACCTTACTAATCCACCAACCCTGTCTATAAAAACGAGTGTCGAAAGTAGCTTTCCTAAATAAATTGCACCGACGATGAGAACTTCAAAAAAAGAAAGAAAAAAGAAAGAAGCTTCTAACATTAAAAATTACAGCTGATCTCAAAGAATTAATTAAAATACTCTTTCGAACTATAAACCGCACCACTCAAGGTGGCAAGCACCATCTACTTTAAAGGTAACTTAATCAACTAATCTGTGAATAGAATCATCTCAGATTCAAAGGAAGATATATTTACTCACCATATCTGATAATTTTTGGGGTTCTTCTCTGAAATCCCCAACATAAAATTCAGTTCTTCATTCAAGTCTATGCCCAATGCATCAAGTATCAATCTTCTGAAATGCCACACCTTCAAAACAAACAATAGAAACAGTTTAGCAAGTCTCTCACTACATCGATAATTGGCGAAGAAGCCCATCCTAGACGCTCAAAAAACAAAAACAGTTGCAAATCAAGACACAATCCATTACAAAACTCAATATTTTTGCAAAAACAAAACAAACCCACAATCCTAAGCACCATTAAAAACCAAGACAATCCACACAAATCCAAAAAAGACACGAATTTTAAGCACAAAAGAAACAACCCATAGGGCCAATAGGGCCACAAAAAAAAAAAAACCCACCAAAGCACAAACAATCAACACATGAGTAAACAAAAACAAATAGTGGGACACTTACAGTGTAATTTCCAGGATTCAAGAGAATAGCTTGATGAGTGAGTTGAAGTGCACGAGGAGAAAATTCATTAGCTTTGTAAACAGCACGGAAATAGTCCATGGTTTCAATGAAATCTGGCTTGTAAGCGATGGGGACAACTGGGTTCGGTCCATCATCTTGTGGGATTGGTGTCAAGTCTGCCCACTCTGGATCCTGGCTGAGCCGCAATTTGTGCTCCTCTGCATCCATTTCTTTGACAGTACTGTCTTCGCTCGACTTGGGAACGAAGATCAAAGAAAAAGTAAAGAACTTCAATAATATGGGGACCATATAAATATCTAAGTTATTAAAATAATATTTTTATTTATTTTTTTAAAATTTATTTTTAACATAAATTCAAAAACTTTAAAAACTTTAATTCTTAATAAACAATATTTTAACAACAATACAAAATAGCTATAAACAATTAGATTCTATGTGCCATGGGAACGTGTGGTTAAAGAAAATAATTTTATAGGTTTCGTGAAAGATTCAATTATTAAAAGTAATTAAGCCGAAATGCTATAATCTCGTTCCGGTTAAAGGAAGGCCTCTCCTTGCTTGTCAAGTAACCCTTGTTTTCAGACCTGCCATTCTAATAGTAATAATAATAATTTTTGCCCCCAATCTTCACGCGGCTATATCCAATTATCCATACATGAGCTATCCTTTTGGACTAGCCAGTGATCTAGAAAACTATGAAACCATTTCTACAAGCTTTCCTGCGAGAACAATTTCGTAAGAACAAGGTGTTAGTTCCAAGGATTGAACTCCAATGTTCAGTAAAAGGATTCCCATTCCACCGCTAAGGACATTTGCCCACAATCTTCATGTTTGCATCTGTATTTGGTGTCGTGCGTTTTAATTATGATGAGTGAAGACATGAATATTTTTTATTTAAAAATATATTTAAATTTAATTTTTATGTTCATATTCACATATTAAAATAATTTAAAATCATAAAAATATTTAAAAATATTTTTTAAAATATAAGAACAAACACTGTCTGATTGATGGCTTCGACTTCTACATTGTTGGATTGAAAGAGTATGCATGTCCTGAGCATTAGAATGGGATTTTTTTTTTAATTCAATTCAAAAAATCTCCCATTCACTCTAGCACAAAATTCTAAAACTTTTCTGGTTTGATTATTGTTGTAACGAATATTTGTATGGCTTTAGACGTGCTCTTATGTGCAAGTAGTTGGAGGCTAAATACATATTTGTTAAACTTGATTAAGAAGATTTTTGGTATTCTGGTAGTTTTTGTAGTTATGATTTAAAAAAAATTATTTTATAAAAATTATTTTTAATTAAGATTGATTTAATATTTATATATATTTGATTGAAACTGTAATTAAAATTAAAGTTAAATAAAACATAATTTAATATATTTAGTTAAAAATACTTTTTAAATTAAAGTTATAAAATAACTAATATATATAGATATTACTATTGATAATTTTTAATTCAAATATTAATATTACATTATGAAATAAATAATATTTTATATAAAATATTTTTTTATTATTCTATTAAACTATCTATACTTCTATCATATATGAAATACAACCAACAATGACTATAGTTTTTATGGTTTCTTGAACGTGTAATAATATCAGGTAAAATATCATTATAAATAAAATTAGAATTGCGATCAAATTCGACAAATATTATATTATCATGTGATTTTTTTAATATATCTAGTGCTATTAAATAATATTAAATATTAATTTTTTAAATAACATATAATTAAAAATAATTTTTTTTTACTGGATTGAATCACTTCAATATATTTAGATTTGAATCAAAATAGATCCTATCATATAACACTGGAGAATAAATTAATTTATTTTTCATTGTCAAGATTGCAGAGAAAAAGAAAAAATAACTTTCAATAAACTTGTGATTTCAATGTAATTTTTTTTAGGTCCTATAAATAATGAATTAAATTTTAATATTAATCAAATACATAATTTATTTTAAAAATAAAAATATTTGTATAAACAAACACCTTCTAAACATCTATCTTGAAAAACATCTATGTTATTAAAATATTGAATTAACTTTAACCTATTATTTTTATTCAAAAAAATATTGTTTAAGTTTCTTTTTAAATGTGTCTAGATAGAATATGTAAAGTCAATGCGGCTGAATCTGAGTTTCACTGAGTTATTGTAAAAAATTAATTCAACTTAAAACCTGATCATGATTAAACTTCTAAATTAAAAATGATAGAGCAATCTAGCCAAATCAGCTAGGTTATTGCTAAAATCAGTTGAACTTAAAAGTTAAAACCTAACAAGAATTAAGCTTTAAATTATAGATTTTTTAGGTTAATCTGTAAGGTCGGCCCGGGTTTATCCATGAAACGGGTTAATTAGAGTCACTTTTACGTAGATGGCTGGCCAGATCAAATTTTGACACAGCAGAGGGGCAAAAGGTGATTTTAAAATTTAAACCCTTCTATTTTCTCAAAGATCTCATAGAAGAAAAGGATGACAAGTCGTTTATCTCCCCTATTGCCATAAGGACCTGAGATTTCTCTGAAAAAAGAAAAACCCAAAAGTAAAAATGACAGTAGCAGCAGGGATCGGGTATGCTTTGTTAGCATTAGGACCTTCTCTTTCACTATTTATCTCCGTTATCTCCAAGAAGCCCTTTTTAATCCTCACTGTTCTCTCCAGGTAACAAAATTACACTGATCCATCTCTTTTTTAGCTTAAATTCCCTATCGTTTGTGTGTTTTAGATTGACATAAATTATGGGATGTTTGGATTCATTTTGGGTAATTAGAGGTTTAAGTAAAAGTTTTGAACTTTTGAAGAAACGGGTTTTGCTTGAAATTGGTTTTAATGTATATTTATTTTGAGTGATTTTTCTCGTAGGTTTTTCGAGATTTTGAATTCTAAGTGAAAATATTTTTTCTTTAACAGAAATGGGTAATGCGTAGTTTATTGTGTTATCTACATTGTATCTTGGAGAATGTCCTTTTTAAGTGACAATGTTGCCTAATTGCTTGTTTTTCTTGTTTGGTTGTGAATTGTAATGTATTTTTAGTGATGGGATTTTTGGCTATTGATGTTTGTAGTACCCTCCTATGGCTTATGAGTCTGATTGTGCTAGCTGGAGTATGGAGGGCTTTTCTTCCTCTGAAATCAACTACATGGTGGCCTTTTGCAATTCTTATACTCACGTCAGTTAGTTTTCAAGAAGGGCTTCGGATTCTTTTTTGGAAATTTTACAAGTAAGTTCGGTGCTTTGTTCTGGTTTTGAGATAGTCGTGCTTGTTATTTCTTTGCCAAAACCTTCTGCTTCATAATTATGATGGATTATTGTTCATTTTCCATTTAATGTTGTCGATGATGTGTCTATGAAATGTGATAAGTTCGGATTGTGAAATTACTTGACTTTGCAAGTGAAGTTCACAAGCTGGTAGCTTTCTGGAGAAAATTTGTGGAGTTTCTTATGTAAAGTGTAAAAATCAATGTGAGAACAAGACAGAATAAACAATTGATCAGAGAATAAACAATTGATCAGAGATCTATTGTGAATGTTTTGCCTACTTAAGATATATTGCAGATGATTCACGTACTCTGAGGTTTGTGTTTGCTAAGCTAGGAAATCATTTCTAAATTGCTAAATCTTTGAGCTGTTGGTTACCTTCATGTGGAATCTATCCCAGTTATTTCCCACTCCCTTGCACTTGCATTCTTGCATTCATTTGGATAAAACTACAACTGCATCTTTTTCTCTCTCCGCCTTTCATTAATGTGCAAAATAATATGTAATAAAGAATAGTAATTTTTTAAATCCACTTCGGATACTGATGTCTATGAAGTTTGCAGTTTTTCCTTTGTGCAGCTGATGATTGAGAATCGATGAAGTCTCAGTTGGTTTTTGGTAACATTGTTTGTGATGGACTTTATGCAGGCGATTAGAAGATATATTGGATGCTTTTGCTGACAGACTTGCAAAACCACGCCTATTTCTGACTGACAAGATGCTAATTGCTCTGGGTATGCTTTGCAGACGTCATTGAATCCTACTAGTGTTGCCAGATTGGCTACAGTCCATAACTTAAAACCTCAAATTGGCACTGTGATTGTCATTCTATGTTATTGTTATTATTTAAAGCCAGAACTTGGTTTACTGTCATAGCCTTGCTGTTTGTGTCTCTGGGACAGATCCCCATGGGATTTTGTTGGAAAGCACCATCTAAAAGCTGATATTTCATGCTGCAATGTCCTAGCACAACCCTTTTGCTTTATTGACTGATCTCCTAGAATACAATTGGTTTTGTAATTATGATCAGTGCTAAACTTGTGATTGTATTGTATTTTAGAAGACCCTGACTTAGTAGTGAAGTTTAATCTACATGGACTTGTGAAACCATGTGATTAGGTCAACAAGGAATGAAAAAAAGCATAGGAATCTTCCAATATTGCAATGAAATGTGAAATAAAGGTGTGGCACAGATTGCAGACCTGCCACCCATAACTTCTTCTGTTTTTTTTTACTATCGTCTGGCTATTTCTGATGGTCCCCTAGCATGTTTTCTTGCCAATGTGATATGCAAGCTGATATAACTTTAAATGAAATTGTGCAGCTGGTGGTTTAGGTCATGGTGTAGCCCATGCTGTGTTCTTTTGTCTTAGCCTGCTAACACCAGCATTTGGCCCCGCAACATTCTTTGTTGACAAGTGTTCACAGTTACCCTTTTTTCTTGTTTCTGGTTAGTATATTTTTTTACTTTCTTTAGATGGAATGGAGTTAATTAATTCATATTCTCATTGCAATCTTTGTGCTTCATTCTTTATTTTTTGCAACCTAGTAGATCATGATCCTCAAGGGTTGTGGACATGGACTTTTCTGTAAGTTCATTGTGAATTCTTGGTAGCTGACATTAATTTTGTCTTACTAATTGCAGCAATTATCGCTCTTGCATTTGTTACCATTCACACTCTCTCAATGGTCATTGCATTCAATGGGTATGCCGAAGGGAATAAAGTGGATCAATATTTTGTCCCTGCAGTTCACCTTGTTGCAGGAATGGTGGTAAAAGCCCTCTCTTTTACATATCTAAAATCATTGCCTGTGTGCTTTATGAGTTAAATACATGACATGGTCTTGAAACACCAGTACTTTAACATCTATGCTGGAATATTACATGGATGTGGCCATCCAGGTGATGGGCTTGAAACTGGATCCATAAATTTTCCTCCTGATATTACTCATTTTGTACATGTCGATTAACTTCATAGGTCGAGAGGCTCTAAGTATGATGACATGGGCTTATTAATTTATAAAACATTTAATCTGCGTACAAATAGGTATCTCGCTCCTAAATTTGTTGATTTGGAGGATATATTGTTAAGTTTTTGGACACATAACTTGAAAAACTCTTCTCGTTGATTAATGACCTGCACATTTTCCTGCAAACTGAACAACTCTTAATGACTTCTTTATCGTTTCCTTCTTAGACACTGGTGAATTTTGCTTCTGGGGGTTGTGTGGTTGGCATTCCTCTCCTCTATTTTATGGCAGTCTTAACGATGTTGCATTGTGGGAAAATGGTGTGGAGAAGATTATCAGAAACCAGGCAGTAATGTATAGGAGGCGATTTTTTGTTAAGGTCCACCCTTTTTACCTTGACAATGTGACTCTCCTGGGAAAGCTTACAAGCAGGAGCATCAAGGGCAAGTATATTCTGTGGAAATAAATGTTTTGTACGATACAGGCATATTGCAAAATGGAGAATTACTTTTTTACCAACATCTGTTTTGCCCCCCTCTTTTCTTTTGGTCTGTGCATCGTGTCTTTGACCATGGATGTGCCTGCTAACTCCTTGTGAAGGTTTGGGGTACTGGGCGATGGTATGATCCTATTTCCAAGGCACATTGTATTATGCTGCATGGAACAACCACTGCAAATCTTTGACTTGGCAACTCTCACTATAAATGCAAGAAATTTTATAATGTAAATGTGTTGCATTGTTGCCGATTGAGATTCATCATCTTGAATAGCGTTAACTGTTCTCTGAGACGGTCTTCTACAGACCATTGCCGGATGACAGCTTTATGCATCCTTTCTTACTAAATGTCTTTCTTATATTTTGAACTACCTTGGATTCCCAATCATCAAGCTATTGTGAGTCTGTTAGAGAGTTTCTTTTCAATGCTGTATGTGGATCAAGGATTATTGATATTTGTCCAGAATCAGCTGCGATTTAAAGCTCCAGAAATGGTGCTCAAGAATAATTTTCCATGATTGAACAAATTGCACGAGGCATCCAAGTTGGTTATGGCGTTGAGACATGCCATCCTCGGGGAGTCTATGGCAGTCGGACAATATCTGAAGACTTCCAACTATCACGTATCTTCTCCCACCATGGCATTGTCAACCACACCACCCTTCAGGACAGATAACCAAAAGTTGTGCTGGCGTGCCGCCAGTGTACACGAAGTTTGACACGTTGGTCGGAAGAAAAGCCCAGATTTGTGCTGGAAATTCTATCTTGAATTCCGTACAAGAAGACTGATTCAAACAGTAAACAATAAGGTTTGATAGGAAGATTCCATCAACAACCGAGAAATATACGCTCGAAACGGTCAAATAAGAAACTTGTTGTAGCCATGGATCTGGCAAGAAAAGCTTCAGGGTGTCTTTGCTGTTGGTGCCGAACATTGTTTCAGGAGAATTTATTTATTTTTATTTTAAATTAATATTTTTCAGTAATTTCATATTGTTTTTTTCTTGTATTGATGTTAAAAATAAAAAATATTATTACATTTATTTTCAAATAAAATATACTTTAAATTATAATCATAACTATAGCTATACTTTTAAATAGACCCTTAAAATTGTCGTGCTAGAGTGGGTGAATCCATCCATGGAACAAAACGCAGATTCAAGCATGTCCTCGGGGTGTTTTTCCTTCCTAACATGGTTCAAAAAAATCAAAATAAAAAGAAAGATAAAAGAGCATCGGATATAGTTTGGTAAAAGCTGACCTTGGAAACCACTTATAGATGAACTGCACATTGTAGTACATCTCTTGGAACTCACACCTTAGGATACATGGAATTACATGCAACACTGACAATACATCTAAACTGAAAGCAGAAGTTATGGTTGCATTTCCATAACATGGAACTGATTGAAAGCCAATAATATTATACAAAAACGAATGGAATTATATAACATCCTTAAGAGTATTCTTTTTATACAAGCTAGACGTGAAGAATCTAAGCAAGAAGGATAAACAAGGAGGAAGAGGAAAGGGGATTACAAAAGGAATAAGCAGGAGGATGCAAACTTGCAAAAATTTAAAACACTGATTCCATTATTATGAATCAAAAAAAGAAAACAATGATGATATATCTGTGATCTGTGATATACAAATTCAATAACAAAACAAATAAAATCTTAATTTGTGATGAGTTAGCAGGTACTTTTTGTTGAGTTTTGAGCTTTTGTTCACTTGAAAAAGAACTTCCAAACATCTCTGTCAGTCATCTCCTTGACTAAATGGGCTCCAAAAATGCCTTCCTCGTCTACCAGACTTCTTAGCTGCCGTGCTCCATTATTGAAACCAACATAGTTTCTCTTTGTTGCCAAGTATAAGACTCCATATGGAGGCCTCAAACACTGGTCATGCAAAACAAGAGTTAAGAACGGATCTATAATAAAAACAAACACCGACACCATTAGCAACTCAATTTTTTGAGTTCTAATTTTACAAAATGGGACTTTATACTTGAACATCTTTCCACATTGAATGTGCATAAAAAATCACTTTAAAAAGATATCGACAAAGGTACCATCTGTGTGGTTGATCAAATTTGTTAAGCAGCATTTGTGAATGGAACTAACAAGTCTAGCTGCCCATGTTCAATACAAATGAGAATCAAATTCACAAGTTCATTCAGCGAGATTATATTTCCATACAAGACAGAACATAAGATAATATTGTAGGTATAGCATAAGCTCAACAACACAGAAAACTTGATTTTCCAATCCTGCATTCATGTGCAGGATATTGGCATTATGAGATGGTAAACTTAATAGCTAGTCTGTTTGTTGTTTCATTGCCAAGGTTGTCACTTGTCACTAGCAGGTCAACCCTGAAGAGTGCAACTCAACTGGCCAAGCTCTAAATTTGCTCCCTAAAGGTCACTAGTTCGAGTCCCACAAACCTCAGGGTCACTGGAAGCTTATATAGTCGTTAACTTCAAGGTCTATGGAATTAGTAAAAAAAAAAGAAGAGTGGCATAGTTTCATTCAACTACTTCCATTTCATTTCATAGGTTCATGATCCTTCCACAAATTTTCCTAAATGTGGATGAAGTCATGTTTCAAGTTCTGCAGGCTTATTACCAAATAAAAATGTTTTCCACTGTTTATCTTATTTTTTTGTTACCAACTACTTACCATAAATATACCATATATATTCTGTCAACCTAGTCATGGAACAAAATACTATGAAATTTGGATTTCATAAACAAAGCAAAGAATCAACAACATGAAACCAATAAAAACTAACCTTTTTAATGAGAGCATACAGCTTCTTCAAAGAAGATAAGGAGTATGGGATATCTGTCATCAGAATAACATCATATCCCCCTTCTCCATGATCTGTCTCACTAGCCCTCTCCCATGCTTGGATTCCTGAAAGCTTCCTTGATCGTCGTCTTGAGGACGTTTCCTGACCAATGATGCTACCATCTAGGCTACTACATCCATCCAAGAAATCCTCCTCGGAAAAGCTTAGGCTCATCCCTGTGGTCACTTCAAATGTATCATTCCTCACAACAGATAAGACTGTGGGGAGTTCCTCCCATTCCCCAGCATAGAAGTGCACTGACGGTGCCAATATTTGTCTTGATGGAGTCAAGGGACCCTCCAGCTGTCGACTCTGCCAGTCCCGAGCTTGCTCAAGGTTAGCAAGAACATTTGGTATGGTTGTGCACCTTATAGTTTCTGCATTCAGATCTTGGAAGTGCACTGTAGAAGCACCCTGTAAAATTTCTTAATTAGCTTCAACTGGTAGAATATAGATAGATCCTCAAAAGCCCATGCTCTTACACCTATCTTGAGAAAGAGAAGATTCATGCATGTTCCATTTAATTCACTACTAACAAGGATATGAATGATATTTGAAATCAGATAATCCTGACCTTCTCATAATGAAAAATCATGTCAATGGTTCCAAGTTTTTGTAGTGTGTGATGTATATTTCAGAATGGTCTTCGAGTAAAAAAGGAAAAATCTGAACCAATATAGATATCTATGTAATATTAAATCAGGATCGCTGTATGGATTTAAACCATCTTGGATGAACTTTGAAATTAGCTGGTTTACAAGTAATAGCACTTCATATTCAAGGGTACTCGCAAAACTTGCACAAGATGTACTTTGGGAAAAAGGATAACACATTCAAAATTCAAAAAATCAAAAGGCAATAAAAGTTAATGGGCCAAAAGGAACAATGTTAATGTATTCACATCTACAATGTTTTAGTAGCATAAAAATCATCTGTATTGAAGGGTACATTTCATAAGATAATGGCATTTACCTTCAGGCAAGAAAAAATCCCTGGAATACCATAGCTACAACCAAGCTGTAACAATCACCAAGTGGAGAAATAAACTGTCAGATCATCTTGTTAATTACTTCAAATGAAAAGGAGAGTCATCATAGTAGCAAACAGAAAGGAAGCCATCACAACCAAAACTTTCAGGGAAGGGGACTATCAAGGTTTCTTGTGGCAGGTTTTTTGTTTTAGACTATAAAATGAAAAAAAGAAAGATTTCAAATCGTGAACTCAAAGCATGAATTATATGTAGCAAGCATTTTTCGAACTTAATTACCTCAAGTACCCTCTTGCCTCTAAAGCTCAGTTGTCCATCTCGAATTTCATGCTTGAGAACATTAACAAGATCAATAGAGTTGTCCCAAGATTTCAGATACCCTGCAAAACCACATTGGTTTCCGGCTTTAAATTATAATCGATCAATTCATATATCTAGCAGCAGAAAAATTGAACTAAGCATTTTCACTTTTCAATGCAAGCTGGAAGTGTATGTACTGACCATCAGTTTTTGAGGATATCGTCTCAGAACCAACAAACCCAATAATATCAGCAACAGTAACTCTACCCTGAAAGAGGTTGAAAAAAAATAATTCAATCAAAGCCTGTAACTTGGAACACTAAGCAAGCAACTCGGACTACCAAGCAAATAAACATTACATAGAAAAAGTAGATTTTGAAACATTCGAATATAACTGCCGGAACTGACACAGAAAATTTCCTGACAATAACTACACAAGGCACTTTCCTTCAAAGAACCAAATTCCCATTTATTTTTTAAGACCTTAGGCATGAAAGACAGCCAATTTTTACATAACCATCAAACAAGGATTTTGCATACCTTGAACACATTAAGGCCTTGGAATTCTACATTCTCTCCAGCATACTTGTAAGGATGAAACATCTACACAATAAAACACAATGTATGATTCAATTTTGAGGTCAACTTTCGCTCCCCCTCCTCCATCAGCAATTTCAAAATTTCCAGTCATAAACTTCATTTTTCACCAAAGATTCAAGCCAAGCATAGATGATACATAACAATTAAGAGACGAACAAAACATACCTTTGAAGGGAGAACTTCCACAGCTGGTGTAGGAAGAACCACATCTAAAACAGTTGACACACTATTGCTTCCTCTATCTTGAGGTACCAAACCAGGTAAACACTGTGCAAGCAAAGATGGGGTACGCATCTTTCCTGTATAATTCCTTAAGAAATAATCCTCTAAGACACAACACAATCTGCAAAAAGATCAAAACTTTGTCATCACCAACAACAAAAGACCTTAACAAAACCAGATCATAAATCATCAAATTCACCAAAAAACCAATAAGAAACCCAAAATCAAGATTTAAAAATGACCCAAAAAAGCTAACAAGGTAAAGACGAAAACTTTACCTTGTAAGAGCAAAAATGGAAGTGATTTTTTAAGCTGCTCTGTATGGAAAAACTTGTTTTAAAAGAAGCCCTTATTATATTTTAAGGTGTGAGAGCTTGAAGATCAAGAAAACACTGAAATTTCAAGAAATCAAAGTCAAAAAGAGTAGGTTTGACATAGCCTCCAGCAACCCAATAGGGAACACCAGGAAGCTTCTGATTCAGCTGGCACTGCAACATTTTAGTTAATTACGATAAAGTACTCGAGTAAAACTACGTGACATCTCCATTAATACTATATTAAGTTTAATTTTAATCTACACAAAATCAAAGTTTAAATTGTAATTACATGTGAGATCCCATGTAAAAAAAAAAAAGTTATTTGATTATACAAATTATTATTTTAATGTGATATGGTAAAAATAAAAAATTACTACAATACTAAACTACATTTATATTGAAAAGATATAAAAATGATTTTGTTATCATCAATAAATTACTATTTAATTAATTTTTACTTTTTAGATAGGGGTAAAATTTATCCATTTCTGCATGTCAATCTCTAATAAGTAATATCATTTGATCCAAAATTTACTCTAGATGAAGTTTTACTTTATAATTAATTTTTTAATTAAAATAATATTGTTTGATGATTTATATATATAACCTAACCATCCATCCATAAAATAATCCAAGCTTTAAATTAATTTTATAAGAAACACCTAATACATGGTGAATAGTTAAATCATATTTTTTCAATTATCGGATATTTGAATATGAACACACTTGAATACTCCAATTCAATAAAAAAATGAAATAAAATTACAATGATATGACTATATACGTGAAAAATGGATTTTGATTCTGAACAACATAAATGGACAGCCCTTTGTATCTAAAAAAAAAATCTCAGGTTTTTTAATTAATATTTTAAATCTAGAAATGTACTTAGATTGTTTTCTCAAATAATTTTTACTTAAAATAATATTTTTTTATTTATGACATCTATATATCTAAACAATTAAAAAAACACTAAAAAAATTAATTTAAAATAAAAATTTTACTTAAATAAAGAAACATGAAGAGTATAATCCCCAGTATTATCCAAAGTATAAGCTACAAAAGAGAGGAGAAAAAAAAATTCTTATAAATGCATTGATGTAAATATAAATAACCTCGTGAACTTGGAATCCTCTAACGTTAAAGTCCCCACAAAAAAAAATAAAAAATAAAAAAAAAATATTTGATTCATATTATAATTTTGGTGGCAATTTGGTAATAGTAGAAAAGTACAAGGGAGATTGATAGAATTACGGGTTTTAGGGGAAGTCCTCATGAAAAGTAGTTGTCTAATCATGCCACCGTGTAGAACGGAGTCTCCGGCGACCTGGGCCACACGTGTGGTGGTGGTTGTACACCGATGGTGTGTGGCCATCTTGTGGTTAACAATAGAAAAGCACGTGTTTAGCTGCTAGAAGAGTAAAGTTTATATTTAAGGTGATTAGAGAATAAATATTTATATTTATTTTAAAAAATATAAAATAAAAGGAGAATAAATAATATGTATTTTCCAACCTAAGTGGAACTATTATTATTATTATTATTAGTATTAGTATTAGTAGATGGATGATTTAATTTTTTTTATCATCTATTTATCATGATTTTCAAAAAAATAGTAATGTTTTATACATTATTATAGAGGGTTTAAATATAATAAAAAATCATAAAAAAAATATTTTTTAAAACACTTTGGTTTACCAATGAGTAAACTTAATCAAAACATATTTATTATTATAACTAGAAAAGAAAAAAAAAGCCATAATTATTAAATTTAGTTGATCTTAACAGTAAATTTAGAAATTAGTTGGCCCATTTTGGTTTAAATTAAATATACAAAATTAATTATAATTGATTTAATTTCATTTGGTTGATTCAATTAATACTTATTTTTTATTTTTAAAATAATATTATTTTAATTTTTTTATAAATTGTTTTTATTAATATAAATGATTATCTTAACTAGGTTATAGTTAATGATTTGAGTGGATATATTTTATTTATCTAAATCAAAAGGTTAGTTTTGATTTACAAGAACATGAACCAAACTTCTTATACTCTATCTACTACAGGACCTCTGAAAAACGTCCACGCGGCTCACAATCCAGTTGAATTATCTTTTGGCAGTAAGTCTATTCGATCAAACTCCAGTTCAGACTTGAATTTGGAAATCAAGTGCATTCAAACAACTTTATGGCCATGATCTCTGCTTCCATTGACTTTGACTTTTGACCTGTCTCTATCTGTATGAACCTGCCAAGCAATGTTGCTGGTTGCATGTTTGTCCAAAATTTATATATTTTTTTTACGTGTTAATATTAAATATAATTTTTAAAAAATAAAAAAAAAATATATTAGCATGGTAATTAGATGATCTTAAGAAAGGGTCAACTCTCGAAAATTAATTGTCTGGGCTGGCCGAAACATAGATTTGTTCGGGGAAAACAGAGGAGGCAGCAAGGAAGAAGAAACAAGAGCAGAGTGATAGCTTTCAAACTCGGTCGGATTTAATATTAACATGGAAATGGACATGTGTCACTCAGTTATTGGTTACATCCATAAGTAACTTAGCCAGCCATTGCTGAGTAACTTAGCACGCACACACCCTAGCACGGTGACACATTTTTGGTAAAGCAGCACAGAGAAAAAATATATATTTAAGTTGAGTGTGGGCCACAAATAATAATTGCAGAAATATTTTTTTTATTTTTAAAAAATAATTTATACGAAAGATAAAAAGAATCATAGATAAATAAAAAAATTTAAATTTAACTACATAACTAAAAAAATAATTGTTATTCAAAAGAAATTCTCCAAACAAAAAAAAATGATAGTAACTCAAATATAAATTAAAAAAAATTAAAAATTTATTAATTAGAAAAAAACAAAAGTCAATTGAACCAAGCAAGCCCATCTGATCTATTTTATTAGGATAGTCTCTACGAGATTAGGCTTTAATTATTATTATTTTTACAAGAAAAGTGGATGATGTATCATTAATCCTTAATTGTTTTGAAAAAAAATAGAGGACGCGTTGTTTGTTGAGACAAAAAACATGTCATCTAATTTTTTTAGATTTTAACTATTATAGTTGCAGAAAAATCATGGATGAGGTTTTTTTTACCCACACACTTGTCTTTAAACCTTTTTTTTTTTACCTAAAACACCTATGAAATAATATAGAAATCATGACAAATCTATTTATGACTTAAAACACAAAAACTAAAATCAATCTGAATCTCAAAGTCAACCTAAGCTCATATTTGTTATTTTATGAATTTTAAAGGTAAAAAAAATACTTAATATGAACTTCATTTATCAAATGAAATTGTTCAACATAAATATCATTATTTTTTGGGGTTTAAACCAGTGCTAGCGATACTTTTTTCTCTTTATCGCTGAAATCCAGTGCACCTCTCTATTTCTCACCTCTCAAATTAAATTGAAAAAATATTAAGGTGTTAAATTTGTATAATCTTTAAAGTTCAAAGATCAAAATGTGTCTTTTGCAAAACTTATAAGACGCTACCTGTATTTGGTGTCTTTTTTCATTTCACTCCCTCTTCTTTCACTCCTATCTTTCATAAGAAATTAAAATTAATTATTTTTTAATTATAACTAAATCAAAAAAAAAATTGAAGATCAAATTAAAAAGGTAAAAAATTTTACTCAATATATTCACAATAAAAATACAGGTTCAAATTTGTTTGATTTAAAATCAGGTTGTGGTTTAGAAAAATTAATCCAAAATAATATTGTTTTAATTTTTTTTAAAAAGAAAATATTAAATTAAATTTTAATTAGATGTCATGAACTATATTTAACTTTGGATCACCTTGTTTTTTAACAGGGCCCCATCTATTAAGACCAAAGCATTGGGCTCAACGCATGCCGCATGAAGGTCTGCTACGGCCTTGATGAAGCTATGAACATTTGATAAAAAAGAAAAATCATGTAAATCATACATTACAACTACCGCATGGATCATGGAAATTATATATGACCTGATGAGATGACAAAACAAGAATACATACATACATACATAAAGCTTTTTTCATATTGATATATAACCTTTCAACTGATATATATATATATATATAAGTCGTCATAATACGTATTTCATCAGCCATCTCAAGGCATTGAATTACTCAATTATACATGAAAAATCTAAAATTTCAATTAATCTAAACGGTCTAAACATCAAGAAATTTAATTCAGTGGGTCTTTTGTGATATTTTCATCTATATGTTAGAATAATAATTATATATATATATATGTAAGATCATGAATCCATCAGAATATAAAATTTCTTACCAAGATCAACAACTAAATTTAATTAAATTACATAACAACAATAACATTTCATTAAATCACAAAAAATATAGCTGCTATTTCATTAAGGTTTCTCTTAGTTTGCTCCTCGAAAACATTCCCCGGCTATGGTTCATACACTCAAATTCAATAAACAATATTTTATAAAAATAAGATTATAAACAATATTCTTATTAGTTATCAAAAAGTTCTTGGTTTTAACCCAATTAAGTTTAGACTGTATTATACAAATTATTAAAAACTTAGTTCGGTTAATTAAGTTAATATTTTATCCGATTCAATTAAAAATTCATTTTAAATCAAAATTAATTTCAAAATTTTCAATTCCTCTTGTCAAGCTAGATAAAATATAACAAATACCCTTAGACTAAAAAAGTGGGAATATCACAATCGTACATCTTGTTTCTTTTGAACTGGATCGAAACACATGACGACTCCTGTTTGTATGAAAGAGAACCTTGTCTTCACTAATGGATTGCAACTTACAGAAATAGAGAAGTAACTTGCATATAGGCACTCATATTTCATGCCGGGTTAGTCGATAAAAATGCGAGAAAACAAGCTTCTCCTGCTAAAGGCTGGCAATAGGACGAGGTTAGATACAGAAAACATCGCCCACAAATGTAGAGCCACAACACTACTGTGAATTTTCTCTGTTTCAGGGCCAAGAATGAATACATGCAAGCTTTCATGGGAATTCTTATGACCTCATACCTCAAGCAACCAAGGGAGGATCCAGTTAGTATTTGTCTATTTCTATGCATGCAATGGTACCTTGCAAAAAACGAAGGATAAATGATCATGCTGTGTGTTTTTGTGACAGGACAGGACGTGACATGACCAACAAAACTATGAAACGCATGTTCTGTCAAGTGAGCTCGCGTTACCCTGTTTCAACAGACTAGCACCATGCTTTGATTCCTAGAGAGAGTCATCTAGTGAGAAAACACCTTCATTGAATTCTGAATCAACTCCCTCATGGCCATCGAACTCATCGAGGCCCAGTAGTATCTCAATTGGAAGTTTCTTATTTGATGCAAAATCATCTTTTGAGAAATTTGTATTCCCAGACTCCACTTTTGGGGTAGGAATTCTTCCATCTTTGACAGATTTCTTCAGCCTTGATGGCATGGAGTTCATCTTCTTGGTACTGCTATTATTGTCCCTTCTTTGTTTCTTCTCCAGAATATTTGATGCTGCCGAACCTGAGCTGAAGACAAGTCTTCTCCTACTCACCAATTTTGAGTCCGCTCGACTGCCATGGAATTTCATTTCAACAGATTTGGAAGAGATCCTCTGAGGAGAAATTGATAGCTTGTCCTTACGAGGGGACATCGCAAAACATTTCCAATCTTCCTCAGCATTCCAATCCAGTTTCTTATCAAATGGCCAGAAAAGAGGACCGTCTGTATTGAAATCTTTCCAAACTTCAGCTTCTGAAGAACTATTCTCCAGGGATAAATCACCGTGCGAATGTCCGTCCTTGAATTTGCCAGGAGTAGAAACGTTAGAACTAGATGAGAAAGCCTCAGAACTCCGACTTCTCCAGCAGGATGGACTAGGAAAACTAGACCTTAAAATATCCGACTCCAACTCCGTATCTGAATTCCACTTGGAATCATCACCATCAAGACTAGGTAAAGAGACTGAAAAATTCATCCCGTCCAAATCCGACGTGCGAGAAGAACGAGAAGGAGAATCAAAGGTGGTGCTGCTACGAGGCGCAGCTGAGTCGTCAGAGCTTGTTAAGTTCCCACGGCAGTGCTCAAAATTTGAGCTGGAACTCTCAGAACTACTCGCGGAGAAATCTATTTTCCTCCTACATGATTTCGATGCCAAACTAGGTCGCTTTTCTTCCTTCAAATCCTCCTGCAAATTCATTTCAAAGTCCGGCTCGGTTCTCTCCAAAGATGCATCCTCCTCAGGATTCAGTACTCTAGACTTGTCAGAGATAGAACTTGCTTTATCTAAATGGACATAAGAGTTTGCCAGTGTTGATAACCATGAGATCATCCATTCATCAACAGAAACATGTAACGAAGAAGACAATCTATACTCTTTAAAAAAATATGCAGGAGATGAACTATCTGAAGTCAACCACATACACTGATCATCAGAGCATCTTTCCTTACCAAACTGCTCATCAAGATCAATCTCCTCCTCTTCCACTAACTCTCTAACTTCTGCAGTCTTCTTTCTTGCCTTACAGATAGGACCCATCTTTCCAGTTTTCGATACAATCGATTTCCTTTCAATTCCAGGGCCTGATTTTGTCCTAGGAGATTCAGGTCCACTACTCCGATCAAAACTAGTATTCTTCATCTGTGAAAACAAAGACTTTACCCTCTTCACACCATCAAAAGAGCTACTTCTTGCAGTAGCCTTCAATGTCCTAGTCTGCAACAATGATCACTGTTACATCACGTAAAGAACAAAGAAATACTCCAAAGCAGTTGAATAGCCAAAGTAGAGCTCATCAAGGACGGCGGCAAGGAAATTCCCAAACATATTAAGCAAAAACATACATTACAACCAAAATAAATAAACAAAAGAAGGGCCAAGATGAAACTAAAAAAAGAGAACGAGAAGAGGATTATGTGGTATGGATAGTGACATTAATTATACAACATAGGAATGAACAGTCATCCAAGTTGTTTGATATACCAGGTCAAGAGTTCAAGAATCTAAGATTGATGTTCAAAGATGACAAGTCCAGACTGACTTAGCTACGCAACAACATAGTAACAGCATTAGGTTTATAGATTATTTCAAAGAGAAGATTTCCTCCTTCATAACATCACTTTTTTTTTTAAAAAAAAAGAGGTTTATATATATATATATATATATATATATCAATCAACACTCTCTTCTTCTTCTTCTTCTTTTTAAAAAAAGAGGTTTAATATATCAATAAAAAGAATCCTTGAATTAAACAAAACAAGGGTTTTGAATTAAAAAAAAAAAAGAAATTAAGTTTTAATTCATAAAAGAAAAAAGAAAAAAGCTTTATTAACACATATTCAAGGTATGTAGCACATCTTTTACTAGAAAAAAAAAACCAATACCTTTTGACTCATATCGATGCAGTGTGGTCTGGAACTGAGATGGGAAATTGTAAAAATAATTCTTGAAGGCCAAAAGACACAAATGAGAAACCCTAGCTAGGGCTAGGAATTTGCAGCTGCAGAGAATGTCTTTGGTTTGTTTATTTTATATGTATAATAATGGAAGTAATATAGAGTGAAGAGGGAATATTAAGTAATTATATGTTACCAAAATAATTAATATTTGACGGGATGTATCCTTTTGTGTTATAGCTGAACTCTTGCGGTTACTTTAATTAATTTAATTACTAATGAGGTCTGGCAAGCTGAGAGCATGATGCTAAATGGAAAGCCAGTAATCATAATAATAATAATAATAATAATAATAATAATAATAATAATAATAATATATTATTATTATTATTATTATTATTATTATTTTTCAGTGTTTATTTCATTTCTTGAAGTGCTAAACAACATGCAACAAAATGCTATCTTATCATTTTTTTTAATAAAAATATTATTCATTTTTTTATTAGATTTTTTTTAAATCTATCTATTTTTTTTATAAAATTATTCTAGTTCCATAGCCTGTATCATTAGCTTGGAGAGTTGACTCGGATTATTTTTTTTATTTTTTTTAATTTTATAATTTAATATTGAGTTAATTAAAAATCATCGTAGTTGTTTTTAAATCTGTCAAGTCAACCGGATGATATCAGGTTGTTAAAATAATTATATATTGAATATATTAAAATATAATTGACTTGTCTAAAAGATTTTTTATTATCGGAGTGCACATAAATTTTTTTAAAAAGTTATATTTAAACTATGTATTCAAAAAACTATATTACCAATTTGACTATTGTATATAGTTTATCTCATTGGAAATATTCTAATTGCTGGGAATATAAATTCTATTAGATATTTCTAATCAATTTTATTTTTAATTTTGAAGAATCACTTAATTACTTAATTTGTAACAAGTATCAACTAGATTAAAATTATTAAACTTGTATAATTCAAGCATCCTAGGTCATAGGTTGTACAAATTAACCTTGCTTAATTTAAATCAACCTATAACCAAGGATCTGCTTTAACTTGAGTTAAAATCTAAAATGATATTGTTGTATTTTTTTTGAAACAAGAATTTAATTAAATTGATATTAAAAAAATCAAAGTTAAACTATATTTTAATGTAATTATAAGATGATTCATCAAATCACTCAAATTTAACCATGTCAACTTTTATATAATTTTTTAAAAATAAAATACAAGTCAAGTTTCATGTTCACCTACCAAATCAAGGTTTAATAACATTGAAGTCAATGCTCCAATTAGTCATTAATTATGGCTTATTTTTATGCCAATAATTTAGTGAGGTATTGTTGTTCTTTATTCATAATTTAAAAAAAATGTATACTATTTTTAATTACAGGTCATTTATAAAATGGGTTTTATTTGGAGCATTGAAGGAAAATAGAGGAATTAATATTTTGACTCTATACTTATTTTGAGACAACAAAAAATAGAGTCGAATAAGCTTTCTCTGGGAGGGATGGAGTGTTTTACAGGTCTTTTTATGAAGGGAATTCTCAAACTAATTAACATTTCAAATAATAATTAAATAATTTATAAAATATACTTCTATTAAAAGCATGCATTGAAATCTGCAAGATAAGGACTGATTGGAAATCCTTTAGGTTTTGTTCTTCAATCCCATGCCCCTAATTATCTGCTTGAGTAATTGTGAGATTTATACTCGTGCCAAAATTCAATGTTAAATTCTTGAAAGAAAAATGAAATTAAATGGTTGTTTTAGTGATTTAATGGGTTATTTTTTATTATGATTTAGTTAATAATTAAATTATGAATTCAATACAATCTGAAAATATAATTTTCTTATGATTCGATGGGTATTCTGGTTTAATGAAATAAATATTAATTAAAATATTTATGAAATCACCCATTAAATGATTTAATGATATACAGTATTTGGAGGATATATGCATGCAAAATCTAGGCCCAATAAGCTTGCATTTTGAATTAAACCATGACTAGCCCATAACTTTTAGACCCAACCGAATTATACCACTGCGGCCCATGCTTCCCTCTCATCTTTTCTTGCAAATTTTGTTTGATTTCCATCAGTTTATTTTGCGTAAAATATTTTATAAATAAATAAAAAAATTATTATAAAATATTTTTCAAAATTAAAAAATATTTTTAATAAAATATAATATAAAATATTTTTTTAACTGTCATGACAGAGGAGATGAAATGATAATAAGAAAATAATAATGATAAGATATATATAACGAAATAACAATAATAATAATAACAATAATAATAATAATAATAATAATGGGTTAATTATAATAATAATAATGATAAAATAATAATAATAATAATAATAGTAACGGAAATGATGTTATAAATAAATTAATAATTATAAAATATTTTACAGAACTTTATAGAAAAATCTTCTAAAAAATAAATTAAATTTAAAAATTGATTGTAAAATATTTTCCTATAATATATTTTATGCAAAACAAATAAACCCTCGGTGTATAATTATTAAGTATGCTTTCTTAGCAGATTAATTTGATTACTTAGCAACTCAAAACTTTAATCTGAGCTGAATTTTATTTTAAATCATTTTAAATATTAAATTTATTAAACTTTAATTTACAATTTAGTTTATATGATGAAACAAATTAAACTCGTGATTTTTTATTAAAAAAAAAAACTGAAACAACATTACTTTAAATAAAATAATTAACTTGAATCCACCCAATTCATCACCTGGTAATCGGGATGCTAAACTGAGCGGTCATGTGATTTTCGAATCCAAGATGAAACAAAAACCTTCATGCAACCCTAAGTGAAGCAAACATCATTGAATATGATTGATGCATGAACATGGAATAAAATGGTTTTATCACAGAGCAAACAGAATCCCTCGTGACCCACTTGCATGGACATTCAATGAATTTCTTGATAAATTACTAACATTTTTTAACACTACGTGAATCTGAAACGCCCCCACTAGCCAGATATGTCACATCCCCTCCCTAATTGTCTGCCTTTGCTTGACATTCTCTACCAGCAACATGTACATTGAACCTCCTTTTCCATCTTTCTCTTAAAAACGTACACCCCCTCCCTCCGTCCTCTCTCATTTCCAAATCACTCCAAAGATAATGGTGGTGGAAAGTCTTACAGAGGAGGTGTGCCTCTCTTTTGCAATCTTTCTCTTTTTGTGTCTGTATCTTTTCTTGGTAGTTTTGGAGTCCTCATGGACCAATTGTGCAGCATCGTGGCTGCCTCAAGACTGTTTCTTAATTTCCACCTCCACTCACAAAAAAATGGCATCAGTTAGTGATTGATTCTACCATGTAGTAGCCAAAGAACTGGCAAGAAAAGGGAATGGAATGGAAGATCTCCGAATCTCTCTCTCTCTCTGTCCCTCAGGACTGGTTTCTCTTTATGATCATATAAGAATTCTGTAGGCATAAGTTGAGCAGATGGCAAGAGTATGGATATGTATGTAACAATTTGCATATCATATGTACAATTTTTATGTAATTTTCTATGCTAGCATGTAGTCGAACATGGCTATTCTAATGCTTGTGTTACAAGGAGAGAACTTCTTTGAATTAGAGACTTTTCATGGTGATTGTGAACTCTCTTGCATGCGCTCATTGGTTTCACCATCTTTTCATTGCGTGGCCAAGAATGGAGGAAGTTAATTTCTGCTTATGGACCATATTCCATTAGACCTTCATCAAGGTGAACTGTAAAGGAGATAAGACATCGAACATTAGCCATTAGTCAAAGATAATAGCAAGTAGAAGGCACTAAAAGAACCCTAGGAAAATGGAGGAATAAGCCAAGTAATTATTAGCCAAAATAACTAATTTTTATCTTCAACTTTTGCCATATTTAGTCCTTTCCTCCCCCCATTCCTGCTCCTTTGTTAGGGATTCCATTTCTCTATCCAAGACTCTATCTCTCCTCCTCCTCCGATAGCTAGGATGATGTTAACGTAACAAACATAAAAGAAAGGAGAGAAAAACCCTAACAAGGTGATTCCATGGGAAGCTGTGTTTCCGCACCTGCAAATCTAGGTCATATCATTTCCAAGAGATCATCACACAATGTCCGTAAACCTCTACCCTCACCGGATCAGAACGATTCGGTGGTACAAACGCCAAGAGCTCTTCACATAACATCAGTGATCAAGGAGCCTACAGGTCACAACATTCATGAAAAATACACATTTGGAAAAGAATTAGGAAGGGGTGAATTTGGGATCACGTATCAATGTTTTGATATCAAAACAGGTGAAAAATATGCATGCAAGACCATATCTAAATCCAAACTGAAGTCAGAAATTGATGTGGAGGATGTTGGAAGAGAGGTGGAGATCATGAGGCATTTGCCTAAACATCCTAATATTGTGAGCTTCAGGGAGGCATATGAGGATAGAGATGCTGTCCATCTTGTTATGGAACTTTGTGAGGGAGGTGAGCTTTTTGATAGGATTGTTTCTAAGGGGCATTACTCCGAGCGTGCCGCAGCAATGGTTACCAAGACCATTTTGGAGATTGTCAAGGTACGTATAATTATTATGTGGATATTATACTATGTGGATTCGAGATTATGTATTATGGAAATGGTAAACATGGTTCATGATTTCAAGGTTAATGTTTCTTCCTCGTCTAATTAAACTGGTTGAAGGCCTTAATGTTTCATACATTCCATCTATAATTTTAGATGTTGCAGATCATTTAAAAATTATCATGATCATGATTCTAAAGTGCTTCAAATATTGAGATATAAATCGAAATCGAACGTTTTGAATTCAAGATTCTTTGGAATAAACAGCTATGTTCTTGCGAGATTGAGTAATTCCTCAAAGATAATAATCATTTCTATGTTGACACTCCTTCCAGGTATGCCATGATCATGGAGTGATACACCGGGACCTAAAGCCAGAAAATTTCTTATTTGCAGATGCAAGTGAATGCTCCCAGTTAAAAGCAATTGATTTTGGCCTCTCCATATTCTTTGAACCAGGTACATCTTCCACATTGTCTATTAATGCCACCATTACATTACAGTATGGTACCTTTTCCGACTTTTGAATTGCGAAATCTGTTTGCCGCAGGTCAGCGTTTCAGAGAAATTGTTGGAAGTCCATATTACATGGCTCCAGAGATTTTGAGAAGAAACTATGGACCAGAAGTTGATGTGTGGAGCACAGGTGTTATCCTTTATATCTTGCTTTGTGGAGTCCCTCCATTTTGGGCAGGTAAACTTCATCATCATCAAAATGCAACCCTCGTATTTCTGTCGAAATGACTGAAACCTTGTCCCTTGAGTTCATGTAAGAAGTTTGAAACTTTCCTTCTCTTAGAACGAATTTTTAGTGTTGAATTTCGGTTGTGACTTACAGAAACTGAGGAAGGGATTGCGCACGCCATTGTCCGCGGTGAAATAGATTTCGCAAGGGATCCTTGGCCTAAAGTTTCAGAAGAAGGAAAAGACATAGTGAAGAAGATGCTTGATCAAAATCCTTACAACCGATTAACTGTTGAAGAAGTTCTTGGTTAGTAGCCTTTAAATCATCAAAAATTGGAAGTAAATTGCTTGAAATACAAACTAATTAGTCTTCTTCTTTCATGTCATATGAAGAAAACCCATGGATACAAAATGCAAGTGATGTCCCTAATATCTCTCTTGGAGAAAATGTGAGAACAAAGATTAAGCAATTTTCCTTGATGAACAGGTTTAAGAAGAAAGCTCTCAGGGTAAATTTTTGCCTTATTCATTAAATGCCTCAAGGGAGCGATCATCTCTTCTAATATCAAGCTCCTCGTTGATCCTTGTACCGATCCTTCTTTCAGGTGGTAGCAGACAGCTTACCGGACGAGCAAGTAGATAAAATCAAACAAATGTTCCATACGATGGACACAGACCACAATGGAGATTTATCATTTCAAGAACTGAAAGACGGCTTAAGCAAGTTCGGACACTCCGTTCCTGATCCTGATGTGAAGCTATTAATGGATGCTGTGAGTTATCACTCTGCTTCTGCTTGTGTTTTCTCTTTCAATTGATGCGCTTTAAAGATTATGACATTCGAAAACAACTTTCCTTCTGTTCAATTCCTGTCTTATGAAGGCGGATGCTGACGGAAATGGCTCGTTAAGCTGCGACGAGTTCGTGGCGGTGTCTGTTCACCTGAAAAGAATTGGCAGTGATAAGCATCTCACTCAAGCGTTTAGATTCTTCGACAAGGACCAAAATGGATTTATAGAGTTTGACGAACTGAGAGAAGCCATGTCAAATGATGATCTAGGTCCAAACAACGAGCAAGCGATCAAAGACATCATAGTTGATGTTGATCTAGATAAGGTACTTCACGAGTCCTCACATTTCTTTGAATGTCCTGCATGATCTAGATAGTGTAACAATCTTTTCTTTATTAGATTAACAATGGTTTTGTCCCTTTTTTTTCTTTTGTTTTTCAGGATGGTCGAATCAGTTACAATGAATTTAAGGCAATGATGAAAAGTGGCTTGGATTGGAAAATGGGTTCTCGTCAATATTCAAGAGCAATGATGAAAGCACTTAGCGTTAACCTACTCAAAAATGAATCCAAGCAATTGAAATAGATTCTCATGATGTACATTAAACATGAGCAGAAAATGTATATTGTTTCCTGAGTAACAATAAAAACTTGAGTGAAAAAATGAATATGAATCATGCCATTGAAACAAATTCTTGTGAGGTGCCCTAAACATGAGCTGAAAATGCTTGTAGTTTCTGAAAATCCGAGGAGAAATGAGCGTGAATCTTGCATAATCACTAATCAGTATGCTATAATTGTTTGGCTGGTATATACATTAGCTGTCTTCCCCTTCTTTTCTTGAGCAGTAGATTTTTTCTTCTTCATACGATTGCAAACAAGTCAAATAAGGTTTTTCTACCTTCCAAATTTTATGGATATCATTGATGAAAATGGATTACAAATGATCAAAAACCTGAGACGCAAGCTGCTCCTGGCAAGACCAATGGCTGAAATAAACCGACGGAAGTGCCAAACAAGATGCAGATCTAAAGAAACAATCGGCTAGCTTAAATGTTTAGGTCAGATTTTTGTTTTCCTTGATCGTCTAAAAGCATCTGTAAAGCCTGTCAATCTCCAAACGGATAACCATGTAACAGTTTCTGATCGTACAGTGACCCATGAAATTGTAGCCAATTAAGATCCACCGAAGCAGGCAAATACGCACTAAATACCTCACAAACAGCCGAACTGCCTGTCACTTGTCTACATGTAGCCACGCTTTCGAAATTCATGGCTGCCGGATAGACATGATCACCATAAGACAAAGAATTATGGCTAAACTTTGTTTCTTGGATTTTATTCATTGACGAATTCGGTTCATATATGCACAGAATCAGAGGGTTGCTGATAAGCACAGAATCAGAGGGTTGCTAAGAACTGAAATAGAACTGGGCGCTAGCAAGAACCCACATTGCTCAACAACATCAATTTGGAAGTTAAACCAACGCAAAATACCACTGAAGCTTCAGTTTTTCTTTTTCACAGATGAGTTAATTTGCATTCACAGATGAAGAACATTTCTTATATATATAAAATTAACAGCAACAAAAGCAAGTTGCAGGGTCGATATGCTTATAGACAAAGATAGATAACTATATACAGCACACCAAACATGGCGCTTGACTAAAAAACACAAGGATTCCAATCAGATGCTTTTTGTAATTCTTCCAATCCTCTGGAAAGCATGAGCCATCAAACCATAAATGGAAAGAATCCACCGCAATTCCCATTCTTTTAACTTGCTTCGGCGGTACTCATTCCAAGAGTGCCAATGTCATACCCATCATGTGGAAGCAGCTTGGAACTGGAACTGGAACTGGAACATTAATCATCTCCATTTTTGCTGGAACCACCAGTTTTACCACCCTTTCCCTTGCCACCTTTCCCTTTGCTGACACTGGCATTTTTTGAGCTCGTGGTCTTGCTACAAGCACCATGAGAGTCCACATCTGCTAGGCCATTCTCTAATGCTCTGACCAGGTTCTCAAAATAATTTTTCGTCACACTGATACAAGGTGTATAAAGAGAGGCTTTAATGCTAGTGGTATAATTGCAGCTATACCTAAATGCTTAAACAAATATATAATTCAACAATTTTTTTTTTAAAAAAAGGAGATAAATCTTTACTGTGCATAGTAACATTTAACAAAGCTATTGGCCAGGAGGCAATATAAAGCACCAGTGCTGCTGCCTACTTAGGCGATGGAACTCGTCATACATGGACGCTCACTTAGTTTACAATCATCTTACTTTTTCAAGCTATTTCAGATGCATACAAGAACTACTCTCCTAATTACACGTCCAAAAATCCATGGATAAAAAAGGCACATTAAGTTGCCAATGGCAACCTGCAGCACTGGAAACAATTTCACGGATTAAATCTATATTTTATTGCACAAAAAGTAGTTAGATGTTGTAGAATTTTTGGACAAAAAAGTCCATATATCAATTACGCATGTACACATGGAAATTCTAAAAGTGAAGTCTAAACAACTGTCAACTATCCCCTTCCGTGAGCCTTCTACCCATGCAGTTGATGTTTTGTGGCCAGAACAGCTTAAGCATAACAAAGGCTTATGCAGCAAAGTTTATCTTCTCACAAAAAGGATAGAGAATGTTCCATGGAACAAAACAATTTACCCCTAAACGGGCTCAACCTATATATCCTTTGCACCACAGATATAAATTACATGTTAACAAATAATTTTGCTACAATACCTGGTCAGCCCAGCTAACTTTGTCCGGAACTCGTCAAATTCCTTTGATGGGCCATCAGCAGCAAGAAACTGTTGTAATTCCTTCTCTGCACATTGATGAAGCCTTTCCAAACCAGACTCAGCCTCGCCTGCACAGAATGATAAGATTATTCTATTAACAATGGTGCCCATAAAGAACCAACAGACAAACCCAATGCAGTTCTTTCACTCATTTTTTTTATCCTCGCTTGGTTTGAATAATCACAAACTCAAGTTGGACCCACAAAACACACACCCCACCCCAGCTCTCTTATGGGAAGGGGTGTATGCTTTTAGGCAAGCAAGTCGCAACCAGTCTCATACAGTCACTCAGTAAATAATTTATCATATGCATACCTTGCAAGTACTCAAAAAAATGTCTCTTGGCATGCTCATGCTCATGTAGATAAAACCCATACGCATAGGTCCATTTCAGAACTCGCCTGCATTCAACTATCTACAAGTACAGAAAGACAAAATATAATATAGGTTTATTTATTCCCCTTCATTCCAATAACCCCACCACCTCCCAAACAAGAAAATACCTCCTCCCACAACATAAGCAAAACTCCAATGACACCTCACCTGAAGCCAGGCTTCTGTTATGAACTTCAGCTGAGACTCGGGCGTGCAATGGATGTCACTAAGCTTCTCAAGCTGGAAAATTAAAGAAATCATGAAGTTATAGGAACTCTGGTATCTTTCAGCGGGTAGCTAAAAGATGCAGAAAATTTGACAATACAAAATCCGCACAAGTATAAGAAATAGTATGAACAAGATACGTACATGTACAGTCTGCATTTGATGTAAATCTACAAGAGCTTTTTGCCTTGACTGCCACATAAACACAGAACAATTAACTCAGTGCAGGCAAAGGACATCCAAAACTTGCAAGGAAACTGAAAAAATTAAGAAATTTAACTTTAAAGAAATCCGAAACATTCAAACAAAAAAATTAATGAAGTGCAGGGCAGCCAAATAAACATCTAAGCACCAACAGAAAGTAGGGAAATTAACACGATCAGCCATAAAGAAAGCACCAGAAACCTATCATAGAAATGAGCAGAAACTTTAACATGGGAAAATAAATACATAATAAATAAGCTGTGACTTGACATAAATAGCAATAAGTTCGCAAAACTTTAGCATACCAACTGATTGCTTGCCCATCGTTCATAATAATGGGTGTATCTCTCCAAAGAATTTTTTGCCATTTCTCGCCTCCTCTCTGACTCATCATACTACAAGCAATAATATGAATTTCAGATACATAAGAGAAACAGCTATCTTACCACTATTTCAAAGAATTACCACAGTACATTAGGTACATCTAATATAACTGACGATATTAGCACACTTACTGCTCCCTCTTGCTTGGCTGCCTCATATCTGTTACAAGCATAGAAACCACCTGTCCTCTCACCATGATCCAACCATGCACCAAGGCACAGCCTGCATTTACCCATTGAGGTAAGACAACTTCATCCAGAGGATAATCAATTTTCAAAGGCGCAACAAAATTCAGAACTTACCAACAAAATTCAAATTTGCAAGGTGGGGTGCATGTTATGTGCATGCACCCTTGGTTTTTTTCAATCGGTCGCTTGCATTTTGGACAAGGTTTGGAATTAGCAAGTATCCTGAGTTGATCAAATATAAAATCAGCATAAAGCAGCACCTGTTATTAATGTAGCCATTATTTATACATCATCTTCTTACAGCTCTGCACGTGTGTGTGTGTGTGTGTGTTGTCATTTATTGCCGTTATCAACAAGGGGAGCAAATAAGTGTCTGTCATGGCATAATCACAATATATAGTTTTTGACGCATATAGAAATTTTCTACCAATTCATGTTTTCAGACTCAGCACTGTTCTTCAAAATCCACTTTGTCACCATTCCACAGTCCACTGGACGATGAGCTTCCTCTGCACACTGCAATTATCCAAGGCCAATTACCAATCACTACACGACAGTTAATTTCTACGGAATCTAATACAGTGACACTATCAACATGAAGAGTATGCTCACATTCCAGCAAAAGCTATGTGAGCATAGGCAGGAAACATCAAAACTTCCACTACCAGCAGCAAAATCAATCGCATACTCGCATCCTGGAGCAGGACACCACTTGGTCTGAAAGTAAACAAAAAGATAGAGAAAAGGATAGGGGGTTAGAATAATTTTTTTTCTAGATAACAGAAGATTTTATTAATGAAAAGAAGAAGCATGCAGAAACAGTTGGGAGAATATGCTGTCCTCCAAACCAAGAAATGGGTAACAAAACTATGATAATAAAGCATCCCAATCTTGCTGAAAGCCAGCTACAGAAACACCTCTAAAAGAGCCCGAAGCATGACTATAATGAAGTAAGAAACACTATTCCGTCCCACATCAACTGTTGAGACATAAACTGATCCTTGGAAATCCTAGGATCCCTCTCTAACCAAATACACCAAAAGATTGCACAGACCACACAGCACCATAAAGGTGGTCAGAATAAGAGGCAACTCATGAACGGGGAATGGGGTGCAGAATGAATTGTACAGTAATGTATTGTAATTTTCACCAAATTTGACTCCTGATATTTGGTGGAAGAAGGGATGACCCAACTCACTGTAAGTGAAAACTTCCAACGGAGAATTATAACAAATACAGAAACAAGATATCGAGGTTCCATATCATGGGCACACCTTTCTGTTGTCTTCAATATAGGACCTAAGGAGGTACCGAGAATATTTCTCCTTATCTCCACCAGGTGCTAACAAATCGATCATGTCTTGACCAACAGCAGCTCGACAAGATGGATCAGGGCATCTTAGCATCAAACATCCAGGACCATCATTAATGGTTGTGCTAATGTAACCTGCCACAGTGAGCAAAAGATAGCAAAAAATCAATAGGGAATAATTGGAAGGCAAGGAAAAAGCAAAAACTAATCAAAATAGCAATGAAATGTTCAAGTTTATCAATTGCACACATGTTCCAGCAGACAGAGTAATAAACAAGATATGTGCAAAACTTGCTGCTATCAAAGCAAGTTCTTTTCTTACAAAGTAATAACATATTGAAGGAGAAACAGAAGGACAAGAATTGCAGACAGATATACATTGTACAAAGTACATGATAATAGACAACAAATCCAAACATAACAAGCCCAAAGTATTTACATAGTTCTTCAATGGGAAAACAGGGAGCAACATGGAGAAATGAACCCTTCAATTTTGTGTCAGGATTATTTTTATAAGATGAAAAGAAAGAACAGGAGGAGATTGGAGGATTTTCCATAACCCATGCCTCTAGATTGTAAAATATTCCAATATTGCAAAACTGGAGTGTTAACAAGAGAGAAATTGAGTTCATAATTTTACAGCTCTTCTTTTTCCAATTATAATCAATCAAACATCTCCACTCTTTAGGCTTTTGAAATTGAACTTCCAGAGACATCCTATCATTTAACAGGGTGAAAGTACATTAAATTCCTCAACAAATTTAATTAAGGGGAGGATCACCATTTCCCACCTTTACTTACCCTACCCCTACCCCTACCCCTTCTTCCTCTACTTCTTTCAAAATTTAGTGTTAAATCCAGCAAAACTTCAAAGCATGTACTGTTGGAACAAAGCATAAGAAAGGAGTCCATGCAAAAGCTTTGAAAATCACAGATGAAGTTGACCATAACGGAAATTTAACTCTCAGCATGAAGCTTCACCATCCACAAAAAAAAAGGAAAGAAATTCACCTGACCAGCATGTATTACAGAAAGGATGGCCACAAGCAGCAGAAATAATCTTATCACATGGAATGGATTCAAAACAAATTCCACAAGTAAGCTGGCCATAAAAGCAACCAGTGTAAGTAGCAGACACACAAACAGTGGCAACAACAAAGCTGTAGAAATCAATTCAACACACAAATTCATATAGCTAGAGCACTTACTTCTCGAGCATTAGAAAACTGAACTACTTGCTTGTCTAGCAAGCCAACAGATTTCCGGACAGCATCTTCATCAGCAAACCATGCATCATGCACCTTGCTAACACTCCTGCAATGCTGAATTTCATAAGGACACCATGATAAAAGAAGCGTTTCTATGGTGCAGCATTTTCATATGATCATGCAATATGCAGCAGTTTCCATAATGATTTTCCACAGGTAATTCACTGGTTACTCGTAAACAATAGTTCACATGTGCTGTGAAGCAATTGTCTACACCCTTACAAGCTAACCATAAAAACAGACAAACAAGAAAAGGTCTGCTAACTTACCAATTATAATGTCGGAGTAAGATACTTGCCGCAACTCTTGTTATGGAAAGGACAGTAGAAACTTTTGTTACATCATCTTCTTGACGATTAAGTATATCTTCTTCCTTCAAGACTGTATAACTTTGCTGAAACAGAAAACACATTCAAAATATTAGAAGCGAGTAAATAAAGAAATAAAGAAAAATCAAAACCAAGAGCTATTAGAAACAAGCAACAATTTTAACTTTTGAACTTTAGGGATTGATATTCCAAAACCCCTAAAGAACTTTTTTTTTTTTCCTGGATCAACAGATTTAGATACACAGTGTGTTACAGTTCAGTTGCCAAGAATATTGTGTAAATCAAGGAAATTCAATCAATGGTAACAGAATTAATTTGCAAAGATCAAGCTTTTTAAAAGTGCCAAGACTTTTAAGTCTAGAACTGCTGTTAACATAGACAAGTTTGGATCCTAACTGAACCCTCTAGGATATCAGGATATCACAAACAACACAAAATACTTGGGGGAAGTCTCAAGAAACCCTTACCAAAAACAACCATACTGAAATGGACGGGCTACCATCTCCAATACCTAAAAAGCATAGTCCCTCATTACATTATGAAAAATAAAGCCTGGCTAGTTAAATCAATATCCTTGGTAACTCTCTATGGTTTAAGCTAAGTTGGTCGGTGAAAAAAAATAAAAAATGGAAGCATAACCACAAGATCAAGACATGTGTAACATTATAGAAATTAATTTAAAACCATATTCATTTCACACAAATTTGTGGGAAAGGAAAACAATAAGCAAATTCTATGTTTCTTTAGTGAGGAAAAGCAATAAAAGAAGATAACAAAAGGAGGAGAAAATGAAACACAGAGAAATATCCCAGCGCTTAATACAACATTTAGAATCAGTTAAGCTCATTCATTTACGATTCCAAAACCAAATTGTTACTTAAGACCAAATCACAACTTTCTTCCCATTTTTAAATTAGCTAGAAAACAGAAGCACATCTAAAGATGGCCTCCTACACCTAAATCAATATTAGTAAAGTAGGAAATTGCAACCAAACGAAAAACCACAACGTGGCTTAAGCAGACTGAGTTCACTATTCATACTTAATCACCAGAGCTAATAAGTTGTGTGCAATTCACAGTTCACTGGTTCATTTTCCGCATCTCTTCCGTGAAATTTAAGCAAAAAGATGCCTCAAATCTATTCATTTCTCAAGTCCTAATTACTAGCTTTGGCTAGGTGCAAGTTTCTTCTATTATAACCCAAAATCATGAAGCGAAATTATTTATCAAATATTCATATTATCCTCGTAATAATCAAAACTCAGCTAATTTAACGAACTAAATTCTGTATCCTCTCATCAACCAACCAATTTTTCTATCACGCCGCGCATGCAAATCCCTTCATTCACTCATTCCCTATATTTCCCTCAAATTTCCTCTTCAATCAAACAGACCCCGAGCAAAGCAACATGACAAAACAACCTAAGCTATCCTCAACTGCACATCCCTCCACTATCACAACCTAAATACACAGAGTCCCCGAAAAAACAACTAATCCAGTATCTATCTCTTGATCCCACAAATTATCCTACCTAAACCTACACGTCATCTTAAGTACTATAAAGCAATTAACTTCAGCACAAAAAACCCAGACTTAAAATCCCCAAAATTAACAGCTAATCCCATAATCACTCCTTAATTCCCACCAAATTATCTTTACCAAACCTACACATCACCTCAACTCCACTAAAGCAATAAACTTTAACACTTAAAATCCCCCCCAAAAAAACAAGCAATCGCTTATTGCTCCTTATTCACCACCTAGTTATCTTAACCA
This sequence comes from Populus ilicifolia, assembly GCA_015708895.1. Lineage (NCBI taxonomy): Eukaryota > Viridiplantae > Streptophyta > Magnoliopsida > Malpighiales > Salicaceae > Populus > Populus ilicifolia. The sequence continues at coordinate 220,953 of SRLM01000342.1, forward strand.
CAAAACCCATCACCACAATTAAATCAAAGCAGTAAACTTTATCTCTAAAATCACCAAAATCAAAATTCAAAGATTGCCTGAAAGCGGAAGGACAAGTCATCGGTATCATCAACAGCTTCAGCCATGAAATCATAGTCAGGAGCATCATCATCATCATCAACATCATCATTATCATAATAATCACCATCACTGTAATCATCATCTTCCATTTCACCACTAAAGAAACCATCATCAACTGATTCGACATCGTTCGCGTCCATCATATCATCCTCCGAATCCATCCCTACAGACCCCAAAAAGTCTTGGGATTTTGAGGGATCAGAGAAGAGAAACGTAGAAGATTAAATCTGATAAATTAATAAAATAAATTTGTTCTATTAAATTATGAAATTAAATTATGGAGAGAACAAGAAGAAGAGAGGAAGACGTGGAGTAATAAGTAGGTATAAATGTGGATTATGGTGTTAGGTGACCTTTAACGGGAAGCAAAAGTGGCGTGATTGTCATAAATGGGAAATAAAATTTGCATTGATGAATAGTGTTGTTTTTCAGAGCTGTTAAAGCACCATTTACGGCGGGTCAAAATAAGTAAACTGAGGTTATGCTATAAAATTAACAATCAAAATCAAAACAATCTTGTTTTGAAATTAATAAAAAACAGATCAACTAGATTTAATCTAAATTAACTTGAATTGCTGATCAACCTAGTTTTTTATTCAACCGACAACGAAACACGATCCAAGTAGCTAGTTTCTCTCTAGTTTAGCTGTGCGAGCAGTGTTTCCTGAGTCTAGGGAGCACCATAGCACTGGTTAGAATTCATCAGAGCTGATCACTTTGATCACATCTACATGGGTAACTTTCTTTGACTGCATCAAGAGTAGAATCCAAAAAGGCCACGGAAGAGCCTTTCTTCGGCTTTGGAAAAATCAAAGGGGCACCAACTTCCATTACTATTGAAATGGTAAATTGATCCAGAATTTGGCATCCATATTCTACCTCCTAAATTGATCCAGAATTTAAAATACACTCCTAAACTAAATTCAACGAGGCCATCATTGTGTATGCTTATCCACAAAGATTTTATTCTTATTGCATGGCCAAAGCCAAAGCCAAAACACCAATGAGCACGTTCACCAAATAGTAGCATATCAATGGTGATCACAACATTACAGATTTATATGGAAAGGAATGGTTTTCCCTATGGCATACAATCGGAGAGAAGTATGATTTCCCAAGTTCTCAGCTACTTCTGCTTCAAAGAGTTTAGTTCTTTGAACAGATTCAAATGTTTCTGCAAGAAAACCAGAAAATGATGAACAAAACAATATGAGATCGATATAGAAGAAAATCTTGTTAATAGCGGTTCAAAATTTACGAGAGAACATCAATCCTGTGACAATTACGAGAAAAATTCTTTATTTACTAGGGAATGTAGTCATATACATGCATTTGCTAAAATAAATAAATAAATTTACAATTTTACTAAAGGTTTTTTTGTAGCAAAGTCCAAAGCCCAGTGGGTTTTGAACTCTGTATCAATTGTTCATCAGCTAGCAATCAGAGATGGCTATCCATCCATGAAGCATACTTCTTCAGCCTCATGGGCCTTGAATCAATATCGTTGGTGGGGAGAAGGGGTTGGTGATGAAGCATCCATGGTGCCTTTGGGAAAAATGGAAGGTGAGAGGTTATATTTCCTTCTTTCATGGATGAATTACCCGAGTTTGATTACTTTAAAGTAGAAAAACCTCCTGACATGAACAAATAAGCAATTAAACTACTGATTCATGATGATTTTTTTCTAAAATGAGTGTATAAATAAATCGATCATGCTAGATTATGAATCTAGTAGTTAGTATTGCGACTTCAAAACTTACACACACAAGCACCATGTTCGAGATTCTCTGAATTTAATTCAATTAAAAATTTAATTTTTAATAAAATTTCATGTTTGAAATTTTCTTTCAAGTATTGAAAATGAAATTTAATATCTAAAAATATTACAAAAATAAATTAAATAACATCTCCTCTGATTTATAATCTCAAAAGGAAGAAATTTATAATAATTTTCTCAAAATATCATTTTAGCCCCGTGTTTTTCTAAGAATTATGAAGAAATAAAATGAAGGTAATGAGGATAATGTAAAAACCAAACTAAATTGAGTTTTATCTCTTATAAATATATGAGTGTAACTTATTTATCCATTGAATTCAAATCAAACACTGGAATTGAGTTCAATTAGAATAAAAAACTAATTTTAAATAATTCGTTAAAGAGATTTTCATCTCTTATATCAACATCAAAGTTGAAGTGCATGTTTGATAATATTATTAAGTTGATAAAAAATAAAAAAACAGGTTGATTAAAAGATAGATATTTGATAATTATGTTTAAAATATTTGAAAGCTCAATACACTTAAAATCTTAGTTTTAGTAAAACTAAAATTTAATACTTTTCCAAAACAATAATTTTAAATGTGAATATAAAGGCATCATCGAAAGTCATCAACCTTGAATATAAATGCGTTCTCAAAATAAATAATAATAATTTAAAATTAAAAATTATTTATCTATTGAATTCAAATCAAATATTATAACTAAATTCAATTTTAGTAAAAAACAGATTTTAAACAATCCCTTGAAGAGATTTGCATCTCCTATATCAACATCAACATCAAAGTTTAAGGGCCCATTTGATATTATTGTTAAGTTGATAAAAAAAATAAAAGATAGATATTTGATAATTATTTAAAAATCATTTAGTTTCGATAAGGCTGGAATTTAATGTTTTTTTTTGAAAAAACAATAGTTTTAAATATGAATCCGAAACACAACTCCAAACAGGATTTAAAATCCATCATCGAAAGCCATCAAACCTCGAATATAGATGTGTTCTTAAAAAAAAAAACCTTGAACTTGAAACTTCATGCCAAGTGAGTTCTTGTCTCCCTACCCCGTGAAAAACCTAGGTTCACGATAATTGATGTTTTGTTGCAGAGCAATGAATTCAGAACGACAACATGTGTGATATTGTCCTGTTCGTAACCTTTAGCAGCCACGAAGGCACATATGTCACCTAAGGTGAATTAAGCTCGTGATGGCAAGCACGACGATCTTGAGCGACAAGATGCGTGAATGTATGGAAGAAGACAACTTTGCAGGCATGTCGTGTCTTCAATATCGGAAAATCTAAAATTATCAGTCTATTTATTGATTCTCAATTTAGTTTCCAAACAAAATATATCTACGATTAGGTCCCATATCGATCTCCGATCTTTCAATCGGGTTACGTGAAAAACATCGGCGTTCATGGAGGGACTGAATTCTAAGATATCTAAAACTTCGAGGACCAGAGCAACACGTCCTCTTTCCGAGACCCCATCGACAAGCATCCTGCATGTTATGCAGTCTGGTCTGTAGATAGCAAGAGACGAAGAAGATGCCTTGTCCTAGGAGTGAAGTGGTCAAGCAGTTTACGCTTCTTGTCACCTTGTCTTCAACTTTTTTGGTAATTAAATGCAGTGTTTCATAAAAATTAAAATTTTAACAATATATTTTTAAATATAACATATTTTAAAAAACAATCATTATTGAAATTATGGACTGAAAAATGTCAAATTCAGACGAAAAATAATGCTACCTACTAAAACTATATGCTATCATCTCAAAATAGTTGAGGTGGCAGACAAGTGTCTGAGGGTGATATCTCACCTTCCGATCACTTTTTTTTTGTTCAAGATACTCCATAAGGGGGCAGGGATCTCGCGGTCCATGTTCTTTTGGTTTTTTTTTTTTTGCAAAAGAAATGTGCCTAGTCAATTGCTAGATTGAGCAGTCAACTCTTGCAACGATTATAGATTATGTGGTTGATTGATTGTGATAGGCATAGATTATGATGATTCATGAGATTTTATTCTTTGCATTTGCTGTTTTTTTTTTTACTGTCAATATTGGGACTTTTTTCATGTGGTTGCAATAATCAACTCAACTTTGTTAAGCTTTAAGACTTGGTTTATAAGGTAATGGATTCCTACTGTAGGAGTTATTTTTTAAAATATATTTTATTTGTAAGTATATTAAAAAAAATTAAAAAAATAATATTAATATATTTAAAATGATATAAAAATATCAAAAAATAATATAAATAATTTTTTTATAAAACCAAATCTAAACTAATGAAATTGATAGATCATCAATGGACTCAAAGAATAAATCAAAATAAAAATATGTAATTTTAGTTTCTAGTATGGTGTATTTTGTGTTTTAAAGAGATCGCGCCTTTAAAAAAACTTAATCTCATTTCGTTATATTTTAATTTCAATTATCAAATCAATAAAAATATAATAAATAAATAAATATACCTCTTTTTGTTAGAACAATCTCTTAATATCTTTTTAAAAAATTAATAACATATTTAGATATGGTTGCTTTTGAAAAAATTTTGATTTAAAAATGTATTATTTTTTTTTTAAAATAATTTATAATCTTAACTTATCAAAATAATCTAAAATTATATAAAAAAATTTAAAAAAAATACAAGTTCAACCGATGCTCTCTCAAGGGGCAGCAAATATATTAATCACCTGATAATCGATTGATATTATCTCCAAAGATGATAATTAGCGTGAGAGATCAATTTTCTAACGACAAACCCAGGACAGCTTGATTTTAGACTGGGGAAAGGCACCGGCCTTTTTAGTTTACCGGCAGTGACCGATCTAGATTAGGACCGGTTCTATCCTTAACTTGTGTCATCAAAATCGTGCACTTCACGGGCCTTGAAACTCGAAAGCATAATCCCTCTTTCCTTACAAGGCAACAAGAGCCGCGAATCTATACCTGCCTTGAGAAAGAAAAGCATACTCGAGCTAATAGCGCGTGGTAGGCACGTTCGATCATAAAAGCTTTTATTAAATGAATGAACAAACTATCCGAAATTGATCTAAAATTAACTAAATTGATTTTCGGACTTTTTTTTTTGGATTTTTTTATTAAAAAATAAATTTTTTTAATTTATAATTTGGATTTAAAAAATAAAAAAACCAAACTAAACCACAAAATTCATTGTAAATTAAAGGTTAGTTAAATCAGAACATGTGAAAAACAACCTAACCAGATATCCATTAATTCAAGGTGTGATTATTCTATTTTAAAAAATATAAAAACAAATAGAGTAATTTGATTTTTTTATTTGGTTTGATCCTTTCAATTAATTTTATTTTTATCTAATTAAAACTAGAAAGCGAGTACATAAAGGATTCTGTACGTTGGGAGTTAAGTTCGTTTCTGTCTCGTGATGACACGGTGGCCTTTTGTCTTAATTCTTATCTAAAAGCCACGTGGGAAACATTGACAGGGATAAGGAGGAAAAAAACTGTGCATGAAATAAAGAAACTCTCTAGTCTCACTGGCGGGTCACCATCGTAGTTATTCTTACCTCACCGTTCAATGCAACTATTCTTTCTTCTTCTTTTTCCCTGTCTTGCTGGCATGAATTTTTAAGTAGCCTTTTCTTGAGATTATATTTACTTATTTTAAAAATAATTACACATACTAAAATTAAGAATTTATAATAATATTTTTATTGTGAGATTTGAATTCTCGTAATTTAAAGGCGAATTCATGATGGAATTTTAAAATTTTATTTGGAGATTTTATATTAAAAAAGAAGAAGAAGTAGAGTTGAATTCAATAAGAGAAAAAAATTCACCTTCATGAAATAAACCTTATTTTATTTGGTTTTCATTAAAAAAATTATAAATAAATAATAATAATATTCTGAACTAACATAAAATTAAAATATAACTAATGATGTTTTAAAACATTGAAGAACCAATGTTTACATGTTAAATAATTAATTAATATCTTAATTGTAATAATTTTATTTATTTTTTCTAATTAAAATGACCAGTGCTTAGTAAACCAGGGTTGATCAATTATTGATACCTCCAAAATATCATGTTTAATAAATTTTATAGCTTTTAAATGCTTGAATAAATTTCTTTTAAGAGGGAAAGTACAATAATAGTTTAAAAAAAGATGTTATAAAATATGTATACAATATATAATAATTATATAGATTATGAATCTAGAGTTTAAATAATTCATCAAGTATTTATAACCCTTAAATCTTGCTATTTTCTCCTTTTTATAATATTAAGTAGGATGAATATCCCCTGGATATTGTTAATAAAAAAAATAAATATTTATTGCATATCATTAATATTAATGGAAAAATAATAGGTTTTTGTAGGACTTTTATATATATAAATGTATTTAAGAATGACTATTTTTAAACATAACATTTCATGTTAAGAGTCACAAAAACAAACAAATAAAATCTTGTAGTTGAGCTTGGAAAAATTGTTAGTTTTATTTTCACCCAGTGTCAAACCTACTTTACAATGTTTGGTATTGCTATAAAAAAATAATATAGAAAAGATTTTGTAATATTTAGTTAAGATATAAAAAATAAACTAAAAAATAATTTATTAACATTTCAATTTCATTTCAAGTTTATTAAAAGAATAAAAACTAAATCCCAATAAAAAAAGGTGAAATTAAAAAAATATAATATCATAAATTATTTTAAATAAAAATAAATAGAGACTGGAAGAACAAGGCTCCAATATGATAATTAAAAATTTTCAATAGAAAAAAAATAAGATAAAAAATAATAAAAATCAAAATCAAAATTTATAAAAAAATCAACTAAATAAAATTATAAAAATTCAAACACAACATACAGCAATCAAAAAAACAATAATCAAATTTAATATAATCAATAAATAATAAGATATTTTTAAATATTTTATAATTTATAGAAAGTTTTCCTATCTAAAAAAAGTATTTTCATAAAAAATATGGTAATTTTTTAACAAAAAAAATATTTTATATTAATTAATTTTTTTAATGATAAATAAATAATTTTTTTTTAAACCACCTTCCATCTAACACGAGCTTATATGCAAATCACCTTGTTGTCTTAAATTTTATTTTTTTGTTAAAAATATTTTTATATTTTAAAATTGTTTTGGTATACTGTTATTAAAAATAATTTTAAATAAAAATACTTGGAATTGGTAGTTTTTAAAGTGACTGGTCTGTTATTTTTAGCCAAGTAACCAACCATCATAATTCGCGGAAAAACTCGTTGTGTTTTTTATTTTTTCAAACGCTATATCCGGACAGAAAAGAACTTCCGTGTCAAAACTTGCTGACACGCTTTTCCTTGCACTTTCTCGCTGTCGTGTCTAAATTTCTCAATTTTCTCTCCAAACTTTTCTGAGAAATCTCAACATTCAAAATTTCCCGTAGATTCCCAGTGTTCAGTCACGAAACCCGAAAGGCCAAACTCCACGTTGCCTTTGCTTGATTTCACCTGCATAATCTTGATTTGATTTGATTGGATCCTGACCATTTAATCTAATCAAAAGCATCAACTTCATTTCCTTATTAATCTTTTTTTTAGTTCTCCAATTTGCTTGCTTAATCACTGTTTCATCACCTACTACAAGCCCTTATTCTTAATCTATTAGAATTTCTTTTGATTGGTGGTTCCTGATTGATTGAAAGAGAGGAAAATGACGATCCAGTCTTCACCGGGAAGTTCCAGTTACTTGCCTGGAAGTTCAGGGTACTTGGATATGTTTCCGGAGAGACGAATGTCGTATTTTAGTAATTCCTATGTTATTGGATTGACTGTTGCTGCTGGCATTGGTGGTCTCCTTTTTGGCTACGATACAGGTAAACATCAATTGTTTCTTTCTTTTTGGCTATCCTTCTGGTTTCCTGTTTTCAATCTGGTTAGGAAAAGAAAAATATATCAAGCGTTTGGTTATTTATTTATTTATTTTTTCAAAAAATTAGCAAATGGGTATTTTGATTTATTAAAGTTTAGATGATGTGTTATTTGATGAGAAAGTGTTGGCTGTGCAGGCGTAATTTCAGGGGCTCTCTTGTATATAAAAGATGAATTTGAGGTGGTTAATCAGAGTAGTTTTCTACAGGTAATATTTTTTTGTGATTTTTTCTAAAGATTTGATTCTGGGTTACTTCTTTGATGGGGTTATCAAGAAAGTGAAAACAACCATTACAGAACTGAGTTTGTAATGACAACTACTTTAATTACTGATTGGGAAAATAATGAAGTTCCTGTACTAAGAATTTTTAATAACAAGAAAAGTAGATGATCGTGTATGTAATCAATCTGGATGTCTTGATTGGTTAACGTTTTTTCGTCTCGGTGGAACAATTGTTGTATGACATTGCTTGGTAAGATAATGGGTTTCTGAGTCTTGCTCAAGATTTTATCTGCGTTATTTTGCTAAGTTTTTTCTCAGAGTGAGGAGAACTGGCTAAATAGGAAATCGAAACTGAATTTCTAGGCACGAATACTTTAATTACTAACTGAGAAATAATGAGATTACTAGAACTACTGAAAAATTCAAATAATCAAATAAATGTCAATCATTATGCTGTAATATGGAGGTCTAAATTGGTTATCCATCATAATGATTTTTAAACTTGGCAGGAAACCATTGTTAGCATGGCATTGGTTGGCGCAATAATAGGAGCTGCAGCCGGCGGTTGGATCAATGATGCTTATGGACGAAAGAAAGCTACCCTTCTTGCTGATGTTGTATTTGCAACTGGATCGGTTGTTATGGCAGCTGCCCCGGATCCCTATGTTCTTATATTGGGACGACTTTTTGTTGGCCTGGGTGTGGGTATAGCATCTGTTACTGCTCCTGTATATATTGCAGAAGCATCTCCATCAGAAGTAAGAGGAGGGTTAGTGAGCACAAATGTTCTTATGATTACTGGTGGACAGTTTCTTTCCTATCTCGTAAATCTTGCTTTTACTGAGGTTAGTTTAATTTTTTCCTTTATTTTGCAGTTTGTTTGAATACAGTTCGGCATCCTGCCTAAAAACATTTGTCTATTGGAGTTATTGATTCTCTGCCTGTAAAAATTTTTATCATGAAATTCTGGTATTCTTTCTATCCGAAACAGTTCTCACCGAATGTTTCTTTTCATGTTCATTTGGTCTTCTATGTTAAAAATACTGGAAAGATCTGTGGTCTACATGGTTACCTGAATACAATTTTAAGTAAAAAGGGCCTCTCACATCTCTTTATGATCCATATCAGAAAAAAAATGCTAGTATAATAACATGCATGGTTTACTGTTGAAGTAGTTCACAATCACTCAACTGGTAGTGAAGGAGCCCAACTAGCATTGGGAATGCTTCATTAAAGTTTTCTCGTCATTACAAACAAGGGAAAAGGGAACTTTGAAAGGCATTTAAACAAGTAATTGGCAGTAGATCATTTTATCAATTTACAGAGCAACTGTATACTGGCTTCATATAAGTAACAAATTGCTGCAATGATTCTATTTCAGATGCAGTGTCATTGCTTAGAGACATTGTGTTATTATCATTACATAAATTCTTGTGTGAAAGGTTTTCCATTGTGCAGCTTGAACAGACAGCAAGATAGAATTTGGAGATCCTTTTTAATATTTGGCACTGGGAAACTCATTGAAGGAGTATCCTTTTCTTTCCTGCCTAATTTAGATCATCCATGGTGCTGTGGTTGTTAATGGCATGTGCTTTTGTCTCAAAATCTCTTGATAATAAGATCACTTCTTTTTTTTCCCATTATGTTTATGAAGTACAATCTTTATGTATAAATCTGGTTTTCCTTGTTAGCACCTGTTTACTTACTCATATATGTTAAATATGTTCGACTGTATAATATAATAATGATCCCCCCTGTGAGCAGCTTTTCAAAGTTTCTGTATTTTACTTCCAATTATTTGTAGAAAAATAATACGAAATAATTGAGGCATTTCTAATGAATTTTGCTCTTCAGTTATAGTGTTTTTTTATTTTTATTTTTATTTTTAAGAGCATCAGCAGACTTTTTCTTATCTAGGACTCATGGAAACTGTTAGCATTAGTGGTCCATCCTTTCATAACCTTCTGAGGGATAGTTGATGACTATATGGAAAATGAAAAAATACATTTCTGGTTTGTTTAAAATTTTTTCTGGCACTGCCTTAATGCCAAGGCTAAAAGAGAAGTCATGGGATGTATTAAAGCATAGATACAGTATCCAGATTTTGATCTCGGTTTTAGTAAAGGATAAAATTGCTTTAGGTTGGCACGCTCTACTTTGAAGGATGACGCATGTGAAAATCTACCAGAAATTGGCTAAATTCTTGGGTTGCAAATTAAAATTTTATTTGCTCCATAAATTTGCAATTACTTTAATTTCATAGTTAATAAAAAAGGATAAAATTCTTGGTCATTAGGGCATCAAAAGGTCATTCTTTTTGTACTTTAAGATTTGTTTCTTCTTCCATCCCTCATGGCTTTCTAACGTTGTTATTGCTTTGATAGGTCCCGGGAACATGGAGGTGGATGCTTGGAGTTTCTGGTGTACCTGCAGTGGTTCAGTTCTGCATTATGTTATGCTTGCCAGAGTCTCCTCGGTGGCTTTTCATGAAGGTATACACAGCATGGATGATTTTTAGAAGAAAATACTTTGTAACTGCTGTTTTAACATGAGCTATTTGTTTTCCACACATTTGCATCTCAATAACACTGATCTTAATATGCAGAACAACAAAGCTAAAGCCATTGAAATTCTTTCTAAAATATATGACATTGCTCGGTTGGAGGATGAAATTGAAAATCTTTCTGTTGCTGAAGAGGAAGAGCGCCAGAAAAGGAATGATGTCAAAATCTCAGATGTGTTCAAATCAAAAGAAATTAGACTTGCATTTCTTGCTGGGGCTGGACTCCAGGTAAGATATGGCAAATCCCTCATCTACTAAATAACATTGCTGTCCGTAGAATGACTGACACTAATTGTTCGATGTGCTGCAAATACAAGTTGGCATGCATGCATCATCACTAATTTTTGCAAACTTGCAATCAATTTATACACCCAGTTCTCCTTCTTTTTCCCCCTTCCATCTGACAGTATTTTCCATGAGGAAAATAATATTTTCTAAGAGTAGCAGTGTTCTCTGTTGATGGATTATGAGAGTTATTATAGGATGTGATGTATGATGTAATTTTTCTACATGTCGTTATATTCTTCTACTTCTGCCTTTAAGATGGCATCATGAGTGTTTTAACAAGATGCTGAATATTTTTGCTCTATCTTCTTATTTTTCTAAGATGTGAACAGTAAAAAATAATTTACTGGGTACTTTTCTGGTCTAAACCAAGTTGATAGGCACTAGTTGAAGTTGATAGAGAAAAGTTTTGGTAGAGAAACCTGTTGACTATCATCGGTTGTCTCCCATGATCACTTGAGGTCATTGAATATAGAAATCTGGTATTGCATCAATTTTGTTGTGCTTTGATTCTGAGGTCCCTGTCTAGCTCTTTTTTTTTCTTCCAAGAATTAGAATTCACAGGTGTGAGCTATATTGCCTTTAATCTATAGAGTCCCCTGCTGCTTAATGAGCATACATTTCAGTTATTATACGAGTTTAGGTGGTTTTGGTATTATGATAATTTTGTAATATGGTTCGTCTTGATATTATTTCCAATGAAATACGTTAGTGTCCTGTTGAAACACAGACATGAGCTAGAGCTGCTAGACAAAATGCCGGGCAGTAAATATAAGCCCTCCTTAACAAGCACCATAACATATAACGACTGAGAGATCTATGATGCTGCAGGCTTTTCAGCAGTTCACTGGAATCAACACGGTCATGTACTACAGCCCAACCATTGTGCAGATGGCTGGCTTTAGGTCCAACCAGTTAGCACTTCTCCTGTCCCTCATTGTCGCTGCCATGAATGCTGCTGGAACTGTTCTTGGCATTTACCTCATTGACCATTTTGGGAGGAAAAAGTTGGCCCGCTCAAGCTTGACTGGTGTAATTGCATCGCTTGTCATTCTGGCTGGGGCATTTTTTGGCAAGTCATCTGGTTCTTCAAATGAACTCTTCGGGTGGATTGCAGTTCTGGGTCTAGCCTTGTATATTGCTTTCTTCTCACCAGGAATGGGACCTGTTCCATGGACTGTGAACTCGGAGATATATCCTGAACAATATCGAGGAATATGTGGGGGCATGTCAGCTACTGTGAATTGGGTTTCCAATTTGATAGTAGCCGAAACTTTCCTTTCAGTTGCCGAAGCAGTGGGAACAGGTTGGACCTTTGTGATTCTCGCTTGCATAGCAGTGCTCGCAGTTGTGTTTGTGATTGTGTATGTCCCAGAGACCGTGGGGTTGACATTTGTTGAGGTAGAGCAGATTTGGAAGGAGAGGGCATGGGGCAGTGGTTACAACACAGAAAGCCTTCTTGAACGAGGAAATGACAATTGAGTCTTAGCAAGTGTTTTTCGCACAGCATGATAATATGAGTCCCATACGTGTAGGTTTTCAAAACAAATTGTGTCCATTGTACCTGTAAGTACATGTGCCTGTCGAAACATTTATCACAGAGATGCTTTGAATCCAACCCCCTGCATGAACACAAGCCCCCTTTTTATTTCATGGGGCTTCATAATTCGAACTTGGGGGATAGGACATAGAGGCCTGGAGTGTGAATTCTTGTGTAAACAGGCTTTGGTTCGCTCAATATTCAAGGGAATGAGCCTTTTTTCTGTGGTTTCCTGGAATGTTCATTATATCACGTTTATATATTTTCCGAGCCGTGTGGCATTGATTCCAAAAGGAGACACCACTCTTGTACTTGATATTATGAGCAAAGGCAGCAATGTATATGGTCCAATTTCTACTCAGGAGGACCAATGCTGTTAAGGATGCTCAGTTTGATCACGCCTCATCTTCAAGCACATGAGATGGCTGTGAGGTTCATCATGGGTATTTGAGTTCATTGTCTCATTTCAAATACGTGCAGGATTCGATCACAAATCATGTGAAATAACATCAAGCAACTAAATCGCAGCTACATGCTGGATATAATAAGAATGACGTTATTGAGAGTAGTGGTTGGGAAATAGGAGTAATAAAGCACATAAATTTCTTAAGAATACAGAAAAACACAGGTCTAATATCAGGCGGTACGAATGTATTTTCTTATGAATATTTCAAGGTTGCCGATGATTACCTTCAAAGATTTTGCTTTCGATTCCTAGAGCTCCTGTTTTTACCTTTTTAACGGAGGAAGCCGAAGCATGAATAGGGGCTAGGATGAGAAGGGCAAGGAGAATCAGAAGGATACACATACATGTAGCTGCATCTGGACAAGATTAACTATAAGTCACAGCACGTAAAAGAGAAAGGAGTCTTGGCAAGTATTGCTGAGCAGCTTGGCAATATCAGTGCCCTGTTTGTAGATTTTCAAAACAATTTGTGTATATTTTGTAGCTATAAATACATTTTCCATGAAGATGGTTTGAATCCACCCCCCTGCATGAGCACAGGCCTCTTCTTACACCATGCGGCTATAGAACTTAGGGATGTAGGGCGTAAAAGCCTCAAGCGTGATGTTGCTGTTCGGTCAATATCCAGGAATGGGCCCTTCCTCTTTGGATTCCTAGAAAATGAAGCCATGGGAGCTGTCACTGCTTACATTTTTCATGTTAAAATTCATTCCAGAATTACTGGAGAAATAGATTTACTTTGTGTTTTTATCTCATTCTGCATTATCGTTTTGATTTTTTTTTAAAATCCTTGAAGTTGGCTCCGTCAACTTTGAACCGATATAACCAAATCACGGAAAACTTCATCTTTGCTAGTTTAACCTGAAAATCAGCCTAAACCAGACTAGGAGTTGCTGATTTTCTAAAACCAACCCGTCGATCCTGATTGTTTATAACCATGACCTAACTGCTTTGATTCCAAAAGGGGACTCCATTATTGTCTTTGGTAGAAAGCGTGCAAGAACAGGATATCAGATTAAAAAGAAGAACAAGAACAAGGATCTTCATTTTTCACATGATCATAAAGGATGTAAATTGTCCCTTTCCAGCATTAACTCCTCCATAATGATCCTCCCAGAGCAAAACCTACACGTGTAAAACACGAAGTGAAACAGATAAGAGAGAGGAAGCACATTGGATGCTAGAAATGCAGTTGGGTCAACCATGGCAGTGCGGCTGAAAACAAAGTTTTGTTCTTGGTGATTGATTTCACATCTTTCTTTGAAATTTCCAAGTCTTTTGTCTTTGTGTTTCGATAGAAAATTCAATTAATTACCTGTTAAGTCATCCATTAATGAGTGAATATCTCGAGAAAGTTCTGAACATAATCTATGAGGTTGATATGGCCTAAAAGCTATATAGTCAATGGATGCTGCGTCTGGAAGCGTTGAAATTAACATGAAGATGAGCTGGCTGACACTATATTTATTAAATTCAACGATGTGCATGGTTAGGTTCACAACGAGAATGTTTGAAAATATAGTTGTATTTATATTTTTAAAGATTTTAATTTTTAAAAAAGTTTTATTTTTATTTTAAATTATTTTAATATAAAAATATTTTAAAAAATAATTACAATTACATTTTCATACAATCTACAAATAAATAAATCAAATTAATTCAAAAAAATTCACATAATTGATTAGATTTATTTAAATTATCCAAGGTGATAATTATCCCAAGTTTTTAATTAATAATATGTTTGATTTTGTAACAATAATTACTTTTTAAGAAATATATATTCAAATTATCTCTTTTAATATATTAATTTTTTTTATGAAATCATATTAAAATAAAATATAAAAATTATAAAGAAATTAATTAAAAAATATTTTTTTTTAAATACACGAGTGCGTGTGGACTTTAATATTAGTGATTAAGACAAGTGGAAAATCAATTAGGGGGGTGAAGAATCAAATCAAGGGTTTAATCATGACGGTTAGCTGACCAATACCTAATTAACACCTCTTTTGCTGTCTTTGACTATGTAAATTCGGGTGACCTAACTTTTATTTATTTGTTTATTTACTAGTCTAAGATGGCTAAGAATTTTGTAATTATTTGTCTCTTTTATATATATATATATATATATATANGATTGTTTTTTAAAATAATTTTTATTTAATAATGTATTAAAATAATATGTATATATTTAAATTTTTTTAATACTAACACATCAAAACAATTAGATAATATGAACAAATAATTTTTTTTAAAAATCCATTTTTTCATAAAATTTCATCTGAGATATTCAATTACCATTACAATTTTCATTTAAATGCATATTTATTTTTTTAGGAAGATTATTATTGAATTCCTGAATTATAGCATGATTAAGCATTAATCTTGATTTTCCAAAAGAAATATGATAGCTGGCATTTTATAACCTTTATGAGACTTAATGATACTACTAATATCCTATTTTTACAAATATACAAACTAAAATTCATTCATGTTGGATTTTAGGTAATTAAATTAAATTAAATATTTAATTTGAAGTTATAAAATCCTGTTCTGAAAAAAGATTATAAAGGTTTGAGATAGATACAAGTGATGCGATTTATATATATATATTGGCTGGGAATATAAAATAATTTTATTTATAATTAAACAGTATAATCAATATACTATTTTTTATATTTATATCAATTAATTAACATAAAATTACTGATTGCATATGCACATCAAAAGACAAGAATGATTAACATGAACTCAAAATATAAAATAATAATAATGAAATATTATAATTCTATTAATCAATGAATTGCTTTGGATAATAATATGAGGAGCATCGAGCTCTAGCAAGAGGCGTGCTAGTGAAGACAAAATGATGGATGAGATCTGGCGGTTCAAATGGCTGCTCATTTGCATCTTGATGTACACGTAAGTATATAGGGTTGTGGGGTCCACGTAGTTTGGGCTTTATTAATGGACCTCACCAGCAATACTGACTCGTGTTTCCCGCGAAATTATTAACCGATAGTGACTAGCCACGTGGGTTGTTGGAATGTGATTGTCTTTACTGCAAACCACCCAATGGTAGGGGCCCGCGTGGCCCGTCGTCAACTACGTAGTGCATCCATGTATCATGGCCGTGCCGTCCCATGCCATGCCATCATAGAAATAAACTTCACAGCGAATGGCCAGGCCTGCGTGGCTTTTGCCGAGCAGCTTTCTAATTCAAATGTAACACTTCATAATGAAAAAGAACACCTTTTTTTTCGCCAGCTTGTAATTTCTTTTTTGTTATTATTAATTTTTAAGTCTTTGAATTGCCCACAGATTAATCTTTCTAAATTCTTAACTTTCTAACTAATTACATTTTAAATAGGCCACCCGTTGATGTATAGTTCTTCTTGCAACTCTTTTTTTTTATTGTTTTTTTAATGAATTCATACCGTAATTATAAAATCTCATATAATATAATTTAGTAAGTTAATTCATGTTAATCAAAAGAATTATCAACCTAAAACTTAGCTTGATTAACAATGAAAAAGCTAAGATTTCTTAAATAAAAAGATAAATTATTGGTAAATATTTGATATTTTATAAATAAGTGTTATATAAAGAAATCAATTTAAAATATATACACCGACTCCTATAAGGTTAAATTACTTTAAGAATATTTTTAAAATAATAAAATTTATGTTGTAATTTTTCTATTCAAGTTTTTATATTTTAAAATCACCTCATCATAATTTTATTATTAATTTTATCAAAGATATATTTTTTAATATATACAGCCAAACTATTATTTATCTATTTATCTCTTATCATATTCTGCAATATACTATTAATATATGCATAGCAAAAAAAATATAGCCCTGTAGTAGTTGCAATTGATAAGAGTAGTGATAATTTGATAAGCATATATATATCAATTTCAAAAACTCTATTCAAATTATAATTTTTTATTTTTATTATTTTTTTATAAGATTAACAATATCTTTAATATCAAATAGCTTATCATAGTTGTATAAATCAATAACAATATATGTATTAGGCTGATTATCAAGCATCATAAGATCTATTATAAAAAATTGATTAGGATAAAAATAAATAAAACAAATAAGTTTTTTAACTGAAAGTAAATAAAATGTCACTTAAATTTAATCATGCTATGCAAAGAAGTAATTATTAATGATACTATTAAACAATTAACACAATAAAATAATAGTTTATTATTAAATAAAAATCAACTAATACTTGTTAAATCCAAAATTCTCAAATTTTCTTGGAAGAAAAAGAGTGAAATAACCTTGCTAAATTCGTTATTAAAAGAATTGAAAAAGAAAAGGTAAAATTCTAAGAATTATAACAATAATCAAATTCTAAAAAGTTGGTATGACATGTATCCCCTTGATATAAATAAATAAAGAAAGAAAAGGACAAAAGAAAGAGAGAGAGACCAGCCTCTATGAGAAGCTCCAGAGAAATTGAAAATAAAAAATAAAAAATAAAAAATAAAAAATAAAAAGATAGAAATTGTTGAGATATAAATTCACAAGTTGTGGTTTTTCTCTAGCCACGTCATTTTCTACTCTTTTTTTTTTGCAAGATAAAAGTTGTTACATTAAAAAGTAATGCTTAATACAAAACAGTGCATTTATTAGAACTTAAAGTAATGCTTAATTGTTGTTTTAGAATAAAAGAGATAAAAGCAATGATGATAAACACTTATTTAATTGAAAAAATAATATATATAAACATAAAATAAATATATTTTAAAGATAATTTTAAATTATATTTGTATATTTCTAAAATAAAAAATACATGAAAACAAATTTCTTTTATCTCCATCACTTATGTTTTTCCATTTCCAAATATTAACAAAACTCTACCTAAATATGAATCAAAAACCAATCTGAAAAATTAACCAATGGCATGCATCTCTAGTAAAATATTCCCAAGAAATGTAAATTAACAGGTAAACAATTGCTAGCCTGTGAGATTTATATGATTGATCTACACGATGGATACAAGGTTGGATTATACATATATATATATATATATATATATATAATGATCAGAAATTCAACTTGTTTGTTGGACCGCATTTATGTTTCATGGCAATGAAATGACTTCTTTGATTTCCCCACTGTGCTCGCTGTCTTTTCCCCTCAAGAAATATCTGTGCCAATAATTGCAGAAGATTACTAATTAAGGTCGGTGTTGCCTTTAACTTGGCTAAACACTGCAACCCACATTAGAGATGCAACATGCTTATACGATCATCAAGAATGTGTGTATACCATAGGTCTCGAACCTAGCTTGGCCGTGGCCGGCTGACTCAGTTAACATGGAACCTAAAGCTAGAGTAGCTCCGAGTTTCTAATGGAATATGACAAGATATTGATATAAAAAGTCTTATTCTGCCTGATTAGGTTTTTTGTGATTTAGCTGATACGGTTAACAGACACCAAGGAAAAAACATGAAATGATGTTGATGGCGTATTTACTCGGTGACCCGGTAATTATTGTTTTTTTCTTTTTTTCATACTAGTCCCCGAATCCGGACTAAAATCTATAGTTTGAACATTAAATTCGAATGATTGAAGACATCCTTGAAGTCTTGTCTTGTTTAATATCATTAGCTCACTCTTCATATCGAAGCACTTTATGCGTAATGCACCATCACGATCATGCGATGTTTCTGTTGTTCTAGCTACTAACCATGGCAAAATCACAGTAAAAAAGGGAGAAGCAATGCTCGAGGGGGTCATACAAGAAGACATTTTTCAGTAAAAGGAAGTCATCTCTAACGTTGTAGAGATCCACCCTGTCGTCTATCTCTTCAAAGGGTTTGGATCCAAGCTACCAAAATCTTTTATTGGAGCAACTCTACAGTACCCTATAACTTCATAATTTCTTCCATCTTTAGCAGCAGTTTTGTCGTGCTATAGCCACAATCATTATGACAAATTCAGCTAACAATTATAATATATATCTGGTAAGGCAACCGATCTTTAGATCGAATCCACTCGTATCATATGAAGTTGCTAATAAACTCCATGCATATCAAACAAAACAAAGGAAGGAGATCCATTTATCACCATGCATCAGGGCTGGCTCACCAAATATAACAACAGCAAAATTGAGTTGGTGGCTCGATTCTTGACAAGATTTCGAGGCTAGTGGAAGGGCATCAATTTAAAATAAAAGATAGCGGTTGATTTCGTTGACAGAAAAACATAATTTGCCACGATATATTTAATATAATTATAATTAAAAAAGAAATGTTTATTATTCAAGCCATGACTGGTTGATCATGGCGTCTTTGAACAGGTCGTGCTTCGAGGCATTATTCCCAAAGATACCGGATCAAAAGTTGCTTTACCTAGAAGCTTACAAAACGAGAAGCCAGGATTTTGGCATGCCAAGGATTCCAAATCTATGGTCTGTGATAAATGGTCTGAATGATGTCATATGATATGATGTAAATGATGAGGAGGCAGGATATACTTCAAAATCATAAATACTTGCCACCACCTCAAGCCTTAAGCACGCAAGATGTTTGCCGCATCAATCCATGGCTTCCCATAGAAATATTTTTTCTTGAAATGGAAGAAGAATATGATGGGATTCCAATGGTGTTTCGCTGAAGAAATCTCTATGTTGAATACATAATTAGTAGATTAAGTTCGTTTGTCTTTGATTTTAACATTTTCTTTTGAGTATCATGGATGTTCGAGATTGTGATTGGATTGTATTTGTAAAAAAAATAATATTTTTTAGCTTTAAATTATTGGTTTTTGATTTTTTTTGATTGTTTTGATATATTGATATAAAAAATAGATTTTAAAATAAAAAAAATATATATTATTTTGATATATTTTCAAATGAAAAATATTTTTTTAAAAATTCCCACCATACTCCCAAACAAACATCTAATCTTAACATGTATGATTTGGTTTTAGCAAAAACAAAAAAATAAAATGTGTGTTTGAAAGTGTTTTTTACTTTAAAATATATTAAAATGATTATTTTTTATATTTTTTACATCGACACGTTAAAATCCTAAAAAAATTAAAAAAAATCAATTAAATATTTTTTTAAAGTAAAACACACTTTCAAAATGTATTCAAAAGAAAAAATTATCATTCTTCCAAGCATTAATAACAAGGCTCACACTAGCTAAATAAAAAATAGAATTTACGAGCAACCTGCATAGAAAAAAAAAACATTATGTATTATTCTGTAATCATAAACTTAAAGTTGTTTCTAGGAAGTAAAAATAAACATACAAGAGAGAAAAATATTTTTGGTTAAAAAAATAAAAAATAAATATATATCCAAAACAAATTTAAAATGAATTTCCATACTTAAATTAAAATCTATATCGAAACATCAACCAAAATCTAAATTAATTTTTTTTAGAATAGTTAAATGAACTAATCAATGTGATCATCACATAGCAAAACATGCATGCACCGGAAAATACTAGTATTGTAAGTTTCTAGCAACCCAATGAGGCAGATGAAATGGTCGGTCTCCTCTGACATGCATCAAGTATATATAATTTAAATTCACAATAAATCACCTCTTTTTTTGCTTTTCCTGTAGATAAGGATGAGAATTACCATGGGATATGCAAATCCAATTTTATACTCTTGGGTCCAGTATGTTTCGTTTTTTATTAGATTCTTGTTCATTGATTTTGTCTATCTTCATGTGCTGGAGAAATATAAAATATTTCCAGGGTAATTGATGAGTACAAGAAAATCCCACTTTGAATTTGGAGCAAAGTTGATGTTGAAGAGTGGAAACCGCGGCGGAGGTCAAGTTCCAGAGCTTTGCCGTTGTTTTGCGGGGCATTTTTGATTTGCAGATCATGGTGGTGGTCTCTGTGTTCAGAATCCATGTCTCCACAGAGCAATATTGCATGATGGATTGGTGGTTTAGCATGGATGAAAATGACAGTGAGGATTAAGGATGGCATGATCCAAAAACATTGACAATGAATTATGGTTAAAGTGTCAGAGAATTGTCTGAGGTTGTAATAAAATGGAAATCAAATTGCCTTCTAAACACCAGAATTTAAGAAAAGAAGATCATAGCCACATGATTTTCTTAAAGCATTGCGTTGGTTTCATGTGAATCTGGTTTAATACATAATTACAGCCACAAAACCATTCTAAATCTGTCTATTTTAATCCAGAAAAGCTGTGGTATATGAACTCCCTAGCTAGCAGGGACAAATTTAGGGTTTTCATAAATTTCCATGTCGATCCCTTGTCAATCAGCCTGCATGGTATTTGATGCCTGAGTTGTCTCCTTTAATTCATGGAGCGTTAGAACTCTGCGTCAGCACTGGTCCTTATCCTTTACCAGACAACATGATCCTTATTCTCAATTTTGTAGTCATCCAGAAATCATTGTTGGTAGTCATCCAGAAGTCATTGTTCTCCCCTTCTCCATTGCAGAAAATTAAGATAGCTCTACCCATTATTCCCTTGAGCAACCCATCACTTTCTGCATCTATATATATATATTTTTTTTATGAAAATAGAATGGTAAAAAAAATTAATAATTAAACTATCACAGTCCATTGAATATCTTAGAAAATAGTGTATGTTCATGGATTGTAATGTTGGGAGTTCTCATTATATTATGATATTTCCAACTGTGCAATTTTTTTTTCCAAAAAATTATACATGTTGTGCTATCAAAAATTGCATTCTTCAGTTTATAAATGTTAAAAAACCAATTTAATCTAACAGTTTAAATTATTAGGTAAGATTTTTTTAAATAAAAAATTTTAAACTTGAAATTTGTATAGATTCATATTATTTTATACTTGATTTCTAATTAAATAAATAGAACTGATAAGATTCAGACTCGTGGCTGTTTGATTATTAAAGTTATGATACTATATTAAAAAACTATTTTAATTTGATAACTTAAACAGTTAGATGAAATCTCAAAATATAATTTATATTATTTTTTAATAATAAATTCATGATTTTTTTTATTGTGTTAGTTTAAAAAAAATAAAAATTATCCATGCTATTTTTTTAAAAAAACCTAAATTTACATGTACTGGGTTTTCTCTGATAACACCTTAATCACACCAGTAGGTCTTGATTGCCATGTTCCTCTGTTTTTTTTTTTCGGGTTCAGTTAACAAGTATGAAGATAGAAGTTGACCAAACTAAATGAAGAGAGGGCACAGAAGACAAGAAAGCTAATATAAAAAATCCACACGTCGCTGGAGCAGGGAATTTCAGCGATCATATTTATGTTCAACCACAGATTTCAAGTTCCCAGTAGACTTGAATACAAGCTGGTTGTGTGCAGACTTGCAGCCTTGATGTCTCTGATGAATACTATTCGTATGTGCGTGTTCTTCTTTGGTAGCATTTTTGTAAAACCCGACTCAGTACCAATCATGTTCAAAGCCTGCATAGCAAGGTTTGAAAGAATAATCGGTTTAACTCGTGACCCGGGTTATAGCCCTGGACAGAGTTCTAGAACATTTCATCTATCAACCAATGTACTGCTCAAAGAAGTTGGTGTCCAAAATCCAACCTCATACAGTTGGAGAAAGCTGGACAAATTAGCAAGTCCATTGAGATTAGGTTCATGCCAGCAAACGTTAGGTATATAGTCTCTCAAACATGACTCCCTGGAGTGATTATGATCATGTCATCTATTATTTGTATAAAAAGAGAGAGTAGTAAACAGGATAGTTATTCATAAGGTAAAATAAAATAAAATTATTAGAGGATAATACAAATTAAAAAATTATTTAACAATTTAAATTATTAAATTAAATTAATTTTTTATATGATATTAGGTTTGCAGCGATTAAACAATTATAAATTTAAATATTTTTATTTTTTTATTTAATAAAAATAAATATAAAATAATATATATAAATCTTAAAATAAAATAAATTAAAAAATATAGTAAAAATAATATAAATTATATTTTAAAACTTTATTTACACCAATCCTTAATATTTTTTTTTAATATTAACATGCACGCGTGATCATCTGCCTAGCATGTAAATTCATCTCGAATTTACAGAGTTAACATGGATTAAGCGCGTCTGCAAATCACGGCTTCCAAATGCTAGCTAGCTAGCTGCAATGCTTCTCAAATCGGCAGTCAAGATGCCATGCTAGATCTATCTAGTAGCGTATCATTATTATTTCGATATATATAATAGCTAAAAATAAAAATAAAAATATCAAACATCTCCTCGTAATTCAGAAAATATAAAAAAATATTTTAAAATTATATTTGGAATATTTTTTTTACAGATCAATTCACTTTTTAAAATTATTTTTATCTAGAAAAATGTTTTTTATATAAATAAAAAAGTATATTTGAAAATTATTGGACATGTCGAAATTAGATGTAAAATTTCACCAAAGAAGGGAAGAAGCCGAGCCGAAAAGCACGGTACAGCTTTTTGTAAAGTTCGGCTTTTCAAGGCTTTCACATTTTCCCTGGCGAACACGATCTCTTGCTTTCACATTTTCCACGTACAAACAAAAACCCAACCGCACCATCATCATCATGCTACACCATGCACGTGGTAGACCCCACCTCTAGTGGTGGACCCCGTTCCCACAACTTCCCAATCACCACGTGTCCTCTTCTGCTGCCCGTCATCGTCACCTACCCTTACCTTCACAAGCTGTCTTAAGTGCCACCTGCACACCACCATACATACATGTGCATGTACATACATGCATAGAGATTGATCATCGTGACATCATACCAAAATCTAGTGACCCATCGATGTTCGATCTCTTGCATGATTGCTAACATACTACATCGCTTTATTTTATATTATGATCCCACTAGTATTTCCTTTTTATCAGATCCATCCCTACAATCCACAATTCTTATTATACGTGCAATATTTGATAAAGCACTCCTCGTTAACATAGGATCAACAAGTCTCAGCTAATATTGAGTTTTTAGTTAAATAATAACTAAAATTTTATTTTTAACATTAAGCTGGCTATAATAATGAAATAAGGATTAAGTTGAATCAATATAAAACATTATTTAAAAAAAAACTTGAAATATATATTATTTTGATAAAATAATTTGGATTTTTCACTAGCTTTATCTAGGCTAGGTCTCGAATCGACATGTTATCAACTTAATCTATAAAGATAGATCAGGTTTTATAACTATTTTTTTATTATAATTATGTGAGGTTTTTATTATAATTGTGTGGTACTGAATAAGATTTGATTTAATGTGTTTTTTATTTTTTTTAAATTATTAGTTTGTCATTGTTATTTTTTCATCGGTACAGGATATATTTTGTAACAAAAGAAATAATAAAAAAAATGACATGATTATTCGTAGAAGAAGATTTTAACCAATGAAAGAGAGTCGAATTAATAAAACAATAGTGAAGGGACCATAATAAATGTTTTGAGTAATTTGAGGATGAAACAATAAGATTAACCTATCTCTCGTTAGAGGCGACAGCTTTATAACCAGCATCTCTCTCCCACGCTGTGAAACACCTTTGAGAGAGCGCGAGGGAGAAAGAAAGAAACCCATTTTACAACAACATGGGAGCCATCTCTTGTGAACGAGAATCTTGGGTTTCTTCAAGAAACCTAGTAGAAGTTGAAGAAAATCAAGAAAATGATCAAACCCACATCGTAGATTTCCCTCCTGATGATGTTCCTTGTCAAGAGACCGAACAAGTGTGGCAATACATGCACCAAAAGAACACCTTTACCAAAAACATCAACAAGGGTTCTCTTCAAAAGATCCAGAGAAAGAGGAGTCAAGTGTTGTTAGAAGGGTATGTGGAAGGAAGTAGCAGCAGTAGTGAAGATGAATTGAAGAGGACAAAGAGCTTGACAGATGATGATCTTGATGAGTTAAAAGGGTGCTTGGATCTTGGGTTTGGTTTCAGTTATGATGAGATCCCTGAACTTTGCAATACTTTGCCGGCTCTTGAGCTTTGTTACTCAATGAGTCAGAAATTTCTTGATGAGCATCAGAAGTCTCCTGAGAGAAGTTCTCCTGCCGTGGCTGAGGCTGCAAATTCTAGTCCTATTGCTAATTGGAAGTTCTCTAGTCCTGGTGAGATGATTTTTTCTTTTGTTTTTGGTGCTTGGTTGGTTCAAATATAGATTTTTCTTTCTTGATCTGGTTTTTGGATGTTTGGAAGCTGAATTTCTTTATGGTTCAAGTGCTTAATTTGAATTTAAACTTTTGAGCTTTTTGGCATTATGTCCGAATTTCAAATTACTGAATGTTTTAGTTCTGTAGTTCATGTATGAAATGATGAATCGGGCTCTTTGAGATTTGATCCAGGGAGTTTTTTCCTGGATCGCAGTGGTTCATGAATCTGTCTTTTGATGTTTCGTGATCTTCAATTCATAAGAAAGTTTTAGTTTTGAGGTTTGATGTGATCGTTTTGATTCTTTGTTTTGAACATTTGGTCTATCTTGCTGCACATTTGAAGATTTATGATCTGCTTGGCAATCGCCTGATATAAGAAACCAATACATGTGGTACATCCAGCTTTTGCCTTCTCTTAACACAAGTACAAAACATAGTATATGCACTCTACAATAAGAATTATCTGATATTTTCAGGGCCAGAAATTACGTGCAACGCTCTAATTTGTTGTCTGTCTGAACTCGATTCTATTGATCAGTCATGTGATTTTAACTCTCTGCTTCCTTAATTTTACCCATACAGGTGACCACCCTGAAGATGTTAAAGCAAGACTCAAATATTGGGCACAGGCTGTCGCATGTACTGTTAGGCTATGCAGCTGAAGGGCATTTTGAAATCAAAAGGTTCATCTTCTAAAGAAAATTCGATGCGCATTTTCCTTGGCAATGGGCAATCAATATAGCCTGGACCTATATCCAGTGTTTGTGCACCACAAATCCTTTCCAGTGCAACTACATGCAGGAAGTTAAGCTCCTGCATTTTGTTTTGCTGGAATGGACCGGCCAGAGCATATGCAATGATGGGCCGGCTTTAAAGTAGTTGAAGAAGAAGAGGAGGAAGAGAAATGTTTCAGGTTTGAGATTAACTGCATTCTCATTGAGTCTTACTTAATTCGAAGGCGACTAAGATACATTTCTGCGATTATTGTATTGAGAATATTGAAAATAATTTGTGATACGAATAAAGTTATTTCTCCTCCATATGGTCATATTTCTAGTAGCTTGTGTTTGATGTGGTTATAATTAGATTCGAACCTGAGGAGTTGGTTTTTATGCAGTGGTGAGAGCCTCTCCATTAGAGCCTTCACCAAATACTTTCAGACCTCTATGATTGCTGAGGTAACTAATCTAACTGAGTTGAGTCTTTGATTAATCTTGTTTTGCCTTTTGCTGATCCGGAAATGGTTGTTACGGTGTGCTACTGCTAACAACACTTGCTACTGACAACTAACTGCTGTTTATCCATCCCATGGATAGATTAACTACGCCATTTTGTCTGGTGTGGTGGAGGCAAGAATGAGGTGAGGGGGATACAGAAGTGAAGAAGAACAAGCTCACGCATGTGCTGAACTCTATTGTATTTGCTAACACAGTTTTCTTATGATTAACTCAATTGCGCTCAAACATGTGGATGGATTTACTTGTTCTTCCATTTGTTGTTAAAATGAGCATGGACTCAGAAACTGAAGGTTGAGGTTTCATTATACGTTATAGAATGCTATGATTCTTATCCATTTGGTACCCTCACTTTCTACGCCCTTGCAGTTATACCAAAACGGTGTCTTTGGTGTGTGATTTTGATGCTTTAGGGTGTGGATCTTCACTTGTTCTGAGAAGATAACTATAACTAACTATAGCACAAAGCGCTTGCGACTGCTTTTTTTTTTTTTTTGGCCTTCTGCAAGCCTTGGTTAAAACTGCCTTACGAGGTTAGCGGCGGTTGTACTGGCGGCAGTATATCAACTGCAGCACACAAATCGGCTCAAAGTGTCCGATGTAACTCTCTTTACAAAGCAGCCAGCGGTATTGATAGCTGCTGGGTTAGACCTCTCTACAGCTGGAAATTTTATCCGAAAGGGATGGCTGGAAAGATTGCTATTCGATGTCAAATTCGGATAAGAAGCGGAATGAAAAGCACAAGAACGCAAGAGATTCTCAACTTTGCAAGGTTCCTCGAGAATCTTCTGTAATTTATTACTGCAATCTGAATACATGTACTCTTCCTTGACAATTAGTTACGTGTAAAGAAATGATTCTTCTTACATGATGGATGCAACGAATGGGTTTTCTAGGATAAGACTGGTTACTGTTTTGGAATAGAAAGCACAGGACAGTGAAGACGGAGCCTAAACGCAATCTAGTTTTCTTATTATTTTGCTCGACTTTGATGCTGAGGGAATCATCTGCCTCAATGAACAACAGTTTTCATTAACAAATTTTCACATGCATACCTCTTCTGAGTGTGGATACACCTGTCAAATAACTTTAAGCTTGTGAATTGATAAGTAGCTCCAAAGATCAGGACAAGCCCAACTCCTTAGACCCCCATATGCAACATAGAGAACTTGGGATATTTTGCATGGATCCCCTCTCAGAACAAAAAGGGATAACTCCCAAGACAGTAATGAAGTCATTGTAGAATTCAATTCTGCTGTCCCCTGGCTGCGAAGGTTCCTCGTTTTGGAAGCAAGCAGCAGCAGTAGCGGCCTAATTTGAATCACCTCACAAGTGGTATTCCATTTTCATGAAATCCAGTCAGAATTTTCTTTGAATCAAGACACGCGTTTATTTCTCATCTTGTTCATGCTCTTATCATCAATTTTAATTGACTTTTCAAAGATAAACGAGCAATTAGTTTCCTCTAAATTTGATTGCTTGCGCGTTTAAGTTTCTGACAAGGAAGCAAGTTGACCCTTCAACTAACCATGAGTTGACCCTTCAACTAACCATGAAGATAAGCACTTCGAGACTTACCAAAAAAAGAGAGAACACAATAATGAGGTTGGAGATGATTGGTGCCCAATAATTGTAAATGATTAAAGAATATTTTAGATGCTTAAACAAATCTCAAAGATGTTTAGTGGTTTACGACATCATTAACTGATTGATTAACTTAGGGTTAAAAAAAGAATTTGTCATATCCACTTGTAAGAATTTTAATCATTTTTTTTTAATTTGCATGGATAACATTAAAAGACAGGAAGACAGCATGCATGAACTCATTTTTTGTGTCATGTGTCATGGTTTAGACAATTATAGGCAGCAAAGAATAATGTCTTGAAATAGGGTAAGACAGATTTGGCTAGCAAAGACTAGTATTATTATATACCAAAGTAAAATTTTGGTAGCATCCATCTTTATTATTGCTATGAAATCAAATTACACGATACAACCTGATTTAGAAAATTCTATAATTTTTCACCTTTTTTTTTTCAAAATAAAAATCAATGAGTTGAAAGTCGAGTTTTGACTGGGTTTTATTCTAACTCAATGAAGACACTCCTAATTTTTCCTTCAACCTAGAATATTTTAGAACTCAAGATAACTAGTTACTAAGTTGATTTGTTAGGTTAGTTCAAGTTTTACAACTAAGATTTTTATTTGAGTTGAACCGGATTAGTTTAAGAGGTTATTTGAAATGGCATTCCAAATAGTGTTTCATTAAATTTTGAGTTTTTTTGCTTAGAATTATTTTTTTATATATTTTTAAATGATTTTAATATGTTGTTATAAAAAATAATTTTTTAAAAAAATAAAAAAACGTTATTTTAAAGCATTTACAAATAAAAAATATATTCAATGCTTTATTAGATTAACATAACCTCATGATTGGTAGCTCAAGCATAGGGATTAATATCTTAAGACTAACCAGCCATGGATCATGTCATCAGCAAATAACATGGAACAATGTTTGCTTACAATCAAATCATCTGATGTTTTGTTCTTGAACTCGACAACATGGAGTCCTGAGGGCGTTTCGGATGATGAGAAAAGATGCATTCCGGATAGCGTAACATATACTGCGTTGGTTCATGCTTATGGCGAAGCTAGGAATTGGGAAGTTGCTCATGTCTTATTCATAGAAATGTTACGGTGAGGTTGGATTCCACATTTTCATGCGTATACTTTGGTGGATAAACTGTTGAGAGATCATGAGTGAATGGATTTGTCTAATAAATTGAAAAGAAAATTGGAATCACAGATATTGCTTAAGCATTGTAAAGCAGAGCACAGTCTGCTGACGAAAAACTGAGATCAAAGCTTGAAAAAGGTTTCTACCCACCAATGTACGTAAGGGATGATTTTGAGCACGCATTTCAAAAGTATGGCAAATTCGAAATAGCTCGTTAATAGCTACAGAAGATGGACAAAGATAGCGAGCCTTCTAAGACAGAAATTACTTCTTGATGAGCTTTGATCAACCAATTACGTTTACTCCACGGGTTTTTTTATCAGTTATGATAAAGTATAGGCAGTAACTATGCATTCTATTTGGATGAACTTTCCAGTCCTGAGCCAAACCAAGAATCTCTACAAGAGTCATGGTGTTCGTCTTGGTTGCACACAGAGGACTCGATACTGCTTTTAAGGCTTTCTGAATGAACCAGGTGATGATGCTATCTGGTCAATGTAATGGCAGAGTTACCTCCTGAGAAGTCCCGCACGAACAGAAAGCTTTTGCCAAGATAATGGTTGGTCCACAGGAGAGAAGACACCAGAATTTGGGATGGCAAGGAACCCATCACTTGTAAAACATATTGATACTCGAGCTACTTGTAAAGTTGTCCAGCACTGATCTCTGTATTTTCGTCCCAGCATGATCTTTGCCGAGCTAGTTTTCTGTATGCTGCATAAGCTATAACTTTGTTGATTTGGTTGCTTCAAAGTGTTCGCATCTCCTGGATCAGTTAATGATGGTAAAAAAAATTAACTGGGGAAGGCAGAAGAAAGAAATAAGGACAGTTTAGACCCTGAGCCAACTCTTTATCAGTGCCTTCATGTATTGATAACCATTGCTGTATTGAGATGTTATTTTTCCAGACCTCACAAGTGATTTTCTTTTCATGCTCATGATCATCAAAACCATTAAAGCGATATCCACTAGTATTTCTCAGAGTCGTTAAACCCGGCTCGGTTTGACAGGTTGACTCTAGAAACTTGCAACCCGATACCTGATCCAAACCAGGTTTCAAGCTGAACTAAAAAGGACGGTGACTTGGTTAGGTAGTTGACATGGCCAAACCTGGTTGGTCGACTGAAAGGAATTTTTTTAGGGAGTGAAACGATGTTGTTTTGACGAAAATGATTGACTCGTTTACCTAATGACCCGCGAGTTCACCAAGTGAGCTAGGGTCTTTGTCTGACAACATGATACTGTTTCCCACTTGGTTCCATACAAGCACATCTTCATGAATATCAGTCAATGCCTGTCCGGCGCACAAGCACATATGAGAGAACTAAAATCATCTTTATTTTTTCCAGGCAATCATCCAAGTACAAGGTCCATCTTATCCATTATGAAAACAAATATTTCCAAACCATCTAGGTGGTGGTCAAGTGGTAAGGATTTGGGATCAAGAGGTTTGCTCCCTCTGTGGTCTTAGGTTCGAGTCCTTGGTTGCTCATATGATGGCCACTGGAGGCTTACATGGTCGTTAACTTCAGGGCCCGTGGGATTAGTTGTGGTGCACGAAAGCTGGCCCGGACACCCACGTTAATCTAAAAAAAAAATAAAATATTTCCAATGCTGACCAGTAATACAAATTCAGAAATCAAGTCCGGAAGCACATAACATTCCACATTTCATGTCCTTCAACAATACTCCCAGTATATGCCAATTTCCTGCAAAATGAAGGTGAAGAAGATACAATCATATGACAGAATTTCATTAAAAAGATCGATACTTGGAACCAAAAGTAAATGAAATTCAGCCGAGGCAGCAGACTTTTCCTTAAAATATGTTTGAAAAGATAATTTCACCATGTTATCGTACATCCTAGAACTAAAATATTTCCTGTCTTAAGTGGATTTTTTCCACCTTTTACACACTGACTGACAGCATGTATTGCCCACTGTCAACTTCTATTTCAAAGGATACTAAGTGGATTTTTTCTCAACTGAGTTTTGCCACTTGAAAGAAAAGAGATCCTAGAAAGGAAGTAACCTTTTTATTTCGTATCGAAAATGAAATGAAAAGAAAACAAAGAAGCAGAAAATTTATCTTAAGAGGACCTAGGTTGTACTCGATTGCCATACTGCCAAAACCTACCTATTTGTGGTACCTGATTCGCTAATTTAATCAACAACTCCTACATGATTCGAATTTTTATAGCATCTCGGAAGATAAGATATCGCGATTGAAATATGAAAAGAGAAAATCCATGTTTGTGGGCTGCTGGAACACAAGTTGAGTCTCAAGTTTAACTATCAAACCTTGGTCATTAGGAAGATCACAGCAGATTCTGTATGTCTTTCTGCAAATTGGAATAAATGAATGTCAGATGAAGTTCACAGAAATCCTTGGACTCAGATGTTGTAATAGGAGAAGAAAAACTGACCTCAATCTTAAGAGGTGATGTGGTAGGAGCATATCTCTCAACAACCTTTCCTTCTTTGTTTACCAAAAATTTGGTAAAGTTCCACTTGATGGCATCTCCAAAATACCCTCCTTTCTCTGATTTTAAGAACCTGTAGACTGGTGCTGTGTTCTTCCCGTTCACATCAATCTATAACCAGATAGAGCATATTCAAAACATCTCCAAATTCTATCAAATTGAAGAACTGATAAAACCTGGGTCCCTTTATTAGGAATATTTGCATCAGGGTTGAAGTTTCGAGCTGAGAAAACAGTGGCAATAATTTGTACTACTTTTTTCAAAATCTTTCTTCCATTAAGCATTACCTTATCGAAGATTGGGAATTCAGCTTTGAAAATTGTGCATACAGTGTCCTGAATCTCTTCATTGCTTCCTGGTTCTTGTCCAGCAAACTGGTTGCAA
The DNA here is from genome assembly GCA_015708895.1 of Populus ilicifolia. Lineage (NCBI taxonomy): Eukaryota > Viridiplantae > Streptophyta > Magnoliopsida > Malpighiales > Salicaceae > Populus > Populus ilicifolia. The sequence continues at coordinate 252,820 of SRLM01000342.1, forward strand.
GGAAATGCCAAGATCGCGAACCCTGCCATAACCGTGCCAGCCGAGAACTTAAAACCTCGAATCTATAGAGATATTGTAAGCAAACGTCTAAAAAATAGGGATGTTGCTATATGAGAATGAGTGACCAACCTTGGTTTTTGTACTTTTCATACAAAACATTCAATTCCTTGTAGTTTGAATGTGTGAGGCCGCTGCAGAATAAAAAATAAGATTCAATACCAGTCAAAAGGCTCATTTGAACAATTTAAATTTATCTGCAAAAGTAAATTTAATTCATACAAGTAATATGACTAACAAAAAGTACAAGAAGAACTGTTTTCAGTTAAAATATTGACGATCATGAAGAATTTCAAAGTTTTGACCGCAATAAGCATGCTACTTACCAATGATAAAAAGAGGCTTCAGCCTAAAAGAAAAGGCTATGCTATATGAAGACCCCAACCAGGTATAATTCAAATGTTGAAGTGAAAGTCATTTTCCAAATATTGGTCGGCAACAGCCCTCGATACTGCAGAGCTGGGAATTTCTGAACAAGCATTTTTCCCTCATGCATGTATGATAAGTTCCTATATATCTATATAATACTAGATCATCTGCCCTTGAGACTACATGCTGCTGATTATAATCGTAGATGATTAGATTCTTTGCATACAGATAAAAATACGATTACGATTCTAAGACCTGCAACAAGTGGAGAAATTTTACGCATGCCATGAAGACAGCAGGTATTTTGGTGCCAACCTTGCTGTCAGAGAAAGAACGTTAGGTATCCCAACAGACATTTACATGTCACTGGTAGTCAACAAACTGGACTAGTTTGCCCAAAACTGGGGAGATGCAGATAGAGAACTATTTCAGGAAGCCAGAATGCCAGACACGAAAGAGATCATGATAGATTACCATTTGGAAGCAACATTCACAATAAGGAGCACCTTCCCACTGTATTCACTTAGACTCGTATCGTTTCCACGGATATCCTGCAACACAGCAAGAAACGTTATATAAATCTGGGATTCCTCAACTTCAAGAAACATATTTGATGTTGCCATCTCAACAACGTCTAATCTGCAAATCACAATTCCATATTACCCTAACCACACCATGGCTCAGTTATCTAAAAAGAAGGAGCAATAATTAAAATAAAATGCACAAAGGACTTGGAATTAGAGTATCACAATCCATTTGAATATGATATCATCAGCCTTGCTCATAGATTAATTTTCTCCAAGAAACTCATAGCCTGGACTGGAAATAATTCAAGTCAAATGTCCATATCTGAATCCTGGACTACAAAACTCTATTGGAAGGACCCCATACCAATGATGTTCAGCGAGATTAAGAACCAACAAATATTCAATAAAAGTCAAAAGCTCAAGCAATGAATTAACACACAGAATATCAACAAATCCATAACAAAACAATAAGAGTTTAAAGCTTTGTTCTCTGTTCTCTACTTTTTCCCGTTTCCTCACCAACCACACAGCAAACAATGAAAAAGAAGGAAGAAGATTGAACATTACCCTGACAGTGAAGTCATAGATGGACTTGGGACTTTCTTCAGCCATTTTTCTTGAAGGAATAAGAGAGGGGTAGCTGTAAAGGGCCAAGATCGCGAAACCAAGAAAAACAAGAGAGATGGTGTTGGTGAAATGCATCGTATAGAATGCCAACATATATATATATATATATATATATATATATCCTTTTCTTTAAAGACTTGATGGTGAAATCTTGAACGCATCCTTTTCTTTAAAGACTTGATGGTGAAATCTTGAACTGTTATGCGTAACGTTGACAAATCTGTGAATTATTAGAGTGTGAACTGAATCTTTTTTATTTTTAGTATTTAAGAAGGATGGCGGGCATGCAGGTAGGACTATGGCTAGGTGGCACTATTCGACTATGTTAATTACATGGGGCTCGATTTAGTGCTTAAACTTAATGTTATAATTATAAATAAAGCTTAAATACGTGGAGTTTTTGTTGTTTGCAAAAGTACCGTTCACCCTTTCATAATAATATATTGTAAATTATAATAGTGTAATTTTTAAAAAATAATTTAATCATTGAATTTTGTTTTTGTATAATTGAGTTTTTTTTAAGTCCAACTACATATTATTTTGTACGAGAACTGGATTGAAAAGGAAGTGACTGGAGTAAAAAAAAAAAAAAGGGATAATATAAATAATGAATTAAAGATTTCTACCAAATATTCATTTGAATTCCTTGCATTTTTTAGCTATTAGATGAATGATCTATTCAACTTATTGAACTTTAAAAAATTTAGTTTTGATATTAAATTTTATTTTATTTATTTTTAGTTTTTTATTTGTTGGAAGATAAAGAGAAAACATCATTAAATTTCAGTTTCTTAAAAAAGTATTTATCGATGAGGAATTTAGATACCAAAATAGTTAATTTTTAGGTCAAATAGTTTCATAAAAAAAGTTATTGAATTTATTTATTTTAATATTATTTTTTTAGCATTTTTATATACGCAGCCTTGCACTTTGTATTTCAATAAATGTTATATGTGTTGATTTCTATTACAGATTTTATGTTTTTTTTCTATTATTTATGTTGCGATGTTAATATAATTTGATTTTCATTTGTTGCATAATTTATTATAATATCTCAGTTTTAGATTAGTGTTTTATTTTGTGATTGTATATATTTATTTTATTGTGTAGTTAAATAATTTTTTAAAAAAAATTATAATCTTAAGAAAGTCAATAACCCAGTTTACAGGTTTGATATATTAGCCCGAGTTACTCAATTCATAGGTTTAACGAATCCACCCACTAACCTAATATGTTTCTTTGGTTTTTGGTATATTAGTTGTTTTTAATAGTTTTTCTTAATTTTTTTTAATATTGAATTGATTAAGAAATAAACTGTATGATATATTTGTTTTTATTTTTTTTAGGATTATCACTATTTCAAATAAGTTTTTTATTTTTAGGTTGGTGTTCAATTATGTGACTATATATTTTTATCATATAACTGAAAAAATATTTTATAATTTGTTTTTATTAAAGTTGGTAGAGTCCACAACATAATTTGCTTGAGGATTATGACTGATATCTAATCTGTTATTATTTTAATAATTTTTATGAAAAAAATTGATATTTTAAAGTTTTGTTAAAAATTAAACTATTTTTTTTATCTATTATTAAAATTATATTTTGATCTGTAAAATCAATTAATTTAATTCAAATTAACTCTATCACGATTAAATTTTAACTTGAGTTAAATAAAAAGTTTAATTACAAGATTTTAAAATTAACCCATTAAATTAGCTTTAATAACATTTTTACTAATTGTTTGTACATTTTGAAAAATTTGTCCACCTGCGGCAAAGTGCAGACCAATGGACTTGTTCCTATTCAAATTGGATCCCAAACCTAGAAATTTTAAAGATTTGGTTTTAAATGTCTCGAAAAATTCTCGATTGGGTTCTGATGTTAATGTTCATGAGCTTTTTGGTCCAGATCTTTTCAAAAAGATGTTGTGTTTGTCGGATGGAATATGCAGACATGTGAGTAGTCGCTTGGGACCTAATTGATAAACTTTAAATGCTTGGGACATAGCTGAAAATGGGTATATAAGTTAGGGGTTAAATTGAGGTTTCTAAATGTTACACCATTGCATGTAGGGGTGGAGAAGCGGCTTTTAGGTTGCCAGGCAATAAGGCTGAAATCATTATTTTTTAAAATTTATTTTTTAATATTTTAATATATTAATATTTAAAAATAAAAAATAATATTTTAATACAAATTTTTAAATATCTTTTTAGATAATTTCTCGAGTTTTCATGTGTTTTTTGTTATTCTAGTGTTAAGATTATTTAGTTTTTAAAATATGTTAAAAAATAAAAAATATATTTAGTCTGAAAGACTGTGATAAAAATAAATGTTCGTAGAATTTATTTTATTTAAAATTATAAAAAACAAGAAGATATTGCAACTGTTTTAATCTTTTTATGTCATTAAACATTACCTTTAAAAAAATGGTTAGATGCTACAATTTGTTATGGAAATTTCTTTTCTTTCTTTCTTTTTCCTAACATTGTTCCTCGAATTCATTGGATACCAACAAAATTGGTTTTATGCAGAAGCTATTTCGAGTCTACATGTAGTTTTAAAGTGTTTGTTGTGTAATGTTTTTTTTTTTTAATATTTTTTTATAGATTTTTAAATTTTTTAATATTAATATATAAAAAAAATACTAATTTCATATTTTTTTACAAGAAAAACACCACTTAAAAATAAAATCAAACTCACTTTCAAACACTCTTACCAATTTAGAAAAACATACCAACTTTCATGGTTATCAATTTTTTAAATTGTATTATTTTTTAGATAAAAAACTAATTTAAAAAAAATTAAATTACATTACAAAAAATTAATAAAAAATTTAATATAAATAAAATCTAAAGAATAATATCTCCACCGAACATGAATAAAGATAGGTTTAGAATTGAAAATATAATTGTGGTTGTTTTTAAAATATTTTTTATTTTGAAATATAAAAAAATAATATTTTTTTTATTTTTTAAAAATTATTTTTGAAATCAACCCATTAAAATTATTTAAAAATATTAAAAAATTATTTAAAATAAAAAATTATTTTTTTTTTAAATTTTTACCAAATATTTTTAAAATATAAAAAAATAGAACGTGATCCATGCAGCAAATGGATTTCTCCATTGCTTCACCATCATGAAGAGTTTTTAGGGAGAAATTTTTCACGAACATGTTAATCTTGATGTAAACGTCTGCCTATACTCGACTGGAGAAAGATGGCCTTGGATCCTTGGCCAAGAAAGTTGGGTCGAGGAGCCATGGAAGAAGTTCAGGGATGAATCTGTAGTCTACGTCAGACCTTGGGTACTAACTTATAGTTTCCAAAAATTCTTTATTCTCAGCATTCACTTGGCTCTCACAGAACCTGAGGTAGCTTAACACAACTTCTGGCGTTGCTCGTGAGCACAGGACAAAACCCTTCTCCGCCACCATCTCCTCCCTCAAAAACCCCTAATCTTCTTCAATTCCGCCTTGGAAGAAGTCTGTGAAGGAAAAGACTTTTCCTTTCCATCACAAGAAGAAAAGATAATATCTTTCTGGTCAGAAATCAAAGCCTTTGAAACCCAATTGGAACGCACCAAAGACCTCCCTGAATATATTTTCTATGACGGTCCACCGTTCGCCACCGGCTTACCTCACTATGGCCACATTTTAGCTGGTACAATCAAAGATATTGTGACCAGATATCAGACGATGACTGGGCATCATGTGACACGTCGTTTCGGATGGGATTGTCACGGATTACCAGTTGAAAATGAGATTGATAAGAAATTAGGGATTAAGAGAAGAGATGAGGTTTTGAAATTGGGGATTGATAAATATAATGAGGAGTGTAGAGGAATTGTTACTAGGTATGTGGAGGAATGGGAGAAAGTTGTTGTTAGAGTTGGGAGATGGATTGATTTTAAGAATGATTATAAGACTATGGACTTGAAGTTTATGGAGAGTGTTTGGTGGGTTTTTGGTAAGTTGTTTGAGAAAGGGCTTGTTTACCAGGGTTTTAAGGTGGGTTTTTGTTGCTGTGTGTTTTTGCCTTCATTTGATGGTTTCTCGTTGCGTTTTTTGGTGATTTGCTCGGTCTATATAGAGGTTTTGATGTTGGTTTTGTTTGGTTATAAGATTTATTGTCGATTTTTTTACATGGGTATTGGAGATTTTGCAAATGCAGTTATCATTTGTCCATAAAGTTTTGGTTTTACGAAATTGAAAGTAGCAACAACATAGCATCATTGTGTTATAATATAATATATGTATTGGATTTTGAGATTTTTCAAATTTATTTGTTGAAATAGGATCTCTGTCAAATAGGGCTTCTTTGTTTTTGGACAGAAAAATGTGTAATTTTGTCACTTGCTAAGGTTTATCAGTTTTTTTGGTTATGTTGGGCGAGTCCTTTCCTTAACTGGGGTGTGAATGTTTTCAGTTCATTTTTGTGGTATATATTAATTACCATGTGCTGTTCTTATTGTTTCTTTGCAGGTCATGCCGTACAGTACAGGTTGCAAAACTGTGCTGTCAAATTTTGAAGTCCAGCAGAATTATAAGGTTCGTGATTTCTAATTTTGTGTATTGCTTTGTGAATCAACCTACATATGTAATTGATCTGACACTCCTGGTGGGATACAGGATGTACCTGATCCTGAGATAATGGTGTCATTTCCAATTGTTGATGATCCGCACAACGCATCCTTTGTTGCTTGGACAACATGTATTCCTAACTGTTGGTGACTCCATTGCGAGAGCAAAAGGTGGGTGATACGATTCTTTTTGATAGGTTCATGTGGTATGCACAATTCTTCTCGTCCGATAACAGAAATTTCTGCCCCTGGTTGTTTTGATGGGGAAAGTTTTTTCATATTTCTCCGTCCTGCCAAAAGTTAGAGAGATCTGGCTAGTTAGAACTTAGACAGTCACTCATTTTTTGTTGAATGTAGGATCAAAACCAACATTAGTTGGTATATTTAAACTTAATTGTGAAAATTAATTGAGATAACCTCAGACCTCAGTGAACATTTGCTTGCAATAAATTGGATATTAATGTCTGCAACATTACAATTTAAGGGTTTTTTTCATCTTCTTCTCATGATGACTGATAGACAAGTAACCAGGACTTGATTTTAGTTTCTTGCACCATACTAATCCTACCAATAATTTTTACGAGTAATTTTCTTGCACCATATTATATTGGAAACCATTCATTTGTCTCCACATGTTAGGAAGTGGCTTGATTTGGTTCTCTTTCATGTAAGCAAGCTCTCTAAATTACGTAAATTATCTATATATGTCTGTGTGTGTGTGTTCACTTCAATGATCTATTTTCATTTAAAAATGTTTTAACATTATAATTGTACTATCTTTTTCCAAGACGATGATCTACTTGTAATATATATATTATTGTGATTTTATCATTCAGCTTTTAATATTATTTCATTTCTTCATATATTTTTTGAAATCAAAATCATCAAAACTATACTTTAAGCATTTCTTTGGAAAATCCAAAACCCTTCCTTTGATTCTATGGATCTTTCAAGACAATTTATTATCACCCATGAAGATTATCTACTGATTTTTATCATATTTTTTTGTGTTACATGCTAGTTCTAAGAAAAAATTAGTTTTTATCTACTGTACTTGAGATTCAAAAAATTATTTCTATGATCACTTTTACGAGATACTTGCGGCTGCATGACTTGCTGCTCTCAAGATATTTTTTTTTATTAGAAAAATTATGATTCAGATTTTATGGTTTGACCTATTAAATTCATCCCCTGTCATACACAACACTAAGTTTAATTTTTTTTGTTTAGCTTAGTGTTTATTCAATCATATGATAAAAAAAACTAGTTATTAATCAGCTAAGAGTGTTTTAATACTCAAAAATACATTTTTAATTATTTTTTGATCCAAAAACACCTAAAAATCCTAGAGACCTAGATAAACATGTTTATGCCTTCAAATAACCTAAAATATAATCTAAAAATAAAAAAAATCAACCTGAAATCTAAAAACTTCTCAACATTATATCTATATTTACAAACAAGTTGAATGTAAAATAACATCTTATTAGAACTTTCATCAAATAAAATTCTTTAATATTAACATCAATTATTTTTGTAATTAAAATTGTTTTAATTGATTATTTTTTTTATCGTTAGAATCAAGTGACTCTTTTTTCTATTTTAAATTATGAATTGAAAAATAAGAAAAAAATAAATTTTTAAATAAAAAATGATTTTTGAAAAAAAATAAAAGGATGGAAAATTGTTATGTTACAAACTAAAAGGACCAAAATCAATTTTTTTAGCCAAATTTGAAATAACCATCTAGTTTCTCTGCGGTTTTCAGTTGAACCCATGTCTTTTAGTGTTGCCATTGCTTAACCAAATAAAAGCAATTAGCCTTTAATTTAACTACAGAAAGCTGCAACCGATGAGGAAAAAAAATTAATGATAAAAATAAAAAAACAATTTCACTGTGGGAGTTCATAATGAAACGTGAAAGATGATGCAGGTCATACAACTATAACATTTTTCCCACGCCTAGTTAATGTTATTTCCTTACTTCAATTTCCACCAATAACTCCAGTGGATCAAAGTACGAACATAGGTTTTTTTTTTTTTTTGTTGGAATTGGAATGGACCTTCATCCATAATAGCAACTGGACCATGCCTTCTCTTTCTAATGTTGTGTCAGTGTCACACTTTTCCTTGAACAGTGTTTTTTTTCTTTTGTGCAGAAAAGAAAATAGAAGGGCTAAAACTTGAAAAAGAAGTATGTAATTTAATGGATTCATCTCACAATTTTTTATTTTATTTTTATGAAACTCTCCTGATTCACGTGTAATCACATAAGATCAACTATTCTAAACTCTTCGCAGTGTGTGTGTGTTGTCGTTGAGCTATTGCACTGTTGTCCACTCCTTTTCTTTGATGTTCAATTTTTTTACTTCATTTTCTTTTCAACAGATTGGCAATTTTCCACTTCAATGAAAGATGTAGACACTTGAAGTTGGAAAACAAAAAAAGAAGCAAAATCGGATATTCATAACAGATCATTCTAGTCCAGATATAAACACACCATGGCAATAATACTGCAACTACGTAAAAAGTTGCAGCACCTTGCTATGCATTCTTGATGTTACCATAATAGATTGCTGCAGAATACTAATACCTGCACTTTTGCAAGGTTCTTTGAACCCATCTAGTGCAGTTCAAATTTGTTGCACGCCATAGGAGAGCAGATTTTCATTGAAGGTAAAAAGAACCTAGATGAAACTTAGATACAAACTCTGCTCGAACAAGTGATTTCAACCTGAACTACTAGAAACTGCTTCCTGACAATGCTCTGCTTCACAAGCACAAGCCTTCTCTTCCTCGGCAGAGAAGCTGGGTGCTTTTGGAATCAAACCGAGAACCTTGAACATAAGTTGATCTGCATCATAATCATTGTTGGGGGTTGTCAGTAGCTTCTCGCCAGTGAAGATGGAATTTGCACCAGCAAGAAAGCACAGGGCCTGCTCGGCCATTGAGAAACGCACTCTCCCAGCTGATAATCTGACCATTGCTTTTGGCATAACTATACGTGCAGAGCCAATCATTCGAATCATCTCCCATATTTCAACTGGCTGAATGAGGAGGTAGAAACATGAAATCTGTCAAGCTTCAAAGCAACTGATACTAAATTTGGAAGGACAAATCTCATGATGCAAATGAAGACAAGCAACTAATGTACAGTGCAATAATTATAACATAAGTGTCATAAACAAACAATAAGTCAGGGATGCCTCTTTATTAATATCTGGGTAAATAAATGGTAATATAATTGTCCTGTCTTCCAGTAAAATGAATTTCAGATATACTGTATTTAACAAGACACGTCCCATGCCCATCACTATCTGACAGCATTTTTGGTTGAAATGCATGACATTCCCATAAACCACATGCATGGCCAAACAATCTTCCAAAAAAGATTTGGCTCTCACACTCCATCCTTCTCTTTCCCGCAATCCAGCCACTCAAATGGGGCACTAAACCCCATCTTTATCTGTTATTGTAAAAATGCACCTTCACTTAAAAAGTCGCAGTTATGTGGGCCAACAATCACTTCTAGTGATACCATCTAGCTATTTCAGGCCATAATATAAACTAAATGAATAAATAGAATCTGATCAAGTAATCAGATACTAATCCATGACTCTTGTTAATACTCTATGGATATAAAAAGAGGTTGTAGGATAAGGAGAATATTCTGAGACCAAGAATTAAATCATGGCCAGCTTGAGAGTGATTGGTAAAATACATGTGTTTCAATAAGCAAAGGAGCTACAACAAATTAATAGAGTCTATCCATGGCATGGTTGATGCACTATCATTATCACACTTTGCTGAATAGAGAAGACAACAGAGCAAGTGTGATTTTTACTAGAGTTTCTTAGTAAGTTAGTTAATATTATTGGTTTCACATTAACAACTAAAGCTGCAATCAGTTCACAATGTAACAACAGTTTTAATAGTTAACTTAATATAAGAAAAGTGTTCTACTTTCCATCTGTCATTACTTGCTGGGAAACAAAATCTGAAGAACAAAGATAAATTGAATATCCGCAGTACATAATCAGGCACAGCCATTATTATTATTATTATTATCACAAAAGCAACCATACTCAACTTGTATCAGACACGAATAGAATTACCTTTTGTTCTTGTAGAGGGGTGCCTTTCACTGCAACTAATGCATTAATTGGAACACTCTCTGGGTGTGTAGGGAGGGTTGCCAATGTATGCAATAAACCAACTCGGTCTTCCTCTGCTTCTCCGAGCCCTATTATGCCTCCTGTTAACATAAAAATAGACAGTTTCCATGATAAGAATTCAACTTCGCCATGAAAAAAGAAATTAATGTCTGAAATTTAAACAGAATGTGCGGTTGCAGTTATTGCCCAGCTTCATTGTTTAATGCAAGGATTCACTCTGAAGTCAAGAAGTTATCAAATTTCCATAAAAAAGCATCCTAAATTGGACAAAATTCCCAATTTTTTTCTAACCATATATCAAGTTAAGCTTGTATTGAGATCCAACCGAAAGACATAAAATGGCACAAATGAAAAGCATAAAAGACCAACTAAACTATGTGCTTTATGCTCAAATTGCAATTATTGCATATCTCCATTCCATTGTTAACTCCAAGGAAATCAATCAATTTAAAATGTTTCCATTTCTTTTTCTTTGCAGTGGACTTTGTTTTTCAAAATCTACTTAAGGATGCAAGAAAGTTGACCTGAGCAGACACTAATTCCTGCTTCACGGACATGTTCAAGGGTTTCCAAGCGTTCGTCATAGGATCTTGTAGTGATGATGTTTGGGTAATATTCTCTTGAGGTATCAAGATTATGGTTATAAGCTGTAAGACCAGCCTTCTTCAGTTCTACAGCCTGCTGCTTCTCTAGCATGCCCAAGGTACAGCAAACCTCCATGCCCATATCCCTGATAGGCATCAGTCATTTCAATCACAGACTATGCATTAGAGAAAAAGAAAAGAAAAGAGAGAGCTAATGCAGCATTTTGCATGACATGGCTACTTAAATGCATGAGCTAGCATATAAGCCTTCATTTTAAAGAGCTCAAGGTGTAGAAATTTCTCCGATTCTCTCTCTTGGCAACTCACTTCAGTAGAAACACAGCTAGGGAATAACCTAGTTGCATTGTAATAGTGTGTGCAGTGTGAAAATCTGTTTTCTAACTTAAGAAAAATGCTTGGTTTCACATATATTTCTTCCATAAATGATGCGCTCATTACCTAATTTCTTTCACATAATCTAAAATCTGATTAAAGTTGGTCTTTCTTCCTATCGTATCTCTCCAAGCAGCACCCATGCAAAAACGTGTACTACCAGCCTCTTTTGCCTGCAAAACCATGCAGAAGGTATAATACAGAAGAAGAAAAAGAAAAGGACACCAGCCTACACTAGACATGAAACTGATCAGATAAAACTTCAGTACCACCTGATATAGGCACCAAACATGAAGTTGTACCAAGAACATGAGAATTCATTCTTGAGGCGATCTTCCCTTTTCAGCTACTTTGCAAAGTGAAGTTCTGGGATGTTCATGAAACTTTTGCTAAACCCTGAAGCTAACTGAATGGCCAACAAATTTGCTATCGAGCTATAAATGTTCCAGAAATCTAATACATATCCGTTACTGACAATTTTTCAATTCTTGTACCCAAATTAACAAAAACAAAACAATACACGTGATCTAAAAACAATGTTAATCAGGAAATACGCAAGTTAAATCAATCAATTAAGACATCGCATTAAGAAAGCCATCTAAATGAGTGCAGATTTTCTTTGACAAAATTGGCAAGATAACCGAACCACATAATAATTAAAATCAGGAACAAAGCATACACCTTTTTTTAGCACAGATTCCATCAGCACAGAAAGTGTTTGATTGCTTAAGATTCTTGTGAACCAAAATACCATAAATCAAAAGACTATAAGAAGATAAAAAGACATACCCTTTTAGCAGCCTCGATAACAGTTTCTTTAGTCATGAGCCTCTGAGCCTTGAGTCCAGTATTATACCTTGAAGATTGAGGACAATAAGAACAATCCTCACTACACCCACCAGTCTTTATAGAAAGCAAAGTACATTGCTGAACTTCTCTAAAATTATGAGCATATCTATGAACTTGAGCCTAACAAAACAAAACAAAACAGCACAAAACATAAACCCCGGCATAAAAAAACCACCCTTTTCCCTGCATTACTAAGTAAAAAGAACTAACCCCATGAAAGAGGATATCAAGAAGAGGAGAGTCATAAACTTCCTTGATTTCTTGACGTGTCCAATCATTCCTGGGACCATCTTTGATAGTTTTTTCCGCTTGAATTGCTGCAGCTGATGACGATGAATAGCATAACGAGGAGAGAGTGACAGAACTCCGTCTTGGTTGTGATCTAAGGATTGATCTAACTGATAGCATTGTCTTTCGTTATGTGTTATGAGCGTTCGGTTCTTGTTTTTCCTTTCGTTAAAAACGAGGAGAAAACTGGAGTGAAGAGAAAGAGGTCTTACTTTTAGATGTTAGAAAGGAATGGACACCAGCAGTAGAAGCAGCCAGCAAGAAGGGTTAGATGGAGAGAAGGCAAACCACCTAACCCCCAGCTGCTCAAGTTTGGTTTTATTTCTATATATTTATTTCCAGTTTATTTTAGTATTTAAAATATTTTATTTTTTTAAAATCATTTTATATTTTAATATCAAAAATAAAAAATATTATTTTAATATATTTTCAAATTAAAAATACTTCAAGAAATAACTCCTGCAATAACAATCATGCTCAAGCAGAATCAATACGAAAGTCTTCTTGTTTTTGTTTTTATTTCATTTCAAATTAACAAATATTTGAATAAAATTACATTATGAGACACTACTTCTGCTACAGGAAATTGACATCTAGTTCTTGCATGCAGCTATTTTAGTATATTGTTGTAGCAAAGAAGAAGAAAGAGTAATTTGATTGCTAATACAAGTGCCAAACCAATACAAGTGTCCACACACAAGAAAATTCAATCAACAGAATAGAACCCCAGAAAAAAAGAAAAGAAAAGAAGAAGATGTCCACTGCAAGTTACAAACTTGAAGGCCCAGGATGCAGGTGACCCCAAGCTGTGATGAAGCCACCTTATGAACGCATTTCATCACCTTCAAATATTAAATTCAAGAAAAAATCAGCAACAGTAGCAGCTAAATTTTTTTTCAAATTATTAATTAGGATATGTTTGGAAACGTGATTGAACTTGTATTTTTAAAAAATTAAAAAAAAATTATTTTTTATTTTTATTAAAATTTAATATGGTTTGTACGTTTTGAATCGTTTTAATGCGATGATGTTAAAAATAATTTTTAAAAAATAAAAAAAATATTATTGACATGTATTTCGGCACAAAAAATTATTTAAAAAACAACCAATGATACATATTAACATGCAATAACAAGTGATTCTCAATGATTAACTATGAATATACTATAAATACAAGAAGATATATTTTAGATAAATCACATGTATAACTTAATAAATACATTTATAAACTAATAAAACAAGTTTAAGTTTTTAATAAAAGATGTGGTCATGTTAGATTATAATAACAATCATTAAATTATACTCAAATTTTTATAATAATTATGAATTTACTACTTCAATTGTTAAATCTTTAAATTTCACTTTTATATCTTGATTTTGACTATTTTTATAACCTTTTCATTGTTATTTTCAAATATCATATCTTTTTTTTATTAATAATTTTAAATTTTTATTTTTTTCAATTAAAATAAAATTTCTAATCTATTTAAGACTTTATAAATCTCAATTTATATTTACAATCCTTTTTACTCATTAAAATTCATATTTTTTTGGCTCATTCAAATTCATATGTTCTTTCTTTCACCAATTAACTAACATTCTAAAAGGCCTGTAAAATCACAGAAATTAAATCATTAATAAAATAAAATTTTCAAAAATATACCAAGTATCGCAAGAGATCAAAGAAGACAAGATTGAACGAGGGGGGAGAGAGGAGAGGTCACTGCTCATTTGGGTCCCACCGAAAGCTCTCCAAAGCCCAGCATGGGTCTTCCTTGCATTATTTAAAATGCATGGCCATGCTTTACAGCATTCAGCCCACTGGCTGACCTTAAAATGCCCAATTCTGCCATACAATTTCATCGTTGAAGAGAAAGAAAAGGAGCACGGAAGCACAGGTTCTTGATCATACACAGCACATACAATTTCATCGTTGAAGAGAAAGAAAAGGAGCTCAGAAGCACAGGTTCATGATCATATACAGCACATACCATCATTCACCAATTCAAGTTGAATGGCTATACAAGCTTTTATAAATAAAATAAAGGTTTGGCGCATCAGAGCTGTTACAATCGTCTAGCATCGGTACACATTTGTGTTTTTTTGTTTACCAGAGTAACTGGTATGTCGAACACCTAGTGCTGCTGCCGGAAGATAAACATCCGGAAAAAGCATATCTGCAAACAACAATTAATGGTAAGTGGTGCGTTTTATTTCTTACGATGTACTGTCAATTCAGAAATTAAACGCAAACAATTCTGTCTCTAAAAAGATAAAAATAAAATAAAGTACAGCAAATTGTATGCTTGACACTTTTAGAATACTATGATCCAAACTATGATCACCTCTCCTTTCTTCTAATCAAGAAACTTACCATGGGTTATTCTAACAATGTACACTGTCACTCATGCTTCACAAATCATCTCTGCAATGGACATACAGCTCAGCTAGCAGTCACCTATGACTTTACTCTGATTTCCTCATTTTGCAGCCTTCCTTTTGGCTTGAATTTGACGCACATATTCTGTCACGATGACATGGAACTTAGGAGCAAGCTTACTTGATGAGGAAACATTAAGGCCTGCTTTCCTCAGTGCCTGAGTCACATGTTTCTGAGCCTTTTGGAAGTGGACAGTGCAGAGTGCAGGAGCAGTTGATCTCAGTATTGGCTTTCCACATGTTATTGGTCCTGCCTGAGCACTTGAGTACATAGCCAACCAAAAGACTCTTATGATAAGCGGAAAATCAACGGATTAGAATCAATCATAATATACTATTTTAAAATTCATCATATGATACAGGAACCAATAAAATATTTCACTCAGATTCGACAACCAAATCCAACCAACTGCCCATCAAAATAGTTTTGATTTGGTATCATGGGAAGCAAACTGGCAGCAGAAATGCTAGCTATCTTAGCTGTAAAGCAAGAAAAAAAGGTTTAAAAGCAAGCTAGCTAGAACTTGAATATGAAGTTCAGTTTTAAAATTTCAGTCTTTCAGCACTTCAGCAAGAACTTGAAAGTTGTTCAGGGTTCAAGCATATATCCATCAATGCGTTTGTCTAACTAATGCCATCAATCTATCACAAGCTGCAGCTACGATGTCAATGCCCAATGGACCTTATGGCAAGACAGCTCTACATTGATTAGATATCACGCCCAACAGCAATCACAAAAAACAAGAAAATGAACTTCAAAAAGGATAGGCCAAAGCTACAGCTTTACAGAAGACACATCGCACACTAACATTTCAGTCAATTATTTGGTATAATATACAAGTAACAAGATTTCTTGGTGAAAGTATAAACATGTTACTCATGCAATAATCCAAATTACTTCTACAGCACCATTAGAATTAGAGCTCTTCGTAACCATGCAAGACTATCAAATAAAATTCAGCAACTAGTTTGAACATCAAATGTTGTCTCACAATTTGTTCAAGAATAGTGAGAATTCTCTCAAACATTTCTCTCCTCATTTTCTTCTTTCGTTTAGCTTATCGTCTACAGTATTGCTGTGTATTGTTATATACCATGATATGCATCTGAAGACTATTTTCAACTTGTTAGATATTGCATGATGGATACATGAAACAAAGTTCTATGCTTTTAAGTTAGGTCTCATTACCAGAACTAGCGCAAAAAAGGAGATATAAATCTAGCATGAAAAAACACAAGTTTCTAGTACTTCAAATTGTTCCATAATTGTCGCTAGAAGCTACAAGGCAAGCAAATACTTCATTTCATTTCTGCATAAATCCAGGTCTAATTCGCAAAACCTTTTCATAATTATGGATTAAACTCCCAGCTTAACATCAAAACAACATTGTTTCATTTTGAACCCTGAAATATCACGGTGACAAGAAATTCTCAGGTAATTAATTGTCATCGAATTTACAAATCCTTCATGATTCATCAGACTTCTTTCCAGATCCCAAACACTATGCATATATAAACCAATTCCTACACAATCTTAATCAAGCTCATTCAATTTACCTATCCCATACTTCCTCAACTGGCCCTGGGCAAACTAATCTTGCACAAACATGCAACTATTAAATAAAACTGGCAACGCCAATCATTCAAGCATAAAAAAAATACCAAAACCTAGCTAAAAAGAGAGTTTAACACCACCAACACAATCTTACAGCAACCAAACAATCAAAGAAATAAGCTTTATGAACCAGAAATCAAAGACAAAAGTAAAACAACATCAAACCTTTTGATAACATAACCACAAGGCTTGTAAAGCTTCTGCTTTGCATCGGAAAGTATATGAAGTTGACAAAAACTTGTCAAAGCCATAGCCTTTAGCTTACACCCAACAAACAAACACCTATGATTGCTCTTCAAATCACTAACATTATTATTATTTTCACCAATAACTTCAATATTAGCCTCCCCCTCCCCATTCTCTCTCTCTGAAACACCAAACTCACCACCCTGCTTATGCTGCTCTACTTTTTGAAAGGTGTTTTGGTGGTCTTCTTTGAATGGGCTAACACCATACTTCCAATAGTACTCTCTGTACAGTACTTTGAGTTCTTCCATTAATGCCCAGTAATAATCTTTGAAGCATTTTGAGAGCTGCTTCAGCTTGCGGGATCTTCTTTTGCGTAGTTCTTGGCGCGTAATGTGGGTGGCGCGTGACAAAACCTGGTCTTTGAGAGAGGGAGATAATGGTGATGGATTAATTATGTGGTTAGGGTTAGTAGTGGGGTTAGAGTTTTGAGTGTTGATAGTTTGTGAGGTAGTTGCTTTGGGGGTCGAGTGGTGGTTCTTGGGTGGTTTAGAGGAGGAGGGGTGGTGGTTTTTGGTGGCTGCAGTCATGGCTTGCTAGAGAGAGAAAGTTCAGAGAGAGAGAGCGGGACTTGTTTTGTTGTTTTTCGCTGGCTGATTAGTCACAGAATGTCTGAAAAGAGAATTCGCAATCTCCTACGACATGTAGTTTAGAATACGGACGACGGTTTGCATCGAGGAAGCCGACAAGTTATTCAAGTCCCCTGAAAAGCCAGGTGCTGATTAATTCTAGGGAAACCTCAAATTAACCCCAGAAGTATTACTAAATACTTATTGTGTCACAAAATGTAAAAGTTTAATAAATGAGTCCCTAATAGTCCAAATATACCTCACACGACAACTTATTGACAACTAGTAATTAATGAACAGATACACATAATAAATGCCTCCAAAATTAAATAAAATTGCTAACAACTTTCACAGTATCCACTCCTTAATTATTGGTGATTTTTTTTTTTTTTTGTGGTCAAAGGTTTGAGCAAGCTCAATCCTCAGACTTCGCAACCATAGACCAATGTTTACAAAGTGTAGAATTTGAGAGACTATCTCAAAATACTAATGTTGTTCTATAAGAGCTCAAGAGCCCTTTAAAAGCCACGAACTACTCGGAATCCACTGCAAGTAGGTCATACATCACATCCTTGAATGCAATGACGACCTCAAAATACATTGATTACTCTGTTTCTGAGATGGCTGCCAATTCTTGATGTAGACGTCGCCCTCCTATCCTTGCAGTCTTTCTTTTTGGAGCAGAGGAGTGTAAAGGATTAGGAGGTTTTGTCAAGTTGTCTCCTTCACCTTCCAGCATCTGGACAACAATTTTCATGGAAGGACGGTCCACTGGGTTCCACTGGATGCACCACAGTCCCACAATGGCTAGCTTCTTCGCAATTTTAGCATCTCCTTCTTCCTCGATGTGGAACCGCAGGTCTTCTCCTTCTTCTAAAAGATTATAAATCCATTCTGGGAAGTATACTTGATCACCGTTTTCTGCTGTATCATCAACATTTTTCCTTCCACCAACCATTTCTAACACCAACATTCCAAAACTGTACACGTCTGACTTGTAGGAGACATTCCCAAAGTTTCTTGAGAACACTTCAGGTGCTATGTAGCCGACGGTTCCCCTAGCTGTTGTCATGGAAATAGCACTTTTATGCTTGGAACACAGCTTAGCCAGACCGAAATCCGCAATCTTGGGATTGAAGTCATTGTCCAGCAGGATATTATGTGGTTTGATATCAAAGTGGAGGATTGTTTGGTCACAACCCTGGTGAAGATATTCAATCCCTTTGGCTACTCCGAGGGCAATATGATGCAGCCTTTCCCAGCCAAGGAAAACATTCCTTGCGTTTGCTGAACTTATGAACTTCTGCAGCGAACCGTTTGGCAAGTACTCGTAAACCAGAGCTCGTCTAAATCCATCAGCACAGAAGCCAATCAAGCGGACTACGTTGACATGGTGAATCCTAGCCATTGTTCCCATTTCATTGACGAATTCCTCTCCTTTTTCAGATGAATTGTTTAGAACCTTAACAGCCACCGGAATGTCACTGGTTAGCTTTCCTTTGAACACAGTTCCATAAGCTCCTTGCCCCAATTCATCCCTGAACTGATTCGTCATCTTTTTTAGATCAGCATGGGAGTATCTTGTGGGGTTCATAGCTCTGTAATCATCCAAAAACCTTTCAACCTTGGCCTGATATTCTTCTTCTGATTTTCTGAACCTATAAATTTTGTAGACTGCAATGACCAAAACCATGAAAAGGATGGATCCTGTGGTTCCACCTGCATAAATAAGTAAGCCTTTGGAGTCATAAGACTGATATTCTTTTTTGGAAGCAATGTGTTGGAGCAAATTTGAGAACAACTAACCTAGAGTCAGATTCCTTTTCCGTGCACCTGCAGAAGATAAGAACCGTTGTTACTTGTTAGGTTCTCATTTTCAGGAAGTTTCTGAAGTCACTATAATGTCATGAATTTGCAGAAACAAGAACTTAATAATGCAAGAAATCCTAGAAAATCAAGGTGCCATAAACACAGAACAGTGAAAAAGAAGACTTGAATCTAAATATACCTTTTTTTGGTCTGGGCAAGCCATAGCATTCAGTTTCAAGCTCCGAGCTGCTATTTATCCTCAATCTACATAGTTTTCCTGTTTCTTCACAATTTACACAATTGGGATTGGACCAAGACAGGAGGATATCACGTTGAACAGGTAGGTCGTACATCTTGGTACAAGATAATAATAACTCATTGTCATCAATAGATTGTTCCGAATCAACGGCAAGAACGTCATATTGGTGAGTGCTGAGACAAGCGATCCTAGGCCGAGATATTGCGTTATTTAAAGAGCAATTGAAGATGGTAAAATTGTCCTTGGACATCTTAAACTGTATGTGAAACCCGGACGAATAGAAGTTTGAGTGATGGCTTCGAAGGCAACCTTGGCGATCTGTTGCATAAATAACTTGATTTTTGTAGTCAATCTTATCCATGTAGAGTTTCACTGCACCTGGCAGCTCAAGCACTATGTCGCCCATCTCATTACAAGACAGATCAAAACCAGGACAGCCACTCTGTTCTGGCTGCCTATCCTTGATCCAGAATGGAAATCGGATGTCGAGGCCATGGTTCCCACAAGATCCTGTGGAATTTAGACTTCCTCCTCCAAGTTCTGCAATGAACATGAAATAGAACAAGCATGTTGCCTTTTTTGTTGAACCTCTCATCATTGCCTCCTATGGTGATGGAGTTTCGACCTAACAGTGTCTAGATATTGCAGAAACAATAGTAAATTCAGATGGGAGCAGCAAGGGTAACTCTGATACCCTCGTTTTACTTGCCTGGATAAGCACTCAGAATTGACCTCTCTTGCGTTCATTGTAGTAGTAGTTCCACGTCAGTAAGGATTATTGCACCCTCACTTTCTTTCCACTTGGGTTGATCTTTGGCTTTTTTCCACAAATTATTGCCAAGAAGGTGCTCCAAGGATTATGTTGACGCTTGTGGTGTTGAGAGATGTTGGATTTGTGGTTTATATCAAAGTAATCTTTGCTTCATTATTGTGACCTTGACATTTCAAAGGATGACTTGGTAATTTTAATACGCTGATGAAACTCTGACATTGAAAAACTGGCCTTTAGGTTTAACTTCAATCTATGTTTCTCTTTCTCTGGTAAAAAAAAAACAATTTAATTTAAAAGATTAAACTCTCATGTAAATTTTTATATATATATATATAAAAAAATTTTCAGCTTAAAAATTGCATAAATTTACACTATCTTATGTTTAATTTTTATTAAATAATAAAAATAATAAGATTTAAATTTATGACCCTTTAATTATCAAGAATATCATATCAAAACTCTAATTCAACTATAAAAAAATTAAGCTGCTCTAACTGTCAAATGCAATTTATATTATTATTTAATATTACTGCTCTAACTGTTGTCTTCTAAAGACTTGGTGGATTGTTTATGGACTACACACTATTTCTCCACTCATGGCCAGGCTCCTCTTTGCTGGCTACACAGCCTTACTGCTCCTGCTGCTAGTCTTCCAAAACAGTAACTGCAAGGATACCAACTTCTGTGCCCCTTCTTCATGTGGCAATCATAATATTAGCTACCCCTTCAGCATAAACAGTGATCCATTAAACTGTGGAAAACCTCACTATACCCTCCACTGCGAGAAAAATATCTCCACAGTATTGTATTTAGACTCACGAAAATACTACGTGCAGGCAATCAACTACAACAACTTGACAATCCGAGTGGTTGATGCTGGTGTTAAATTAAATTATTGCTCTTCGCTTCCCAATTTTTCTTTAGCACTTGATAGCCTAGGTAATTCCCCAAGGGCATATAATTTTTTTACAGTAGCATTTTCAGGCTTTGATTATATCGGATTTCCATATACATGGTTTCAATACAGAAAGACAGGGCGGAAATTGTTTCCCGAATACAAGCCTCTTCCGTTATCGCAGATAATGATTTTCATAAACTGCGCAAATCCAGTGGATTCTCCTATGTACGTAGACACTGGCACTTGCCTTAATGGAGCAAAATATTCCAATGCTTCCCTCTCGATGCGTTCTTATGTGAATGTTGGTGGCATGAAGGCCTCGGATTTGATGGAACTGTGCAGCTTAGATAGGATGACGTTGTTGCCAGTCAAGGATTACAAGAACATGTCCTATAAGGAAATTCACAGTCAGCTGGCATATGGGTTTGAGCTTTCATGGCACCCTAGCACGTGTGGAAGGTGTGCAGGTATTTGCTACATCTATGATTCGAACCAGACAAACTGCGCAGGTGGGCAATATTCAGTAACAAACTGTTCGTTTTTTCTATCTTCAACTTCTCTTTGCATGATTTCCCCATTTCTGGCATCTGTGCTTTTCAGTAGCCTATTGTGGTATTGAGGAACTCACAGTCAATTCAATCCAGCTATCATAGGCTGCAGTTGGTGATATCATATAGATAATAGATGATTGCTTCCAATCTAATTTTTCTACATCATACATCTGCTGCTTCTTAATTCTCCTGATCTTGTAATATGTGCTCAAATCACATATCTAATTTTTGTAACTGATCACTTGTTCCAACAGCATTTTCTTGGATTCTGATGGCCGCAGGTGATGATTCTATCTCCCAATTTTTTCATGCTTGATTCCATAATTCCAAACAGTTCTTTTTAAAATATCTCTAAATTTGTTTACCTTCTCTGCAGTCGCCCTGCTGTTTATATCCCTCTTAATTGGTAAGAACTTCTCTTATTGATTATTTATATTTTTTTTCAGTTTATGATATTTGATCATATTTTATTAGCAGATAGAAAATGATATTGGTTATCAGGAGGCCTAATGCCTGAGACAGACCTTTAGGTTACTCAGTATGTTCTTATGAAACTTGATTGAACCTTTTCTACAAATCATGATGGTCTAGTTTTTATATGATTTTTCAACTAGGCGAAAAAATTCTAACGCCAAACCTAACCCATGTTGTGTATTTATCTGACAATTAATAAGAAATAATCATGATTTCTGTCTTGATTTCCCCCCTCAAATTTCACACACAGCGCTACTCCAGGGGCCAAAATTTATCTCCGGGAGTCCGTTTGTGATTGCATTCTTGATCTACAAATGGCGACGAAGACACCTATCAGCATATGACACAGTTGAGGAATTCCTGCACGCTCATAACAATCTTATGCCAGTCGTGAGGTATTCTTATTCGGAGATTAAGAAGATGACCAGAGGTTTCAAGGAAAAGTTGGGTGAAGGAGGTTTTGGTTGCGTGTATAAAGGAAAGCTTCGCAGTGGGCACTCTGCAGCGATAAAATTGCTGGGCAAATCCAAGGCTAATGGACAAGATTTCATCAATGAAGTCGCTACCATTGGAAGGATTCACCACACCAATGTAGTGCAACTAGTTGGTTTTTGCGCTGAGGGATCAAAGCGCGCTCTTGTATATGATTTCATGCCCAATGGATCTCTCAATAATTTCATTTTTTCTCAAGAAAGACCTTTCTCTTTAAGCTGGGAAAAACTGCATGAGATTTCCCTTGGAGTGGCTCATGGCATCGAATATCTACATCGAGGTTGTGAGATGCAGATCCTACATTTTGACATCAAGCCTCACAACATTCTACTAGATGAAAACTTCGCTCCGAAAGTTTCTGACTTCGGACTTGCTAGGTTGTGCCCAGCAAATGAGAGTCTTAAATCTCTCACTGCAGCAAGGGGAACGATAGGCTACATGGCGCCGGAGCTGTTCTACAAGAACATCGGGCGCGTCTCATACAAAGCTGATGTTTATAGCTTTGGAATGTTGCTATTGGAAATGGCAGGCAGAAGGAAGAATCCGAACGCATTGGCAGAGAATTCAAGCCAGATTTACTGGCCAGATTGGGTTCATGACCAAGTCTCTAATGAGAAGGCTATAGAAATTGGAGATGGCGGCACGGATGAGGAGAAAAAGATAGTCAAGAAGATGATTATTGCAGGGTTGTGGTGTATACAAATGAACCCTATGAATCGGCCTGCAATGAACGAAGTTGTGGAGATGCTTGAAGGAGACATAGAAAGCCTGCAACTTCCTCCGAGACCTGTTCTAAATCGAGATGCGAAGCCAATGAACACTGGTGGAGAGTCATCTTCCATGTCTGATTATTCTTCGGAGCCAGTCAGCTTGATTGAAAATGCATATAATTAAGTGATCTTGTATGAAATACTCTGCTCGTGTGCAGGGGAAGGCTTGTCCCATTCATGATACTAGTTCTTTGATAGTTAATACCATTATGATAAACTGTAATCTGATCTACGTTCGGTTTGAACTGATCTCCGTTCTTGTCAGATGGAATTTTTAGATCAAATCTGCTTCTTATTCTAGAGATGTTTTTGAAATTAACTTTATTGTCTTGTTCTAGAGATGTCGTTTCACTACGACCTGTCGTTCAAGTCGTTTATGGCATCAAAAGTCACGTGTTTGGAGAACCCAACCGCCGGTAAACCGCCATAAACCCCTGTGCTAAGCACTGTTTACACACCCCTTTTGAAAGCAGATACATAAATTCACAAACTTTGAGTTCCTTTCTGGTATAAACCTGGATTAATCCTATTAATTTTAATTATCATCTAAGTTTTTAATAATTATTATATTAATAATTATAAAACTCAAACCTGAAATTATATATATAAAAAAATTATCCCAAGCTTTTACACTAGACGCGTCTAAATAATTTCTTTTATCTCATTTTTATTACATCACTTGCTTTTACTCTATATATTAAAACTTAAATTAAAAACAAATATTGTCGGGAAATATTGTTTATTGCTACTGTTTTTACTATGAACTAGCGTTTTCAAAATAATGTAATATACTTAAAATACAAAATATTAAATTAAAACCAGTGAAAATATAGTAGACAAAAGCAGGAAAAATATTGTCGAAACTTTCTAGACATAGAAAGATAATTGTCCAGATAAATTGCTCATGGGGTATCTCAGGATTAGTCTTCACTATTTATTATTTTTAATTATCTATTATAAAAAATAATCTAATAATTTCTTGACATTTAAATACCTAAAGATAATTGCTCGGTAAATTGTACATATGCAAGACAAGGCTCAAGTGGTGTTTCTTGGGTGGCTTACAGGAAGAGGGGTGGTGGTTCTTAGTGACTGAAACCATGGCCTGAGAGAGAGGGGGGTATTTTTCATGTTTTTCACTTCGAGGGATTGGTCCCATTGACAAAAACAAAATAAAAAGTGGTTTGTTTTTACATTGTTATCCTCGTCTCATTTCATGACATGTGTTTAATTTGTGTTTTTTTTTTTTAACTTTGTATTAAATTTAAATTTTATCCTTTAATATAATTTTGATTAAGAATTAGACTTCATGATTATTTTCAATTTACTTTTTATTAGGTCATTATAGTTTTACAATCTGGATCATGAATCTTGCGGGTTAACTTAGATTGACTTGAGTCATTTTATTTTGTTTTTTTTTAAGTTGTTTTTTTTTTAATAATAGATTGATTAAGAATTATGCTTCATAATTTATTTTTATTTGCTATATGTATAGTTATTTTAATTTTATGAGTTGTGACATGGGTTTCATAGTGTAACTCTGGTTTATCTTGGTCAATTTTTTTGTTGGTTTTTTATAAGATTATTTCGTTTTTATGATCCAGATTATAACTTTGACGGGTTTTTTTAAGTGTTTTTTTAATTGATTTTTTATAATTTTATTATTTAATATTGAGTTAATTAAAAATAAAGTTTTATATTTTTTTTTCAAGTTATTTTTTATAAGTTTATTATGGTTTGATGATTCATGTTATAAATTTGACATATTAGATTGGGTTAATTTAGGTTTTTTTAATAAAAAAATTAACTTTATTTTTTAATATTGGATTAATTAAAATTTAAAATTTATAATTTATTGTGACTTATTTTATATGGGGTTATCTTTGTCTCATAAATCAAGTTGTAAAATTAACAGATTAATTTAAATTGAACCGAATCAATTCAATATATTTTAATCTTAATATTTTTTTTAAAAAAATATTATAAACTATATTTTTTGGTTACAGAGGGACTCAAATTAACCTCTCAAAATACTACTAAATTCTTAATTTGTCACAAATATAGAAGTTTAGGGACAAATATAGAAGTTTAGCATAGCAATTGAGTCTCTAACATTTTAAATATATCTTGACTCAGTTCTTTTTATGAAAGGGAAAAAATATAAAAGAAATGGATAAGAAGAAGCTGATTGAGAAATATCTGAAACATTAAGCACTCAATCAATAACTCGATTTTGGAATGAGACTTCAACAATTCTTAACTTGCCATAAAATATATCGTGATTGAATCCTTTCTATCTCCATGTTTGTTACTATTTGCTATTAATTCTTCTTTAAATTTTTTTTACTACAAGGAGAGGTTGGAGCTCAAGACCTCTTGAGAAGAGGGAGGGCACTAATGCTAGTTGAGTTTTTGCTATTTGACGAGAAAGCATTAGTTTTGCAGCATAAAATATGCACATCAACTGAAAAAATAATAGTAATGGATACAAAGGAAGAAGCTGATCGAGAAATACCTGAAAAACTTTAAGTATCTTATAAGCCTGAATTTAAAAAAAAATTATTAGAAAATATATTAAAATAATATTTTTTTTACTTTTTAAAAATTATTTTTAATATTAATGTATCAAAACAATTCAAAAACATAATTTTATAATTTAAAACAAAAAATAATGATTAAAGTTTCCTAGAAAGGTCACAACACAACCCCGGACACAGTCAAATACAGTTTGAGAAATACAATTTGAAAACTAATCTTGCAAGCAAATACAGTTTCATCCCCATATTTTCAATCAAATGCATGCTAATCTTTCATTTGCGTAATAAGCCGCGAATTACTCAGAATCCACTGTAGGCAGCTGCTCATAGATCACAGCCTTGAAAGCAATGATGACCTCAAACTATATGATTACTCTGTTTCTGAGATGGCTGCCAACTCTTGATGAAGATGCCTCCTTAGCATACCCGTACTCGTTCTCTTTGGAGCTGTGGAGCTAAGAGGATTAGGTGGTGTACTTAACCTGTCTCCTTGCCCTTCTAGCATCTGGACAACGATTTTCATGGAAGGACGGTCCACTGGGTTCCACTGGATGCACCACAGTCCCACAATGGCTAGCTTCTTCGCAATTTCAGCATCCCCTTCTTCCTCGATGTGGAACCGCAGGTCTTCTCCTCCTTCTAAGAGATTATAAATCCATTCTGGGAAGTATACTTGATCACCATTTTGTGCTGTATCATCAACATTTTTCCTTCCACCAACCATTTCTAACACCAACATTCCGAAACTGTACACGTCTGATTTGTAGGAGACATTCCCAAAGTTTCTTGAGAACACTTCAGGTGCTATGTAGCCGACGGTTCCCCTAACTCTTGTCATGGAAATAGCACTTTTATGCTTGGAACACAGCTTAGCCAGACCGAAATCCGCAATCTTGGGATTGAAGTCATTGTCCAGCAGGATATTATGTGGTTTGATATCAAAGTGGAGGATTGTTTGGTCACAACCCTGGTGAAGATATTCAATCCCTTTGGCTACTCCGAGGGCAATATGATGCAGCCTTTCCCAGCCAAGGAAAACATTCCTTGCGTTTGCTGAACTTATGAACTTCTGCAGCGAACCGTTTGGCAAGTACTCGTAAACTAGAGCTCGTCTAAATCCATCAGCACAGAAGCCAATCAAGCGGACTACATTGACATGGTGAATCCTAGCCATTGTTCCCATTTCATTGACGAATTCCTCTCCTTTTTCAGATGAATTGTTTAGAACCTTAACAGCCACCGGAATGTCACTGGTTAGCTTTCCTTTGAACACAGTTCCATGAGCTCCTTGCCCCAATTCATCCCTGAATTGATTCGTCATCTTTTTGAGATCAGCATGGGAGTATCTTGTGGGGTTCATAGCTCTGTAATCATCCAAAAACCTTTCAACCTTGGCCTGATATTCTTCTTCTGATTTTCTGAACCTATAAATTTTGTAGACTGCAATGACCAAAACCCCGAAAAGGATGGATCCTGTGGTTCCACCTGCATAAATAAATAAGCCTTTGGAGTCATAAGACTGATATTCTTTTTTGGAAGCAATGTGTCGGAGCAAATTTGAGAACAACTAACCTAGAGTCAGATTCTTTTTCCGTGCACCTGCGGAAGATAACAACCCTGGTTAAATTCTAATTTTCTGAAAGTTTCTAAAGTCCTGATAATATCCTGTATTTGTTAAATCAAGAACGCTAAATGCACAGATAACCCACTTGTCAGTCAACTCACTAGTAGATAGGACTTATCTGTTTAATGCCACTCGCAAAACATTAATCAAAGTAGACATGTAGACTTAGTGAACCAAAGAATCCTAGAAAATCAAGATGCCATGAACACAGAACAATGAAAAGAAGACTTAAAGCTAAAGATACCTTTTTCTGGGCTGGGCAAGCCATAGCATTCAGTTTCAAGCTCAGTGCTGTTATTTCCCCTCAATCCACATAGTTTTCCTGTTGCTTCACAAGATCTACAATTGGAATTGGACCAGGACAGACGAATATCTTGTGGAACAGGTAGGCCGTACATCTTGGTACAAGATAATAATAACTCATTGCCATCAATAGACAGTTCTGATTTAACGGCAAGAACATCGTAGTGGAGAGTACTTAAACAAGGGACCATCCAGTTCAGGGATCTTTCATTATTTAAAGAACAATTGAAGATGGTAAAATTGACCCTGGACGTCTTAAACTGTATGTGAAACCCAGACGAATAGAGGTTTGAGTGTTGGCTTAGAAGGCAACCTTGGGGATCACTTGCATAAATAACTTGATTTTTGTAGTCAATCTTATCTATGTGGAGCTTCACTGCATCTTGCAGCTCGAGCACTATATCGCCCTTCTCATTGCAAGACAGATCAAAACCAGGATAGCCACACTGTTCTGGCTGCCTATCCTTTATCCAGAATGGAAATCGGATGTGAAGGCCACAGTTCCCACAAGATCCTGTGCAATTAAGGCTTGCTCCAAGTTCTGCAATGAACATGAAACAGAAGATGTATAGCCTTTTTGGATGAACCTTTCATCATTGCCTCCTATGGTGATGCAAGATTGGCCTAATAACACTTGTATATTGCTGAAACAGTAATAAACTCAGATGGGAGCAGCAAGGGTAAATCTGATACCTTCGTTTTATGACAGTCTGGTCACCTGAAAGTTCTCTTGTTGTAGAGTGTAGAAGCTTAATTAATTGGACTTGGTTTTGAGACGCTTGTGGTTTTGAGAAGCTTGTGGCTTTGAGCGTTGGTGGGTTTTTTGTTCTTGTTCAATTTTACAATCAACCATTAATCTTTTCTTTATTATTGTGACCTTTGAACATGTTCAAAGGATGACTTGAGTTGGCAGAGATTTAATATGCTGATATTAAAACTCGCCTTTATGTTTCTACTTCTATGTTTCACTGACTTCATCTGCTGTCTTCTCAAGACTAGAAGAATTGTTTATGCACTACATCCTCTTTCTCCATCCATGTCTAGGTTCCTCTTTCTCCATCCATGTTTTACCTTACTACTCCCCCTGCTGCTAGTCTTCCAAACCAGCAACTGCAAGAATACCAATCTCTGTGCCCCTTCATGTGGAAATCATAATATTAGCTACCCTTTTAGCCTAGAAAGTGATCCGTCTAACTGTGGAAAACCTAAATATACCCTCCACTGCGAGAAAAATATCTCCACAATATTGTATTTAGACTCACGAAAATATTACGTGCAGGCAATCAACTACAACAACTTGACAATCCGAGTGGTTGATGCTGGTGTTAAAGAAAATGATTGCTCTTCTCGTCCTGATTTTTCTTTAACATATGCAAGCCTAGATGATTTCATGAATCCATATACATGGTTTCAATACAAAAAGACAGTGCGGAAACGGATTCCTCGATACAAGCTTCTACCTTTATCGCAGATGATTATTTTTATTAGCTGTGGAAATCCAGTGAATTCTCCTCTGTACGTAGACACTGGTACTTGCCTTCATGGAGCAAAATCTTCCAATGTTTCTCCCTTATGCATTCTTATGTGAATGTTGCTGGCATGAAGGCCTCGGAGTTGATGACACTGTGCAGCTTAGAGAGGATGACGTTGTTGCCAGCCAAGGATTACAAGAATATATCCTTTAAGGAAATTCACAGTCAGCTGGCATTTGGATTTGAGCTTTCATGGCACAAGAGCAAGTGTGGAAGCTGTGCAACAATTTGCTACGTCGATGATTCGAACCAGACAAAATGCTCAGGTGGGCAATATTGAGTAATAACAGTTCATTTTTCTATTTTCAAATTCTTTTGGGATGAATCCCCCATTTCTGGCATCTGTGCTTTTCAGTAGCCTATTGTAGTATTGAGGAACTCACAGTCAATTCAATCCAGCTATCATAGGCTGCAGTTGTTGATATCATATAGATAATAGATGATTGCTTCCAATCTAATTTTTCTAGATCATACATCTGCTGCTTCTTAATTCTCTTCATCTTGCAATGTCTGCTCAAATAACAAATCTAATTTTTGTAACTGATCACTTGTTCCAACAGGATATTCTTGGCTTGAGATAATCGCAGGTGAGGATTCTATCTCCCAATTTTTTCATGCTTGATTCCATAATTCCAAACAGTTCTTTTTAAAATATCTCTGAATTTGTTTACCTTCTCTGCAGTCGCCCTGCTGTATATATCCCTCTTAATTGGTAAGAACTTCTCTTATTGATTATTTATATTTTTTTTTCAGTTTATGATATTTGATCATATTTTATTAGCAGATAGAAAATGATATTGGTTATCAGGAGGCCTAATGCCTGAGACAGACCTTTAGGTTACTCAGTATGTTCTTATGAAACTTGATTGAACCTTTTCTACAAATCATGATGGTCTAGTTTTTATATGATTTTTCAACTAGGCGAAAAAATTCTAACGCCAAACCTAACCCATGTTGTGTATTTATCTGACAATTAATAAGAAATAATCATGATTTCTGTCTTGATTTCCCCCCTCAAATTTCACACACAGCGCTACTCCAGGGGCCAAAATTTATCTTTGGGAGTCCGTTTGTGATTGCATTCTTGATCTATAAATGGCGACGAAGACATCTATCAGCATATGACACAGTTGAGGAATTCCTACACACTCATAACAATCTTATGCCAGTCGTAAGGTATTCTTATTCGGAGATTAAGAAGATGACCAGAGGTTTCAAGGAAAAATTGGGTGAAGGAGGTTTTGGTTGTGTGTACAAGGGAAAGCTTCGCAGTGGGCATTCTGCAGCGATAAAATTGCTGGGCAAATCCAAGGCTAATGGACAAGATTTCATCAATGAAGTCGCTACCATTGGAAGGATTCACCACACCAATGTAGTGCAACTAGTTGGTTTTTGCGCTGAGGGATCAAAGCGCGCTCTTGTATATGATTTCATGCCCAATGGATCTCTCAATAATTTCATTTTTTCTCAAGAAAGACCTTTCTCTTTAAGCTGGGAAAAACTGCATGAGATTTCCCTTGGAGTGGCTCATGGCATCGAATATCTACATCGAGGTTGTGAGATGCAGATCCTACATTTTGACATCAAGCCTCACAACATTCTTCTCGATGAAAACTTCGCTCCAAAAGTTTCTGACTTTGGACTTGCTAGGTTGTGCCCAGCAAATGAGGCCGAGAAATCTCTCACTGCAGCGGGGGGAACGATAGGTTACATGGCGCCAGAACTGTTCTACAAGAACATCGGGCGCATCTCATACAAAGCTGATGTTTATAGCTTTGGAATGTTGCTATTGGAAATGGCAGGCAGAAGGAAGAATCCGAACGCATTGACAGAGAATTCAAGCCAAAATTACTGGCCAGATTGGGTTCATGACCAAGTCTCTAATGAGAAGGCTATAGGGATTGGAGGTGGTGGCACGGAAGAGGAAGAAAAAATAGTCAAGAAGATGATTATTGCAGGGTTGTGGTGTATACAAATGAACCCTATGAATCGGCCTGCAATGAACGAAGTTGTGGAGATGCTTGAAGGAGATATGGAAAGCCTGCAACTTCCTCCGAAACCTGTTCTAAATCTAGGTGAGAGACCAATGAGCACTTGTGGAGAGTCATCTTCCATGTCTGATTATTGTACTGAATCAGTCAGCTTGATTGAAAATGCATATAATTAAGTGATCTTGTATGAAATACTCTGCTCATGTGCAGGGGAAGGCTTGTCCCATGAATGATACTAGTTCTTTGATAGTTAATACCTTATTTTCTGGTTGTGTAACTAGCTAAGAGAGTCCTAGTTGGCTTGTTTGGTTTGAACTGATCCACGTTCTTATCAGATGAAATTTTTAGATCAAATCTGCAACTGATAGATATTCTTCTTGATTCGTTTTACTATGATTTCAAAAAAGGTATGCTTCAATCCAAGTTTTATATAAAATGTCTGATCTCCCAAGAATTTGATTATGGACATATGCATAGCCAACGTTGTCTTTCCCACTACCCCCTATCCCGTAAATGCCAATACATGAGACCTCATCATTCAACAGCCAACAGCATATACCTTCCCCCGTTTCTTCGAAACACTTTCTTTCTTCTCGGCAATGAATGTCTTCTAGTCCTTAGCCGTTTCAGCACAGGTATTGTAGAGCTTCTGCTTCCGTGGTTGTGGAGAAAGTAGGATTCAGATAGAGAAGCAGATGGCAGTGGAATTCAAACAGAATCAAAATGCCTGCTCAATGACGTGCTTCAGAAGACTTCAAACAAAATGGATGGATCCAATGCACACGTTGCCCTTCCAGCTCAAAGACATGTCGTTTTCACTAAAACCTGTCTTTTAAGCCGTTTATGGCATCAAAAGTCACGTGTATTTGGAGAACCCAACCGTTGGTAAACCGCCATAAACCGCTCTGCTAAGCACATTTTACACATCCCTTTTGAAAGCAGAGACATAAATTCACAAACTTCGAGTTTCTTTCTCAGTCATGGCACTCGAAGTTCACATAGTTTCACTCTTTTGCCTCATTTTCATTGCGTCATTGGCTTCTACGCCTGTAAGTTCAGGTACCTTTTCTAAAAAATCATCCTTTAACATCACTATAATTTGTTAAAAAGTGAGCGACAGTTCATTGATAACTTGATATTTCTTACAGAACAAACACAAGGACCCTACTTTGTATTCAGTTGGTTCAGCGACTAATTTGAAAAAAAGTGAGCGACAGTTTATTGATAACTTGATATTTCTTACAGAACAAACACAAGGACCCTACTTTGCTTTCAGTTGGTTCGGCGACAACAACACATTCCAAGCAGGAGATGTTGCAACTATAAAGATCAAAGTGCTAGGAGAGTTTGACAGGAGTAAAGGAAATGCTTTTAGTCCTAAAATAACAGTGAATGGCAAGATGGGGAATTCTTGTTTTGTGTCTGGAGTTTTACTTGATGTTGCAGGAGAAGATACGGATGCTTGGAGAATTCTTTTCACTCCAATAAGGGTTGGAGTTTTTAATATTTTTATTGAAGATGGCCCTTTTCATGTCTTTGATTCTTCTCTCCATTTTGAAGTTAAAGCAGGTTTTTTATGTAGTTCTTGCAGCAATATCAGATCAAGTTTTGGTTCATTTTTGTGTTGATTGATATTTTAGTTGCTGTTCTTGATTAGGGAAAAAGCTAGATTTGTTGAAGTTCTAAGGGTGACTCTTTAGGATCCGTTGTGTTCAACTAATTGCTTTTTTGGTTCATCAATAACAGTGAGCAAATAACCTTCAAAATGTATGCTAAATTGCTAACCATAGTCGGTGTTGTTTTACTGAAGGGAAAATATATGCATCTGCCTGCATTGCGTCATGGAGGGATCTCGAAAATGAGTTTGAAGCTGGGGCTAAAGCTACAGTTTTGATTGTTCCTAGAGATGCATTTGGGAATAATGCTACTTCAACGGGACAAGAACTACGTCCTCTTAATTTTACTGTGTCTGAACTTTACGAAAACGGTAGCATTGCCAATGTGCCAGACATCACTTACATAGGCCGGAATGAATTTGGTCAGATCATTCTCGAGTTTATTGCTACAAAATCAGGAAATTTATTGTTGCATGTGGAAGGAGAAAATCAAACCTTGAATGGCTGTCCGCTTCTGTATAAGGTGAATCCAGGTGATGTGCTTTAGCATTTATCATCAGCTAATAACTTGTTTTTATAGGAAACACAGTTTTTTATTCTGCTCCAAATTCGTTGTCATTTCATTGCTGTCATTTTGGTCATTCAAGTGTTTAGCATTTATCTTTTCCTATTTTTGTTAAGATTTTGAACTGCTTTTACCAGGACCTCTCGATGTTTCCACTTGTGAGGCCACTTGGAAGTTTGAAACAAATGTATGGCAAATATTCTCCAAGATGGAAACTTGCATACACCAGAAAGATAAATATGGGAACCCTGTTCTAGGATTCTATGATTTCGACACCAATGTTGTTGAAGAGGAGATGAATCTGTCTATACCTCTTGCAGATATGAGCTTCACCAAGGTGATGCCAGGAATTCAGTTATGTTCCTTCAGTCTGCTGGAACCAGGAAACTTTTTGCTCACTATATCAGATACAAAACATAATAGAAGCATCTCCAACATGCCATTTTCTTTTAATGTGTTCATAGGTGAGTGTAATCTGCTGCTAAATTTGGTATTTAACAATCATTTGGTGTCAGTGTTTATACCTTTGCATAGTCTAGCCGTCTCTTCTGGGCAGCCTTTTGCTCTTAATTTTTCCACTTGTAATGAATTGTTTCCCTACCAGTTTTTTAGGTCCAAAACTATGTTCGCTTTTTTCTTGTGGTATAGCATAAATGACTTCTCATGCTTCAATTGCTTAATATAAAGTTATATTTTCTTTCTTAAGTGGAGCTCGTTTTATGTTTCATTTTGAACAGGTTATGCTGATGGATCATCCAGCATAGTCAATGGATCTGGTTTAAATGATTCCACTGCTGGTGAAATTGCACAATTTTCAATTTATTTGAATGACATTTTTCAATATCCATCTTTTGTCGGAGTAGAAAGCATTCGAGTGCAGATAATAAGGGAAACTGATTCCTATTCAGTAAAGCCGAGCATCAATCCAATTGTTAATGGTATATGAAATTTCTAAATCATAAAGTTTTCTCTTAATGAACAATTCAGAAAATCTAACAATGAAGCATGGATCTATCAAATAGGAAATGTATCTACTCCAAGAGCGGGCAATAGTTCTATCCGTCAAGCAGAAATTGCTCTGGCACCATCAGAAATTGCTCCCGTATCCTCAGTTGATCTAGGAAAAATTGTAAGATGTTGATTTACATATTTCCTTCGGGCGCGGTTGTACTGTATATTCTAACTATTTCTATTTTGATTCAGTCTACAGGAAACTCAAAAGTTCTGGCCAGTGCTTTTAATGTGATTTACACTCCTGAAAAGAGTGGAATCTATGAAATTTATGTGTTCTGTGGAAATGTTTTGCTGAATGGTGGCCATTCATTCAGAAAGGAAGTGAGAGCAGGTATTGTCAGTAATTTAACCTTTGATTTGGACCGATTTCCTAAATTTTCCTTGCCATTCATCAAGAAGACATGCTGTTTATGGTTCAATCATTTCTTGGTTTCTTACAAGATCAAGGTCTGAACTTCCATTTGGTAGTCATATATGTTGTTGAGCTTTCTTGTTCTGTTTTGAATTTCCTGATAATAATGGTGGTAACTGCATCAATTTCTTTTTCACAAAGAGGTTTCTACTGTGATGTAGGTGAGGTTAATGTATCACTCTCGACAATTCAGAAATTTTCTTTGAGGGCACCAAAGATGATTGAAAATGAAATGGCAGTGCGACTGGTGGATTCATTTTTTAATCCTGTCCTATCCCAGCAGTCAAGACTGACACTAGAGATAGCTTCAGTTAACAAGTCTGGTTTTTCAAGTGGAATGTTTGTGGATAACGATAATGGTACATACTGCATTCGATATGTGGTTAAGGATGTTGGAACTTATGAGATGTGTGTTTCTTTTGATGGCAAACGTTTGTCACCCTGCCCCTTCGGAGTCAACGTGTATGGTGGTATGTTTTACAGCTCCCCTCCATTATAGACAATCATCAAAAGCATATAATGGTAGTCCCTCTGTTATAGCAAACTGCACTTGAATTATTGGCATGATATTATTACGTATGAGCTTGTTTCTCCTTCCAACTATGCTTCAAGTAGTGACTTTTTCTTGGTTTCTTCATCTTTCAGTTGAATACTTTCCCAAGGCCAACGACGATAACATTTCGGTTTGGGAGGATGAGTCTATTGCTTTCGATGTCTTGGCGAATGACTACTTTGCCGGCAACAATGCAAGTATTGTTGAATTATCGAAAGTAAGTCATGAAGTCCGAGTTCTTTTCATGCTCTTTGATGATCTTCTCGTGCCTGTCTCACATGCTACATTCAAGGAAATGTTTCTCAGTCTGAATGAGAAATTACGAGGTTTTTAAACTACTGAAAGTATAAATCCATGCTTTGGTGATTCCTTGGTCCAAAATTTTAATATCAGCACTTACTCTTTTCATGTTAGATAGTATACCACTACTTGCTATTTCACATTTAAGATTATGAATAATGCTTTCTTCGGAAGAATTTTCTTGGAAAAATCACTTAACTGCTATGTATTCTACTTTGTCAGCCAGATCGCGGTTCGCTTTTACAGAATGGACATCTCTTTAGATACACTCCTTATAAAGATTATTACGGGAATGACTCTTTTACATACACACTATCTGATGTAAATGGAAACCTTGCTACTGCTTCCGTAATCATTTCTGTTCTCAACATCCCACCTCAGTTCATTTCCTTTCCAAGCCAATTGCAAGCAACTGAAGATGTGATAGGTCCCAGATATGGGTAGGGTATCATCTGCCACTGAACTTTTAATTTACTTGCACCGTTTTTGAAAGGTTTTTTTTGGATAATTCAATCCATGATGATTGGTCCTTTTTATTCATCACTTCCCCTCACTGCAGTGGTTTCTCTGCGATTGTGATAAAATACTCGGATCCAACAGAGAAAATCCGTGTCACTCTCAGCGCTCGATCTGGGACTGTGTTCTTGTCTCCTGTGCTGATGCAGTTTTGGCAGCCCATTTGGGGTGAATTTTCTGCAAAGAAAGGGGATGATGCAGCTAAAGATTTGATCTTAGAAGGTGGTGTAGAAGCAATCAATCTAGCTCTTCAATCGATTCAGTATCTTGGGTAGCATCTACAGAATCACAATCTTTTCCCCTTATAATTTCTCATCTAAGCATTTATTCTATGAATCCTATGTTATTGATAACTTGTTTTTCCTTACTCTAATCAGAAGTGAGAATTTCTACGGGGATGATGTTATTCATGTTTCTGCCACCAACAAGAATGGAAAGAATGACCTGGATGTTCCAGTTTCTGTTGAGCCTGTCAATGATCCTCCGGTTATTAAAATCCCTAAATTTATCATACTGAAGAGTAAAGAGGACGAGTCACTGATATTTGACAAAGCGATAGACAAGTTTGAGTTCTCTGTTGGAGATCCAGACCTTCTTCGATACCCTGGTATATACATGAACATTTTGTTTAGCCATCAAAATTACGTAGGACTTGATTGACTATTTTACTCTCAAGACCTAAGACAGTAAAATGGTAAGTATAATTGACAGAAATGTTTTCAGGGACTTGATTTTCTTTGTGTGGGTTATTTGCAGGCAATGAGTCTGGATTTATAGTCACATTTTCAGTGGAAGTAGACAAGGGATTCTTGGTAACCAGTCTAGCAGCTGAGCTTCTTAAGACAACTGAACTTAAGGTGATGAGTAGTTATCAGTGGCAACCAATACAGACATATGTTTCTATCTCAAGACATTTTATGGTCAAAGCTAATGGAGTCAGATTCCGGGGGCCGCTTAATGAATGCAACAGTGTCATGCAACAACTGTCCTATAATGTGAGTAAGCTTCTTTTATGTTGAAGGTTAAGGGAAAAAAATGTTTCGATAATGTGCTTCTGGCTTTGGGAAGTGACTTAGTTGAGATTATCAACCTAATTCACTTTACAAAAAGACTGTTTAAATGAAGTTTTTGTAAAGTGATCATCGTTGTAATTGATCTTTTTCTCTAATTCTCTTTCCCGCTGTGGGTGCAGGGTAGAGAAAGTGATGCCATTTTAACAGTGAAATTAAATGATATGGGACATTATGGGTGTTCTTCAGACTGCGCCGACAAGATTGCGGTGCCTTTATTTGCTGAGGCTACTGTACAACTTATCCGAAGAAGGTCATTGAGTTCATTGTTAGCTCACAGTAAGTATCAACATTTTCTTTCAGCAACTAGATGCATTTCCCCCCCCCCCTTAATGGTACAACCAAAATGTGTGTCCGCAGAAGGATCAATAGCCAATGAACTCACCATATTTTTATTCCTTTGATGCAGCACTTGGATCAGCTATCTTAGTTGAGTTTCTTATGGTGTTTTCTCTAGGAGGGATTCTTCTGTTCTTTACATGCAAATGCGCAATGCTTCTTGCAAATGAAAGAAGAAGAATTAATGTCAATAATTCTCAGCTATCTAGTGTGCAGAATTCCCAGAAAAAAAGTGTGAGTGCCTTCTTATATCTTAGCAACGAAACGAAACAGAAACGGGAACTTCTGAATACTTCATTGCAAGCTCAAGTTTCAACCTGACATTCTTGAATTATTCACGTACAGCAGAATGTAGATTTTTCAGAGGATACGACAAACTTCACATGCTGTTGTTCAAGCCCCTTCTTGCTTAGTGGCCAAACTTCCAACTTTCGACAACGGTAGCTATCTAACCAATAAAGCAGGGTGATTTTTTTAGTTCATTTATTCCTCTTTTCCATTTTTTTTTCTTCAGCTTCAATAACATCTAACAAGCTCTTTTGCCAATTTGCAGCTCCAATCGACGGTTAGGAGGTGAAGAAACCGGCAAGAACATAAGTAGCCTTCCTGGATCTTCTAGCAGCCATCATCTACAGACTCCACCTGGTCTTACCCCACTTGTTATTGAGAAGGAGGATCAAAAGGAAACCTTTTGATCAGTTCTATGAAATTAAACCAAGTAAATGGGGACGAGACATTGTACTATTGCAGCACTTAAGAAGCACATTATATGGCTTTCGACAGTTAGTGACAAGAAAAGCAGTATAAAAAACAAGTTGAACAGTCTATAAAAAGCCTGATGTGCCTTGGTAGCTTGCTCGGTGGCATAAATTGCACCAACTTGGGATGATTTTTTGAGCCCTATCTAGTCCTGTGGCTTAAGCAAGGGACTTTTCCTTCTATTACATGAACATCTGGAATCACTAATAATTTAGAAGAGGCACCTTTCATGTTTGATATCCTTTTTTTACTTTGTTTTTTTTTTTAAAAAAAAAATAAGAGAATGTGACTTGTAGTTTAATTTGTTGATAGCATGCTCATGTATATACAGAACCATGAGTGGAATATTAGTTAGCTAGATTTAGAGAAAAATATTGAATACGTGCATTATTGGCAATAATGTATTTGGAAGTAAGGCTACAACAAGAAAACAAATTGATGGATTATATTACTTGGATCATACAAACAAAAAATCGACTAAATTTTTGTATAGAATGTCTTTTTTTTCCCCTTATATGATGATGATGATGTGGGACAGATTAATGAATAAATTCCAGGCCAACTGGAATCCTACTTCTACAAGGAAACATAACACCGGAGCAAGCAGCGTATTCTCCCCTGTTACTCTTTTCCTTATTTCACATGGATTCCTCCTATTGAAGATTCCCTGCAGACTAATATTATTTGCTTAGAAATCAGAACCTTGAATTACATCTTTAAAGTAGGACTTTAACTGTTTTGCTATTTAAATTTATAAGTACTTTTATTATTAGGATTAGGATTTGCAGCTTATAAATACAAGCTGTCCTCGTTGGAAAACACTTTTGATTTTATTGAATAAGAATTGTCATTCAGAGGCAGTAATCTTTTACTCGTGGATTCGAGTGTTTTTTTTTTTCTTGTTCGTGGACTCGAACAAAACACAGAAAAGGGATGGTGATCCTTTTCATTAATAGACTTCCGCTACGTCATATGAATAGTGCACCCTCTTACCTTAGCAACCAAAGTCCTCGTAAAATGATTGTTTCGTTCTCAAAATGGTTCAACGAGATGTAGGAAGGAAGATATCTCATAAAAGAAAAATCAGAGATTTATGGAAATAGATCTAGTAATGTAGTGATGGAGTTAAATCTTTGAATTATTTCACTTCCATATTTATTTATCTTTTTCAAACGATTTTAAGAGCATATTTATCTACCTTCTTGACCTGGTGTGTTCAAATAAATGGACTTATGTGATGTTAGTGCAAGAAATGGTTGGAGGAAGGAAAAATGTTGGCTACAAGTCAGAAAATGGCGAAGAAACATACTTCCCAGAATGGATTTATAATCCTTTTGAAGAAGACAAGACCTACAGTTCCATATCGAGGAAGAAGAAGAAGATGCTAAAATTGCGAAGAAACAAGCAATGGCGGGGCTGTGGTGCATTCAATGGAACCCAGTGGACCGTCCTTCCGTGAAAATTGCTGTCCATATGCTGGGAGGGGAAGGGGACAGCTTAAGGAAACCTCCTAATCCTTTCAGCTCCACAGCTTCTAAGAAAAAGCCTGCGAGCCTAGGAAGACGTCTTAACCAAGAGTTGGCAGCTATCTCAAAAACAGAGTAAACAGATGCTTCGGTTAGCTGTAGTAACAGATTGGGTAGGAATAAAGGAGTGAAGGTTGTGGTTTGTTAAGTAGTTTCCAGGACAACGTATGTGGCTTTGCATGAACGTGGATTGCCTTTTTTTTATTACATCATTGCATCATGATTATGTAGATTACCAGCGGTTGACAAAATGATTATACTTTTATAATTATTGATGGTTGGGCTCTGGCAGATTCAAAGTTTCTATCTTCAGCTGTAACCATCCCTGCATTAGCTACCTGTGTAACCAATAATTAATATCAAGTAAATAGTCTGCATAAAACAGCTCGGAAGATGCACAGGCGACTAGCAGAATTTCTAGCTTTGCAAATAAGTGATAAGGAAGCTTGGTTTCATCATAGTTTTCTGAAAAATTTGTGAATTTACACAAACAAATTAGTGATAAGGAAAGATGGAATCAAGGACTCCTAGACCAATGAAGAACATCTAGCATGAAGCATACGATTTCATAACAATAGCAGGCATTGCTTGAGACCAAAGAAAGCAGTTTTTCACTGGGTCAGAATCAGCAACATGAGACAAAAATTCTTCCACATTATTGTCATATATACAGTTAATACTGAGCTATCTCATGTAAGACCTATCTATATGAATTAACAGAAGGGACGAGAAATTGACATTCAATGTTAAACATAGAAATAAAGAGGGGGGGAAGAAGGGAGAAGGAACAGTTGTAAAATATTTCCCAGGCTGTATGACAAAGACGTCGTATCAGATTAGAAAGTTGACTTCAAATCAAGACAGAGAGATTAACATTCATGACAATACAAATCACCCTCCCACATTCTACTTATATACCGAAGAATTATCTAAATTCATTTACTAATAACTTGAGAACATTATCAGCTAGCTTACAATGAGAGGAAAATGATAGTCTTGCTTTATTGCATCTTTACTTTCTTCAACCTGTACATCAACGACTCTATAGATTTCTGTATCCTGGGGCCATCTGTCTGCCCAATTACTTGAGATGCCTGGTGCAAACTCTGAACCCCGCGACCCAAACTGGCGATAGAAGGGGCTGCAGGAAGAGATTCAACTGCACATTCAATCCCATCTCCATGCATGAGCAATGCTGAGCAAGTTGCGATACTACAACCAAATGTTGCCCAAGGTAGGACACCGACAGGTTGTACCTGTCGTTTTCTCATTATTTCATAGAAAGCTGTTTTCATAGCTGAAAAACTGGTTTTCTCAGCAGAGGCGATAACACTGTGGACGACTGTCCGGATTTTCTTGGCAGAAGTGGCTGCCTTCAAGGCAGATGTTGCATTGGCTCCAGAATTGGCCAGTCCAGGGGCCAGCAGTTTTGTTGGACCAAGAGTCTTGCCCATAGATATTGCCGTTATCTTTTGGGTTTGGGTCAGCAGAACTTTAAGGGAAGTAGGTAATTTAAATGTAACGACCTTCACGAATGTAGATGCAGGAACAACTTTAGAAAGCGATGAAGCTCCAAAAACTGCTGTTGCCCCAGCTCCAACTGCCACCAAATATTTGTTAGAAAGTAGCCTTCTCTTTTCAGCATGA
Source organism: Populus ilicifolia (assembly GCA_015708895.1). Lineage (NCBI taxonomy): Eukaryota > Viridiplantae > Streptophyta > Magnoliopsida > Malpighiales > Salicaceae > Populus > Populus ilicifolia. The sequence goes on from SRLM01000342.1 coordinate 294,470, forward strand.
TTTGGAACTTCTCCATCACTTTCACACTCAGTGACAAGATGACCAACTAAATCCTTCACTTCTGGAGGCACAGGAGTGTTCCAATGTTTCCTGATACTTCCTAAGCCACTAGCATCTAATACAGCTACTATAGTCTTGAACTTCCTAGTCTGGCTTTGAAGGGCCTGTGCAATGAGTGCATGTGACTTGTCCTGAACCTGAAGCTCTGAAAACTCAATCTTAGTCTTGTTGGGCTTCCCCAGTTCTTTAATGGGAAATCGACCAGCATTATTGAGAGCAATTCTCAGCCCCTCAACAGCAACTCGGAAGGTGTACACTTCAGATATAATTCGGGTATCCACAGCTTCCCCCCTGTTTACATCATATAGCATTTTCTGTGCAAAGGCTAAAGCCCTACCGATTGACGGGAGATCAATGAATATATTATGTAGATCTTGTAGTAATGGATACACAGATTGGGCAAATGGTGGCACCGGGAAACTGTTTCCTGGCTGAATTTGTTTTAATCCTGACTCTGAAACAGAACTTGAAGGATGCAACTTACGCATTGACAAATCAATATAAGAAGATGACAACTTCACCATCCGTGACTGAACATTATCATCAAGACTAAACCTCCTCGAACTTTGCAAAGACATGGAACCTGCTTTCTGTGGCGCTAAACTACTAACAAAAGCATGAACTTCGCTCCCTGTGTCAACTTCACTCGAAGAATTGTCCCCAATAACTGTATTGATAGATGAAGTTTCAAGCACCAAAAAAGATGAACCAACCTCCTCGGCCACCCTCTTGGCAGCCAAGACATGCCCGTGAAAACCCGTCCCAAATATTTCTCTCAAAACCAAGCTTCCAGCCAAATCTTCATACTTTTCCTTGTTAATCTTATTTAAAAAGCATCTTTTAATCACTCCAAATGACGAAGTGGGAACTAGATCATCAACAATATTTCCCAATTCACTCTCTTCAGATTGAATTTGAACCAATGGCGAATGACCCACCTGAGCCACAACAGCATCAGGTCGAATCTCTCTTATAAGGCACTCAACATCGACAGCGGACCTCTCAGATAAATTCTGAGCACAAAGTATATAAATCACAGATTGACATTTTGGATCTCGAACTGCAAAAACGAAACTTTTCGTGTTTTCTGGTATAGAAAGCTTCCTGACTATTCTGTCAGATGCCTTCAAATCATCAGCTTTCAATATTGACAATGGCCAAACATTTTGTAGGCTATAGATAAATTCAAGTGCCATTACATTAGCAAGAAACCCCTTTTGTTCTCTAAGAAGATTCTCAATCTAAGCACCAAAATCATCTAAAACAGACAGTAGCTTCAACAAAATTTTCCAAAATAAGAACCCATTTCAATTTAGGCCTCTAACATCAAGAAAGTCAGATCCCTTTTCTATTATTCCTATCTTCTCCCACGTTTTCCCAGAAACCAAAACAAGGGAAAAGAGGAAGAACATGGTTTCTTTAAGTTCACATCACTAAAGCCCAGATAAACATATAGCAAGAATCTCAGCGATGTACCTTTTGTTTGGAGTGGAAATCCTATTAGAGAATGACGGGAATTGATTAATTTTCCCGAGAAAGTGAGAGAAACTCTTCGAGGACAAACAATCAAAAGAGAGAAGTCTAGCTAGAGAGTTGTAAAGTGGGATTCTAGCAGAGTTTAGAGTTCAAAAGGAACTCACTGGTTATATGATTTTGACTAAAACGATGCCGTGCTCTTTCTTTGGTGTTGAGCTCGTACAGATATTATAGTATGTTTGGAATTTAAAAATTATTTTTTCTTGTTTTAAATAAATGTAATTTTAAATAAAATATTATTTCAAAAGTAATTTCATAACAATTATTAACTTTGTTACCCTGTAAAATTAATAATATATTTTAAAAAAATATTATAAAATATGATTTATATATTTTAATCATCCTTTCGTCTATCATTTTTTTTAATTATATTTAACTACAATTTATACTCATAAATATCATTTTTAGGTATTTTTGTGTTATTTGCTTATACTCAAATTTAAGGAGACTGGAGAAAAAAAATATCTGAATATAAGATTGCTTATATTTCGTCTTATTGAAATAAATAAAAAGGTGTCTGTATATTTAAAAGGGAATTTTTATTTTTATTTTTTATAAAATTATTTTAATTATTTAAAAAAAATATCGTTTAAAATTAACTTGAAATAATCTTACCCACACATCCTCTGACCTGAGCTTTAAACGGTATCATTGAACCGTACCGGATTCAGGTGAAGCACAGCACCAAAAAGCCACGTTCATTGTTGTTTGACTTCACTTCTTCACACGCAACGCTTACATGTGATTGGCCTGTCACCCCCATTAATGTCGTTTTCCATTAGCCAGCACCCAGTCACCAACAACAACAGCCCGCGGAAACAAAATGAAAATATATAAATAAATAATTTAAAATAAATAAATTTAACTTCTTTGTTCAAACACTTTCGAATAGAAAAAACAATGAAGAAGGATAATAATAATAATGAAGTGAAAACCATCTAAGTGATTGTCAAGTGGCAAGAATTTGGGATCAAGGGGTTTGTTTTCTCTATGGTCTCAGGTTCGAGTTCTTGGTTGCTCATATGATGGCCACTAGAGGCTTACATGGTCGTTAACTTTAGGACCCGTGGGATTAGTCGTGGTGCGCGAAAACTGACCTGGACACTCACGTTAATCTAAAAAAAAATAATGATGAAGTGAATGCATATTCTTCGCATCTCTTCAAAAATTCTCAAACTTCTTGTAAGTTTCTTTCTCAGGGTATTTTTGTGTGACGAGAGAATTGAATTGGATTCCGGCTAAGCTGTGGATCTGATCGAAGATTTCACCGTTGGCGGTGGCTGATTTTGGCTAACCAACTGTTAAGACTGTGATTTAGGCGAGATTAACGTGATAATTTTCGTTGCTTTTGTTATTAAAGTGTTATACTTTATAGCTCTTATAAATGAAATGCTTTAACTTTTTAAGCTTCTTTACACTGAGAGAATTCGATATCCCAATTTTGTCTGTGGAATTGGATTTGAATTCAATTCAATTCCCGTGGAGCTGTGGATCTGATTTTAACAAATGAATTGTTGAGAGAGTGATTTTGGTGAGATAAAGGTAATTATTTGGATTGATTTTGTTTTTTAGTTAATAAAATTTTATTTTTTGAATTTATTTTTTTATTAATGTAAATGTTTGGTGAATTTTCGCACATCTTAATTAATTCTATAAATTTTAAAATTAATAATTATATAAATTTTCCGTAATTTTAACAAGCCATTTATAAAAAATAAATTTAAAATCTAATCAATTAAACTACACCTTTAATATTACTGCATCCGGTGATCCTCGATGTAGTGTTTGGATCTCATTTGGATTCTGTTTATTTTAGTAAAGTTAGTTGCTTTTTTATAATTTCATGGATCAGAAAGAATTTAAGCTATCAATGCATGTATTGTTAAAACAACTTCACTAAAATGAGGTGTCAAGAATTAAGATTTGCACATAATTTGTACAAGAATTAGAATTAGATAATGATTGTGAATACTGTTTAAGTTAATAAATTTGACTAATCTCCTAACGAAACAGAGAGGATTTTAATTTCTTTAGCTTATATCCTTAACTTAGATAAGTTTAGGTGACAAGAGTTAAACCTTTAATTACCAATGGATGTAATACTTAATAAGGATTACTTTTCTGCATTAACTTTTTTTCCCTCTTTTCTGTGTAGATTTGATTTTGTGAAGAGCATGGAAGTGTGAGGAGGGAGGAGGGAGCCAATGAAGAACGGGGCATTAGAATGAAGTGTGTGCCATTCGAAATTGGTTTCTCCAAATTCTAGAACATATTCAAAGGCATTTGATCGACATGAGAACAGGGTTTCATCAAAGCAGGGTGCCCTTAATGTACTTTTGGTCGTTGGTGATTGTGTCCTAGTCGGTTTGCAGGTGATTAGTTGCATTCATGATTCTTTTCTTTTACTATGAGTTCATTTGCTTATTCGAAATTGGGATGGGTAGGCTATCTTATAGATCTGTTTGTTAATTTCTATGTTAAACTTTTGAATCATGCCCTGCTAATTGACCAAGTGAATATCAGTGCCTCAGTTGTTGCTGTAGTTCATTCAAATACCAGTCTGTGGCAGTTTATCTTCGTGTTTCTTGGATTCCATAAAATGTTTGGTTTCCTTCCTTTTTTCAGCCAATTTTGGTTTATATGTCCAAGGTGGATGCGAAGTTCAGATTTAGCCCGCTTAGTGTTAACTTCTTAACTGAGGCTGCAAAGGTTCTGTTTGCAATTGTTATGCTTTTGTTCCAGGTACGTTTTATGTTTTCTTCTAGTCATTTAAATATATGCCTTTATTTTTTTTCTTTATAATTCTACCATGGGCCAATATAAAACAAATGGACATTACTTGGTGTAGTAGTAATGGTTTTATGCTTGCAACATCAAGCGTTCAGGTTGAGTGCTGAGCTATCACTATATATACCTGAAATTGCCAACGAAAGGATTTTCTCCAATTGTCTATTGTAGGACATTATGTTGGAGCTTCAACTGGGTATTGACATGTAAATCAATTTCCAGAAGTGGCACTGAGATGGGAAATAAGGAGAGATCTTGACTGAGATGATCTATACACTATAGTTATTTTTTCTCATTTTTGTTTTTATCCTTGTGTGTTTGCCCTTTTCTCATAGCTTTTCATTCAATGCTAATGTTTTCATGAAAGCTAGAGAAGACACTCATGAACAATCGACTCTTGTTATGCATCCTGTGAATATTCATTTTCTTGCTTGTGTTGTAAGGTTTTATTTAATTCTGCAGGCGAGGCATCAGAAAGTGGGAGAGAAGCCCCATCTGTCAATTTCCACGTTTGTACAGGTATTTTTTCTCCAGAGGGATTGCTCATTAGAAAAAAGATTATGAATTGTTATGTTTGACAGCCTTTGAATCTGGCAATGCATCATCTTTTTTTGCAGGCAGCTCGTAACAATGTTCTTCTTGCTGTTCCAGCGCTTCTTTATGCTATCAATAACTATCTAAAGTTCATCATGCAGGTATGGTTCTTTTGGAAGCTTTTCCAATCTATACTGTCCACATTTAGCATATTATATTTCATTTTGCTACCACGTGTCAGTGGCTCAATGCATGCATAGCCAACTACTGAGATGCATTTGCTTATAGAGTTAAATGGGCAACGCAGCCAGCCTTCACCGATCACAGGAAATATACGGGAGAGCTAAATAAGTTGCTGATTGGAATGGGCCTTAAGAAAACCTGTTGTGTTGTTGGGCTGTGGTTGGGTCTAGCAGACCCCATCTTTGGTATATTTGCTCAATGCAGGTTGTGTTATAGGCATCAAAAACTTGTGGATTCTAGGAAATTATACAGGGTTTAGATTTTTCTGGGACACCATCCTAACCCAATTGTAAGATGGATTCTATGGCACTAATTATCTAATATGATGGATTCCGTGGAAACTTTATTACCAAAAGGACCAGAGAACTTTGTGCAGCACTGTTTTGCTCTTCTTTCTGAAAGGCTAAATGTCCTAGTTGCTTAGTCTAGGGAATGAAAGTAAATAAACTATCAAAATGATAAAGAAAGTCCACAACTTTCAATCTGGTTAAGTTGATAGAAGAATTTGTCCATCAGAATAACTATTGCAAAGGCTAAACTTTTGCCTTCAATTACAAAAATCCATCCACTCGCTTCCTATAAATTGCTTGTGATGATTTTATAACAAACTTGCCACAAATGTACCCATTTGAGGTAAGTCTAGCTACTCCTTATCTGCCTAGGAGTGCATCCAGCTTCTATGGGATGGCTTTGAGGGGCATCAGAGGAACTATGAATCTGGGGAACGGTGAACTGTGGGGCTCACGCGCACAAGATTAGCTCAGAAACTTTGCTAAAATTAGATTGGCATGATATTTAATTTTTATTTAAGATTTTTCAGACTTAGAATGAAGCAGTATTTTGGATTCTTATACACCCCTTAACTTGTAATTTATTCTTTATTTTGCAGTTATATTTCAATCGTGCAACTGTGAAGATGCTGAGTAATTTGAAGGTATTATATGATGCATATTGCTGATCATTTGAGCAAAGTTATATTCCATGTTAGCTTCATGCTTTTTTCCCTGGTAGGCACTGATGCTCCCCTCCCAGCTCTGGTAGACTTGTAATAATTTTTTCAGTTTCCACAATCCAATAAGGTTCATGAATTTAAATATTCATCGAGGGCCAAAAACTACAGTTAAAATGCTTCGAAGCCATTCAACATTTAAATGACAAATCAACTTTTTTGAGTGCTATATGCAAAATCTTAAACTTCTAATATATATAATGTTTTCTTATAGCGGCTTTTATATGATTGTGAGCAGCTTCCTGTATTGGATTCTTGGATTGGACCCACACTTTCAACTGGAACAGCATGCACTATAAAAACATATTTGAAGATTGAAGTAGAAGACATTGATAAATTAGCAAAACTGAAACGAAGGATTTTCATATCACAGAAATGATTTTACTTGGATGCCAAATTAATGAAATTGTTGAACTTAATCATATGTGATTCTTTTGACCTAGGGCTTAGATGAAGTGTACTAAGAACTTCATTTGTGGATAAACTATGCCTAAATATGCTGAACTGGGATACTTTCTCACATTTTACCAGAGAATTCTATATATAGAAATGTTTATTTTATTTTTCTATTGGAATACAAGTCTTTCATGTTATAGATCATGAACTTCTACTCCTGTTAAAGTTTGTTTATTGCTGTGAACTTGCAGGTTTTGGTAATTGCTGTTTTACTGAAGATCGTAATGAGACGCCGGTTTTCTGTAATTCAGGTTATTCCATGTTCTAAGTTAAAGATGACTGTGTTTAGCCTGTTTTAGTAGGAGAGTTTTTTTATTTCATCTAGGTCCACTTGTGACCACTTTTCAGTGACATTCTGTTACATGGTGAATAGAGGACTGACTTGTGGGTCTCTTAACAGTGGGAGGCTCTTGCTTTGTTGCTCATTGGAATAAGTGTAAATCAGTTGCGCTCTTTACCTGAAGGTACCACCGCTATGGGCCTTCCAGTTGCAATGGGTGCATACATCTACACACTGATCTTTGTAAGTGAATTCAAGTATTCTTTGCTAAGGATAGTAATTACTGTTTGTTCAATGAGATGAAGAGCTAGCTATGCAAGCAGTTTCTGTTAAAAGTAGTCATCTCATCTCTATGTAAAAATCTTGTTACATTTATCTTTTTCTGCATGTGGGAGGCTGAGATTTTTCAATTTTTTTACAGGTGACTGTTCCATCTATGGCCTCTGTCTTTAATGAATATGCTCTGAAGAGTCAATACGACACAAGCATATACCTACAGGTAATATGTCATGGTTAAGGACTTTGGTTTTTATGTTGACCATCATAAAGTATCGCAGTTTTAGGAGTGTCATGTTATTTATGGTTTCAGTTGAGATGACCATCAAATGGTTTATTCTGACAGCTTTTATTTAGATTCCTATATGAAGTATAATATGTTTCTACCTTCAATCTAGGGAGGACTCCCCTAGAAGGTGTCAAGCACATACTGTTGACTTCAAGTGACTTCCAGTAGGCAGTGCAGGACTTTGTTTTCCAATGGTTTAGTCTATCTGCTTCTGCCCTGAGCTGAAGCTGCATTATGAATTTCAAGATTGATATTTGGATTCTTAAGGAGTTCAATTTTAGCAAGTTATCCTAACCTTGACTCAATGTTTTTGTTTCCAGAACTTATTTTTATACGGGTATGGTGCTATATTCAACTTTTTAGCAATACTGGGAACTGCCATGGTCAAAGGTATGGAAGGGATCTATTACTTAATTTTAATTTTACAAGGAAGTTATGATTACATTGTGAGCAATGCTTGAGTTCTGATATGAGGTGTTTGAAGGTTATGCCATTAATGAGTTTGTTTTTCATCAATTTATTTTGTACTAGGCTTCTACTCCTTGATCTAATTTTACTTGTGACATTGAAGAATAAGTCTTATGATGGGGTTTTTCATTTGTGAGTATTTGGAACATAATAGCTGCAGGGAAGATGTAATTTGTTTACTGTGGAAGAGTTAGTTCTCGCTTCACATGCGTTATCCAACATGCGTAATCCATTGAAAAACCTTAAATAAAATTTCACTGTGTTGACAACCCTTTTTTTTGTGCTTCAAAACATCCAAATATGTCCTCTTCTGCCACATCGGTGGTGCATTTGCAGCTCGAACCATTACCTTGACTTGAATCCTTGATAGTTGAGAGAAGATATATCTTGTGCATGAGGACCTGGAGATTAGGCTGCTTCAGTTTTTACTTAGGTATTCATGTTGATAAGGTGTTGGAATGATTTGATGAAACGCTAATATGATGGCGTCCTATAACTTGTTTAGAAGCTTCAACATTTCTCCAAGATCCTTTGATTGAATTGTTACTGAAAGAGTAATGCATAACATTTTCTAGCAGTGATATTTTCTGGAGATGTTCAAATGCCTATTGCCTATGATTTTGTTAGTTTCGTTCCATGGGATTCTTATGCAGACTTATAGCTATGTCCCTGACATTTATCTATTCAATTTTTCAGGACCCGGTAGCTTTAACATCCTGGAAGGACATTCAAAAGCTACCATGCTTCTAATATTTAACAATGCTGCCCAAGGAATTTTGTCCTCATTTTTCTTCAAATATGCAGGTTCTTCTCACCTCTAATGTCCATTTGCATAAAACAGTTACTATGTTTACATTTCCTAAGTTTATATTTGGAGTTTTATTTTATGCATATGCACTTCTGTGAGTTATGGCATAAAAATATTATTTGAAACACATGGATCAGTGACATCATTTTGATCATTTCAGATACAATTCTGAAGAAGTACTCTTCAACGGTCGCAACTATCTTCACAGGCATTGCATCTGCTGCATTGTTTGGTCATACTTTGACCATAAACTTTATCTTAGGAATCTCTATTGTGTTCATCTCTATGCACCAGGTGATTTATAAAGAGATAGTAAAGGAAATTTTATGGATTATATGAAAGTTCTTTTTTTTTTCCTTGAACTGAACATATTCTTTTCTTTGGCTTCATTTGTCATCCAGTTTTTCTCACCACTTGCAAAAGTCAAAGATGAACAGCAGAAAGGAATGACGGAACTACGGGATGTTCCTGAGAGACTTAAGTAGGCGCTCTTTCTCACACACACACACAGAGACACACATTTCAAGTGTCCATATTATAAGAAATGACACTGGAATAAGTTCAGTTGTTTTTCCAGCAATTTGAAAAAAAATGCCAACAAGCAGTTCTAACTTGGATACTCATACACCTCTAAGGAACCTGATTTAGCTGTTTAATACATTGGATTTGTTTTTATTCTCGGATAAGGCTGGAAAAGAGTTGGGAGAAAAATACTTCTGATTTAATTATCTCCTCCATGGCAGTAACGAAGTATATTATATGTTATTAATGTTCAGGTCAAAAGATTCATTCCTAGATTTGGCAGCAGCAGCAAATGAAGAGGTGTGTAAATTCAGACTCCATATTTCAGACAGCACTGAGTGTTCTCAAACTAACTACATGTTTGCTCTGTCCAGACTACTTATCGTGTAGGACATGATGAAAGACAGCCTCTACTCCCCAGCTAAAGTTTCACAGAATATTTTTTACATTAGAGAGGTACAACTACTGTGAAGATATTGACATTTCTTAAAATCTTATCTGCTAGATATTGAAGGTGCGCTGCAGTGATCTTTGCTTTCCAGGAATTCTTTTAGCAGGACTTGTTGGACCGTACAGAAGATAAGTCTATTGTAAGAATCGGAAAATAAATTCAAAATGGAAGAGTTGTTTTACACATTTGAGAATCATTTCCTGCTTCATTCGTCCCCCTCCAGTACGTGTTGTGCCTTTCAAACATGCAGGTGCCCGAGTCATCTAGGTTTTACCCTCCTGAGGCTTGACAAAGATTAGCAACATGGGTTGCCAGGTACCTGGTTTCCGATGTCTTGCCTGCCTCTTGAACACTAATGGGTGGTTTTTTTTGCTGTTTACCTTAGAACAGTAGAGATATTGTTTTCCTAACATCATTTTATACTCTTTTACAAGCCCAGATTGTGTTACTTTATACATAATGTATTTAAATGTATTGTTTTGCTACAGTATATGAAAAAATAGAATGATTTTTTTCAATGTAGTTCTTCATATTGAATTCAGTTGCCGGAGTTTCTTCATGTTCTTTCTCGTATTAGCAGACGCAATCGCAGGGATTGCTCGTTCTACCACCAGATGTTATGATAATGGATGGAGACTCTTTATATCGTTTTAGCTCACTTGGTCAGAAATTCTATGCATTGACGATAGGTGCCGTGACGAAATTGTGTTTCGAAGTTAAATTAACTTGTTTTGTTTATTTATTTTATATATAAAAAATTATCTTATAATAATTTTAATCAAATATATTTTTTTTTAAATTGTAATTAAAAATATTTTTAAAAATTTATTATTATTAATTGGATTAGCAAAACTAACAAAAAAAATCAAGTTAGAAGTTAATGAACTGACTTAAAAAAAAAGGTTAAAATTTCAAGATAATTATTACATAATCATTAGGAATGCTAACCCCTCGAAAAAAAGAGTATTTTTTTATTTTAAATTTTTTTTAATTAGTTTTTATTTTAAATTAATATTTTTTGATATTTTTAAATTATTTTAATACTTAATATTAAAAATATTTTTGAAAAAATAAAAAATATTATTTTAATATATTTTTAAATAAAAAATATTATAAAAATAATCATGGTTATATTTTTAAATATATTAAAAAAAAAAGGGGTAAACAAGAAAATCTTAACCACGTGCACCCAAGAGACTCTTTCAACACTACACTCCAAGTGCATTGACTCCATTATCAAAGCAACAAGACCATCTCCAGCCACATATAAAAACCTCATATCCTCCATCTTTTTCCCTCTCCCTCGTCTCACAGTCACAGCACCCTTCCTTTGTCTCCACCACCAAGCAAGGAACCAAAACCAAACCACCCTCCACTAATTAATCACTCTACCTCTCTTAATCACATGTGATTAGAACTAAACACAATGGCCTCAATAAACACCCTTCCCTACTCCTCTCCTCCACATTTCTTCCCTAAACCATCCTCCTCCCTTTACACCCCTCCTCAAAACTCCTTCTCCACTAAGCGTCGTCGTTCTCGCAAATCCAAAACGCTAACTAAAAACCCCATTGAACCCTCCTCTTTAGACAATGATTATTATATCACCCTTAACAACAATTCCCAAAATCTCAAATTAGTCCTTAATATTACCCAAATTTCAAAGGTACCCTCTTCAAGGTTTCACCAGTTCCTCTCTTTAGGTCAAGAAGCAGTTTATGATTTGAAAACCCTAGTTAGTCTCGACGAGAACAATCGAGTAGTCATCTCATGCCAAAAGTCAACGTTGCAGTTTGCTGGTACTGTTTTGCTTTCTGGGTTTCTTTTAATTTCTTCGATTAGGGTTTTGTTTAAATTAGGGTTAGGGTTTAAGCGTAAATTTGGGGCTGGAAAAAACCCTAATTTTGTTGTTCGTAGAGATCGGAGTCTAGGTGGGAAAGAAGTGATTGTTGCAGTGGATGACCAACAAAGGGAAGAGAGTAAGAGACCCAAGAGACTCGCCAACCCGGTTGAAATGTCGGGTCTGGTTGATGGGTTGGGTTTTGAGAGGGGTGATTGGAGGAGGTATCGGGTTGGGAGCCAACAGAAGTTGCCGAAATGGTGGCCGGATTCGGGCTCATTTTCGGGTCGGGTTGTCGGGCCGGATCAAGAGGAGTATCAGAGGGAGGCTAACAGATTAATTCGAGGTTTGGGTTATTAATTTTAGTATTTTTTTTCTGATTACTACTTAATTTGATTTACTGCGTTATTGAAAAAGCTTTTGGTTTTTTTATTTATTTATTTTTTCAGGTAATGGAAAAACAATGTACATTTTGTGGATTTCAATAGATGTCATGTTGGTAATTTTCTGTGTGCATTTCGACTCATTGAATTGATTTCCAGCGATCACGGATTATAGAACGAGGGGAAAGGATGTAATGGAGCATGACATATTTCAGGTCTGTGCTTTTATAACCTTTTTAGTTTTAATTGTTGTCTTGGCTATGTATATCATTCTGCAAGATATCAAGTTTAAGAAGTATAAAACGTCCCTGTATTGAAAAAAACTCATATTTTATATGACTTGAAAAACGATTGCTCCAATCGACTAGAGTTTGGCACATTTGAGCAAGTCTTGTATTGGTAGTACTACAGACGAAGATTGTGTTCTGCAAGCTAGAAGGATGAAATTAGATGTTGACTATAGAAATGAAAATTGCACTGGATATCCCGTTTAGTTAGAGGAATATCTTTCTCAGGTGGTTCTTCCTGAACACTACCTTGCTTATCCTCGTATCTCCTTCATACTAAAGTAGAGGCTTTAAGTAGTATATAAAGAGAAATTGTAAACTTAAACAAATCATATGTGCGATGCATCATATAAAAGTACTTGGGTATACCATAGTTAGGCTGAGGAGAATTGGCATCATTTTGGTTTTAAGTTTTTTTACCTGTGGATGTGATTTATTTGATTTGTGTGAGTGATATGCATGAAAGATCATGTATAAGACATGGATGTGCTCTGTGTGTTCTCATTGGCAATTTTGATCTCTGAGTTTGAATAATTCGGATGATTTTTTCTGTTAAATTGTGATTGAATTACCAATGCTGATGTTTAGTTATAATACTTCTGTTGCATTAGCTGATTCTCAATATGCGCTGGACTTTTCTTTTCCTGTATGGGTGAGCAGTTGCGTCGAATATGCAGGACATCTGGAGTCAGGGCCTTGTTCAGCACTACAAACACTCGAGATGCCTTCTACCGTGTATCAATTGATGTTGTTTTAAATGTTTGCGGCAGGTCTGTGTCCTCAGGCTTGCACAAAAAAAAAATCCTGCTTGCCACTTCATGGATTTTATTTGTATTTGCCTTTCTGATAGCTACAAGTTTCTTTGCAAGCTTGCAGTGCCCCAAGTTACTCTACTTCTGTTGAGATTGCTGGTGAAGATCCCCGGCATTTCATTGCTGGGCTTGCTGAAAATATTGGGCTTGAGAGCATTCGTGCTGCAAGAATGGTATCTGCAGCTGTTGCGGCACGCACACGTTCATGTTTCTTGCAAGCATGGGTAATTCTTCTGCTCTAACTTAAGTAATTGAGGATGTGTGATGTATTCATGGCGAGACATTAAAGTTCAAAACAGAAGTACAAATTTTGGAACTGAAGTTCAGTTTTTCTCTTCCTGTGCATCTGGAGCATGTCTTTTATAGCTTCCTGAATTCCTATCCTTTTGGGAAAATAACAGACCCTTTTTTTACCTTTATTTTGGAGTATTTCTTTAAGTTGATTTGTAGATGGCATCCATTTTTTACACTTGCAGGCATTAGAAGTTCAAGGCAAACATTCTGAAGCCGTGTACGAGCTGTCAAAGATATGTCTTGTTCTACAAATATTTCCTCCTGAAGAGTCCTCAGTAAGTTCTTTTGTTTGTTTCCTAGGTTTATTATACTGGTTAATTTTTGTTTGACACAAATGGTAAATAAAAACAGCATCACACCTCTTTTTTCTTTTTTATCCTCAACCGGTATAGCCAATGCAGTCCTCTCGTGCTATAGGCATTTTAAGATAATTTTAGGTATTTTCATAGCTTGAGTGAACTTTAAGAAAATAATTAATGGCCATACACACCATGTTGGCTTCTCTTATGGTTGCTTGTTGCTATTTTTGTACGTCTTCTAAACCCATGTCATTTTCTTGGTTCTCGTTATGGTCTCTGTTGACCATACTGTTGAAGTAAGACAAAGATTGTCTTCTATTCCAATCCCGCTGTGGGATACAAATCTATTATCCATTTTTAGATTGCTGCATTTCCGGTTCTTATCAGCAGCCTTATTAGGAACTGGAGAAAAATATGCAGGGTAATTTTCCTCTCCATTTAAACCTCTAATGCTGTTGCGTGGTAAAGTAGCTTCCATTCAGCCATGCGATCTTATGTAATTAATTATAAATTGTTTATGACCTGATGTGATCCACAATCGGATTTGTTTCTGCAGCCTGAAATGGAGATGGTGGCTCGGGGACTCGCAAGGAATTTGAAAGTGGAGCAGAGGGAACTGTTAATGAATATGTTTATGGGGGTCTGCAGTGAAGAAAGTAAGAGAAGTGCAGCAGATGCTCTTGGTTTGGTTTGTCCACGTCTCTCTTTTCCCGATTCATTTTTTATCTCCTTGAAAAACTTTATAATTGTGATGAACCTTTTAGCCAATAGTAAAAAAAATAATTAACCAATTTTTTATTTTATTTTTTTGGTATTTAGATGTTTCACTCACCTCTTACTAATTCTTGTCTGTTTTTCTTTTGTAGATGCCCTCCCCTGAAGGAGTTGGTGATCAATAATATCAGCGCATTAAGGATACACGGAAAGTAGTGCATTTTATAGTTACCAGTATTCTTTGCTACCCAAAACCTCTCATAGTGTACATTGGCTAATAATCAATGCTGCTTATTTTCTTAATCAACTTCTTCTATCTTCTTACTGTTGTCTGTTTTCTCAGTTTTCTTGGTGATCTTAATGGTTAGCTTAGCTTGTAGGTAAAGGATTTGGTCTCCATTGCATTTAATAAGAAGCGTGATGTCATGATATTGGTTTTTTTAAAACAGTATTTATTAGAAAATAATTGAAATAATCTTTTTTATTTTTAAATATTTATTTTTAATATCAATATGTCAAATCAATTTGAAAACACTAATATATACATATATATATATATATATTAAAATTGCTTTCTAAATACGAAAATCTGATTCAGGTCGAAAAGACATAAATTTACCTTTTTGAGTGCATTTTATGATAATGCTCATCTTTATCGCAACGACAAGGAAGGCTTGTTGATGTGAGACATGGGATAAGAATTTGTGAAGCCATAGTCTAAACAAGTCTTGTTTCAATCGGAAGTCAAGGACTGCATTGGAACTTTCTGAAAATTGTAAGATTAATTTAGAAAATCTCAAGCTATAAAATCTGAAATGGAATATTACTAAATTTACAGAGATTAAGATATAATTTACTCGTTGAGTTTTCACATGAATTCAGCTCGTACTCAAAGCATGGTTTAACAATTTGATGGTTTTGGGATTATCTTACACAACTATTTTTATTAAAATAAAAAATATTTTATTTTTTAAAATAAATAATTTTGGGTGTTAATGGTTTTGATTAGCTTCACACAAGTTACTAAAAATCTCGTACTCAAAGCGTGGTTTAACAATTTGATGGTTTTGGAATTATCTTACACAACTATTTTTATTAAAATAAAAAATATTTTATTTTTTAAAATAAATAATTTTGGGTGTTAATGGTTTTGATTAGCTTCACACAAGTTACTAAAAATCTCGTACTCAAAGCGTGGTTTAACAATTTGATGGTTTTGGAATTATCTTACACAACTATTTTTATTAAAATAAAAAATATTTTATTTTTTAAAATAAATAATTTTGGGTGTTAATGGTTTTGATTAGCTTCACACAAGTTACTAAAAATCTCGTACTCAAAGCGTGGTTTAACAATTTGATGGTTTTGGAATTATCTTACACAACTATTTTTATTAAAATAAAAAATATTTTATTTTTTAAAATAAATAATTTTGGGTGTTAATGGTTTTGATTAGCTTCACACCAGTTACTAAAAATCTAATATGATTGAATTAAAAACTTGTTTAAATATTTATGAGATTATTCATGATTTAAATATTCATATTAATTAAAAAAACCTTTATATAAATAAGTTGATGATATATTCGTATCTTTGATTTTATTTATTTTTTTATGTTATGATGTATTAATATTAAAAATAATTTTTAAAAAAAATATTATTTTAATATATTTTAAATTGTTTTTCAATCTTTCAAATATATTCTAATAGGTTGGTAAAGGTTGCCATGCAACTAGTTTTTCATGATTTTTTTAATTTTATTTTTTATTCTAAATTAATTTTGTTATATTTTTAAATTTTTTCATGTGTTAATAATAAAAATAATTTTTAAAAATAAAATAATATATTTTTAAATAAAAAATAATTTAAAAAACAATAATTATCATCCTGTTCGCAGGCTTTTATGAGATGAATTGCGGGTCCTAGGAAAAGAAGTAAAAATAAAAAAAGATTAAAATCTTTTTCAAATTTCATTGGCTGAAACAACATCACTCGCTGGCAACAGAGCAGCTAACAAAAAAAGAATATTTAAATTTCTTTCTACGCAATCTATTTCAGAAAGAAAATAGAAATTAATTTTCATTTGGCGTATATATTAAGGAGAGGAATATGCCGGACTGAAACACGCGAGCACCCCTCTTCTTCTCGTTTCATTTATTGTTACTGCTACTCCGCTTCTCTCAAATCTCAGGTCTTCTCTCTCTCTCGCTCTTCTCCTCTCCCTGTTGATTTCTGTTTGGTCTCCGAGAAAATACAAAATCAGAAAGAAAAACTTGGGATATCTTCTTTTCTTTTCTCAGCATCCAAACACCGCTTCTTTCTCTCACTGTTTTATCTTCTCTTAATTGAACAAATGAATAATCATTCCGATTCGATTTGATTTCTCTCTCTTGCAGGTAGATCGTTCTAGAAGATCTCTAACTTTTCTCTCCTTTTCTCTCGCTCGCTACCAGATTATCTAGGTAATGATGAGAAAATACGGTTTTGCACTTGTAGATCTTGTGCGATCTTAATTTGTGTGCTTAATCCCTAGTTGAAGCTTATTTTGTTTAATTTGATCCTAATTGGATCTGATTTTGGTTTTCATGTTCTTGTGCAGTGGAAGTGATTGCTACGTGAAGAATCAATCAGCAGCTTTAAGAATGGTTTCCTTTGAAATGAATGACCGCAAAAGTGAGTCTAATTCTATCTTCTTTCTTACGACTTGCTATTTGCATGAATGCGTATTTTTTAATCTTTAGAATTTTTTTCTTTAGCTAACTGTGTTTGTTTTGGCTTGAGATTTATTGAAAGGTGACAAAAAGTCCTAGTAGTTTTCGCAGTCGAGGTGTTTACTTGGTTGCAAAGGCATGTTATTGTTACTAATGAGTTTGAGAATTTATTTCCTTGTGAAAAAATAAATGAAATAGTTACTTACTGTGGAAGTTGTATCAGTCTTGTAACAACTAACTAGGTTGGCTGATTTTAGAATTGCTTTAAGTAGTCACGATAATGGATTCGAACCTAGGAACCTTATATGGGAAATATATGTTAAATATATACATTTCTGTGGTTTGATGAAGATTTGACAAGCTTGAACTGATTGAGGAGTCTTAAGCAGTTCTAAAGCTATGTGATAGTCAGTGTACCTTGTGCTCCTAGCTATTGCCTTCTGTTGATTCAATGTTCTCGTGAATAATGGCCTTGTCTATGTGACTCTTAGCATGAATTATAGGGGGCAGAAGAATAGAAGAAGGAATGAGTTTTTGATTACATATATTTGGTAGGCTATACAATCTTTCAAAATTCTTACACCTCTTGATTTTGGTGAAATGAATTAGAGATTGGGCTGGGCTTGACTGGATTTGGCATATTTTTCTCATTCCTGGGAATTGTCTTCTTCTTTGACAAGGGATTACTTGCGATGGGTAATGTAAGTGCCCTGCCAAGCATGTCCTCATATATCATCTAGTCTCTTTTTCTTGTGTTATGATAACAGTTTAATGGTGCTTCTTTCTTTGTGGCACTTGATCAGATCCTTTTCATCTCTGGAGTCAGTCTCACTATTGGACCAAAATCTACCATGCAATTCTTCATGAAACGCCAAAACTTTAAGGTGGCCTATCT
Organism: Populus ilicifolia; assembly: GCA_015708895.1. Classification (NCBI taxonomy): domain Eukaryota; kingdom Viridiplantae; phylum Streptophyta; class Magnoliopsida; order Malpighiales; family Salicaceae; genus Populus; species Populus ilicifolia. Next base: position 312,424 of record SRLM01000342.1, read on the forward strand.
CTGTGTCTGTGTGCACATGTGAACTTTGCATCAGCTGCATGTATTTCATTCTCTCTCCACACTTGTGCTTTGCTGGTTATGCAGGGAACCATTTCATTTGGTGCTGGCTTCTTCTTTGTGGTCATAGGATGGCCAGTTATTGGCATGATTTTGGAAGCATATGGGTTCATCGTGCTCTTTAGGTCAGTTGGATATTTATCTAAATGGTTTGTGGTTATCTGCCTTACTTCATCCGGTTGAAGATTCTGACAGGAATTTTCCACAGTGGTTTCTGGCCTACACTGGCAGTTTTTGTGCAGAGGATACCAATTTTTGGATGGGTGTTCCAACAGCCTTTTGTGAGATCGGTATGTTTACTTTGGAACTGAAAATAAAAACATTTCTTGTTGGACTCTCATCCTTGTAGATACCTTCTTTTTTGGTGAGAGTATCTGGACTGTTCTATGTCTGGACTTGGTTTTGACGACACTATGTTTGCTTGCGTTGGACGAGCAAAACCAATGGAAGTAAAAGCAGAATCTGGTCTTGGTCAAGCCTGATAATTTTAATTCATTCTTTATTCACAAACACCTTACTGTTAGAAGCTGTTCTAATTTTGTATTTTGATGTGCAGTTATTTGATCGATATCGGGGCAAAAGAGTGCCTGTGTAAATGCAGTGTCAGAAGGAAGTGCAACTAAACTCCAGATAACCCCGCGTCCTAGAGTTTGTAAAAAACAAGATATAGTCAGCTCCAGACATAATCTTTTTGGCACATGTAAGGGTGACTGTTAACTCTGGAATCAAAGGGTAAGTGCAACTAAGCTGCAAACACATTTGCAAGCCATTGTAAAATACAGGGGAATCAAGACCTTGAAGTTTCCGTTCTGTTTGGGTGACCAACGATTCAATTTCATTTGATAATAGGCGTGTCTTTTGTCGAATGAAACAGAAGAAAATAGACTCAGGTTTTCTTATACTATTCTGTAGGTGTTTCTCCTTTCTCTGTTATTGTGTAATTAACACACTAAATGTCATGTCTAGTATCCTTCTAATGATAAATGTCATGTCAGCTGTTACTGAATCTCGGCTGCTGCTGTTTTTTCTTGGCTTAGATGATTTCCTTTTATGCTTATCGAGCCAAGAGGGAAAGTCAATGAGATTCTGTCTTTGCCTTCATAGATGCATGCGTGCATGTAAACGTCTTCTATTTCTTGATTCCGCGTTGGTAAGTAATTCACATTTCCCTTTAATTGCTACTTTCGCCTAGAAATGGACAGCTGTGTTTGTACGTGCGCGCGCTGACGCCCAGGACTATTGCCAGCAACGCTATCAAACTCAATGCGGTGAGCAGACAAAACTATAGTTACTAAACTTGTCTTGCGGGTTGATATGATAATCTACTGATCTGGAACGTAAAGCGAGTTTTATTTTGAATCACTTTGGACATTGATTCAGTCAATTCTAAGTGACATGAAGAGTTGACTCATGACCTAGTTGATCATGTCAAAGGAGTTGTGTTTTAAACGACATTATTTTGAGATTGACCCTATTGATTAGTGACTCGTGAGCATGGTGGAAAGGGCATTCCATGCTTTTTGAAAGTGGTGCTAAAACGGAAGGATAAAGAAAGTCATGCTTTTTGAGGGGTTATATGGTAAATAAGAATGTTAGTTTGTGCCTGTGATATCATACGATTGATCACTGTAATGAGGCTAGAGGAAAGGTAGCGTCACTTTCAGCATTGAACATATCCATCGGACATGAACACTCCCACACAGTTCTCCATTCTGTTTCAGAAGGCTTTCCATACTGGTATTACATTTCACGATAATCCTTCCGGATATTCGGCCTCCTGCTTGACCTTCTGGCTAAAGGTACATCAGGGACTTCCATAATTTTCTCCGTAGATGTGGTAGCCCGGCTATCTTTCCGACCACTTGTACTCATCATCCCACCGGAAAGGTTCTTAGTGATCTCTGACGTTGAAAGAAATGCAGATGATGGCAAAACCTTTCCTGGGTAGTTTCTGAGTGCTTTGCAGGAGACAGTAGGGTTTGATGAGGGACTTTCTTCTCCTATTTCTCTAAAATTCCTCCGCCTGGACATGCTTCTTGTGACGATTCCTCTGCTTGGTGTAATGCTACGTGGAATTATTCCTCCATCTTTGTACTTCCTGTCAGCCTTCCTCTTTTTTCTCCTTGGAGTTTCATCCAGCACAGCATTTGCCACGGTGACTGGATTCTTTGAGTCTGCACTGGTTGACAATGGAGAGAGCTCGACATCATTGCTGCAGAAATAATCTAGGATATCAGCGAGTGCACAATCTTTGGAATCTCCAAGAGGATGCGTTACAATATCGCGGATCCTTGTCACCGGGAGATCATCAAAAGAAACAGAGGCAGCGCTTGCGCTGGTACCAGGAATTTTGGGCTCATCAAAACCCCATTTTCCGGGAGGACTGCGTCTGTCAGCAGACTCTTCACCACCCAATTGGGTGGCAAGTTCTAACCAAGAATATGGAAACCCCAGCTGGAAATGCTCACAAATCTGCTCAAAGCAACAGTTCCGTTTTCGTGTTCATTAGAAAATCAACAGTTGAACTTAAATACAACCAGAGCATGGTCATCTCTCTATCTAAAAACCTGCATCCAATTTGATTTTCCTTCTTTGCGTGCACAAATTGTAGACATATAAATGTTCACTCAAAGCAAAAACAAGTTAGGTGATATTCAGGAATGTGGTATAAAAATTTAAATTTATTTATTTAAAAATAATATTTTTATTGTTTTTATATATTGATATAAAAAAATATTATTTTAATATATTTAAAAAAATCACTGTTGAAAAATAATATTAATTATAATAACAGCATCCTCACACTGCAAATATAAAAAACAATAAACAAAAATACACAGCAACAGCAGCTCAAATTTCTGAAAACAAATAGCACAGAACACCATGCGATTTGAAACACAAAATCAGAGTATAAGCCTGAACGAAAATGAGGGCACACCTGGAATGCAAACCCATTTTCACGCGTTCGATCTCTATTTATGAATCCACTAATTGTAACAGTGATGCCATCTTTGGTCTCAAGAATGGTGGCACAATGTCTTCTGACAATCGCTGCCGAGCAAAACAATCTTGTTCCTACTCCTCTATGGCCATCAAATGCAATGCAAAAACCAGACAAACACAGCATTAATTCCTTGCTTACTGATCATCAAAGGAAAAATGGAGTCAAGTTTATAGAATAATTTATGCCCAAATACAAACCTAGAAAAAAAGAAAGACATTGTAATTGTAATTAAATTATATAATCAAAGAAATAATACTAAAAAGTAAATTAACAACAAAAACTAGATAATCTGTTCACTTACTCTCTAAAAGTAAACCCAGAAACAGCTAAGCCATCCCCTTCTGCCTTGGTCAGCCACCAGTCATATAACCACACCTGCAAAACATAACCAGATAGCCATAGATTTGTCCAAAAAAGAAAACCCATTAACCAGAAACACCATTTATGTATTTACACATAAATATATATATATATATATATCAGCCGGAAAAGAAAAAAAAAAAAAAACCACGATAGAAAGAAAGGAAGAAGAGGGAAAGGTTACTGTACGGATTTAAGAGATAAAGAGGAGACGGGGGTTATATTGTTCGGCGTTCTTGTCTTAAGATGCGACAGAGAACGATGCAAGATTTTGGTTAGTGTAGCTGGGGTAGTGGCACTGCTAGATGCTTTCCTTTTCGGGTCAGTCGACATTTTTCCGGGTCGGGTCTTCTCTCTTTCGGCCCTCAGACGGCGTTGATGTGAGTTGCCGAGATTGGCGGGAGTTTTTGCCTCGAATGATACTGCGCCAAAATAAATATTCCATCTAATCAAGTACCCTGAAAAAAAAAAAATAGCCCATATTATAATTTCAACTAAAGCAAGCTGATTTTATTTGAATCATATGAAAAGAAAAATAATAAATTAAAAAATATAAAACTGATGATGTTTGATTTTTTAATTAAATATAAAAATATAAATTAAAATAAAAAAATAGATTAAAAAAGTCAATGCGAACCAACACGAGTTAATATAATAAATATGTTTGAAGCAATTTAAGTTAACTTATTAAATTTATATCTATGAAATTAAAATAATCAGATAAAAAAATTATGAAAACCACAAAGATATTTATATATATACATAAATACTTGGATCAAATTATACATGTATATATAAATTCAATGTTGAATAATAATATAAAAAAAAAGATGTACTATAGCCCAATCCTAAGAGAAAAAATGTGTAATGATAAAATAAAAAAATAGAAAATGATTCTAAATAAAAAAAATAAAAATAATAAGGGTTAAAATCAAAATAAAAGATAAATTAGAGGGTAACAACAAATTTTTAATTTAAAAGTTAAATTTAAAATAATTAAAGCATTAACAAAAAAAAATCAAAACAATAAAGATTAAGATGACAAAAATAATAAACTATAAATTTGGATTAAAGGATGAAATTGAAAACAATAAAATTTATATAAAAAACCAAGAAAAAAAATCAAGAATAAGAAAAATAAAGATGAAATTGAAAGCATCAATACATGATAAAATTGAAATTGAATGACTAAATTAAAAAAAAAACTTTTATCAAAAGATTAAAGAACAAAATTAAAAAATAAAAAGAAAGAGGAATGAAGAATAAACATGTAATTTGAAAAGGAAAAGGAGTAAAGGATAAAAGAAAAACACACTAACAACAAATTATCCAACCACCATCAACATATATCATGAAAAAAAATATAATGTAATATTTCACAATATAGTAAAATGATGGATTTTGCCATTGAGAGACGCTACATATACTGCATATACATATATATACTAGTAGCTTTTTCAATTTTAATGCTATCTAATTTATGTTAAAAGATTATAATTTAAAAAATAATAATAAAAATATCAAAATAAAAGGATAAAGATAACCCTAAGAGTTTTTTTTTACTCCAAGGACAACTAAGTAATTTCAATGTACATTGTTGAATCAAAAGACAATAATGCCCTCAACAAAACAACAAGCAACAAAAAACTTGAAAAGACATAAAAATCCTTGATCAAAGGCTATGTTTCTTATATACTTTTAGGGCATTTTAGTAATCTCATTGCATATTAAAAAACATAAAAAACCAAAACTACCCCTAGACACCAGGCATATATTCCTTGATTTAAAGAGCATTTTAGTATTTAAAAAATTAAAAAAAAAAACCTCTTAACTTTATAAGTCAGGCCACTTATTATCTGATCGAGGGGCAAAACCATACTTATAATATTACAATTCATAGCGTCATTGAGTTTATAGCTATAAAAAAAGAAAAGAAAAAAAAAACACTATAGATATCATCCTTCCGTTTTACCTTTTATATGTATATATAATAAAAACTTATACGAGAACAATAAGCTATTAATTCAATTTAAAGGGATCAAAACACATCATTTTGACTTCTTGTTTTAAATATAAGAAATTCAATGGTTTTTTTTACTAAGTTTTACCGGGATCAATCGGATTGCAAAATTATTGAATCACATGTTAACTCAAATTTTTAGCACATATAAATCCTTTTTCTACCTTTTTTTTTTAAAATCCGTACTAATCCAAACCTCCAATTAATGGACTTTTCGAGCCAATTTGGATTTTATAATTACCTCATGTTAACTCACATGTTATGATATTTACTGTTGTTCTACTCTGTGTTGGGGCATGCCAAGGTTCTATGCGGTTCATCATGCTGGAGGAGCATAAATAAGATTTCTTGCATGAACCAATTAATGTGTCTTGTCTATATAAATCAAATTTGAACATAACTGTGAGATAGAATTAGATAATAAAAAAAAAATATAAAGAGCAAGTTTGCACCAGGCTGGAGTTAACTGGGTCAGCCATTTGATCCAATTCAAGCACAGCAAGAGAGAAGGCAATCACACACACACACACACTCTTCCCAATATATGGAAATCATTTCCATATGCTCCTTCAAATTGACATGTTTTGGTTGAACCGATAACCTTCAGCTTTCAGACTGACCGAAATACCTGCCTGAAATTGTTGCAAGAATATTCAGCATGATAACCTCACCATCAAGTTCGGATTTGCCAGCTCGCAAGCTAGGGCATTTCCGGAGGAGACCATGAAGAGCAGCACACGTGTCAGCATCTAATGGAGCATCAACTGCTGCCCATGAGGCAACCAGCCACACGCAATCATTCTTGGACAATCGAAGTTTCTGCCAATTTTATGCACTGCCTCAGCATCAAAACTCGAGCAACACTATCCATAGCTAAAATGACAGGCAAGGTAGGGTAGTTGCATAAAGCATCACTGGAAGAAGCTTCATGAGTTGGATGCTGAGAAGGTGTTAAGCTTCTTCGATCTTCATGATTTTCCATGCATAGCTGATCGATGATGCTCTCAGAGTTGGGAGCATGGGCTGTTTATTGGATTGGACTTCATCTGTTCTAAGGTTATAGAATTTTTCGACAACGATGCTTTCAGAAAGCTGAGGGGAACAACTCCCATGAACAATAGCTGCTGGTTGCATCTTATAGGAAATTTTTGTGCTGGGACCGTCATTTTGAGAGAGAAACTGAAATTCAGTGAAAGAATAACGAAGTCAGTTCTCTAAATCAGCGCTATGCATTTTCTATTATTCTTGTTATATGTTTATAACCTAGCAAGCAAGCCTTAACGACCTTACATGTCACCTTCAAGCTAAAAAATTTCATGCTAACCTCATGTTTTTTCCAGCTATATGCAAAAATGAATACTATACAGTTTTCCTCCTCTAATGTCAAAAATCCTCCCTCGAGTAAAACAAGCACTTTTCATTTTTGAAGGCATGATTTCTGGTAAAAAGGATCGAATGATACATCTCTGGCATTAATTAAACATGCAACATTCTATACAACTACAGACAAATATTTTCATCAATTCTTCAAGAAAAAGAGATAAAAGTTCATTTCAAAGAGAGGTGAACAGATCAAAGTAGAAATTTTTTACCCCTTTTCGGCTAAAGCAGACAAATAGAGTTTGTTTACAAGCTCTGAAAAATCAGCAAGAAACACATCCTCCCCCTGCCTTGACGGCAGTAAATATTCTGGGCAGTTGGCAATGTCAGGAATCTGGGGCATATAAACAGTTTGTTCTTTGTTAACTCTACTCCAATCAAGCTTGGCTACTTTAACTTTCGGAATGTGAGCAGCCTCCCACCTAAACAGAAGAAGAAAGAAATATCAGTTAACTGGGAAAGGAAAAGAAAAAAGAAGAAAAAGGATATATAACTGGGAAAGATATACCAGTAAGATGTTAGCAGACTAGCATCAATAACTGGGAAAGGGGGGAAAAAAAGTAGGATATATAATGGTACCTGACACGCCTGAGGTATTCTAATCCGTCCGTCCTCCGGAGGTCCAGAATCAAAATCTGGTTCTCCTTCTACAGCAAAAGCAGGTCTCTGTATGCTAGCATAATCATTGTCACTGTCATCTTCTTCATCATACTCTTCCACCAAAAGTGTAGCAGCACCTTCACCCTCAATACTGCTACTGCAAGCAGGATTCAATAGATCCACATTTTGCACCCCATCTCCTTCCATGTTTTCTAATCCATCATCCACATTTTCAGATGATTCTTCCCCTGAGATTAATCTCAAAATTTAGAATCCCTCGCACATTTTTTTTTTTAAAAAATGGTAATCTTGAACTCAAAATAAATAAACAGCACAAAGATATTTCAGCCAGAGAGATGAGAAAATGGTGAGGAAATAACTGTAACAGGTACAGCATTCTGTGCATTCACCAAAAAGTAGCGGGTTGCATCTCTTTATTAGATTTTAATCACTAAAGAATGTAATTGAACACGCTGTACAATGACACGAAGGTCCCAAGAGGTCTAGGCTGGCCAACAGAAAGAATTTCTATGTACAATGACTATATCCAAGTAGCATACACGCAGCAATCATTAGCCTAACAATTCAACAGATATGTGCGGATATGAATAAGGACTTTAGCCAGATTCCCTTGGGCTACTCTTCAAAGTGCAAATACATTCAATGGTTCCATCTTCCCCTCGCTGCAACCACACCTGCCCAGACAGAAAGTGAACCAATCAAATAGACAAAATAAGAGCTGAAATCAGAAGGGAATGGATGGAGAATCTGATTTCGACATCTTTATTATGATTTTACCTCTTTTATTTTCAAAAGAAGGGAGCTAAAAACCAGGAGGTAGAAAAGGAAGTGAAGGAAACAAAAACAACAACAAAGCCTCTATCCCAAACCAGTTGAGTAAAGGAGAGTGAAAATTAGAAAATAAAAATACATTAGAATTTTATGAAAAAAATCAGAAAATAAAATGGGAGGAAGAGAAAACAAAAGAATTGTAAATCAGATCTGCTGAACTCAAAGAAAACAACAAACGAAATTTCCATTGAATAGATGAAAAACAAACACAAGCACCAAGAATTTTGGTGATAAGAACAATGAGAAGCAAAGGAACCAACATGATCATCAAGAATAGATTTCTTGAGAAGCAAGGAACCAACATGATTGCTTTAAAACAATCAAGGGCCAGCGGCAGCTAAAGGACAAACAGCATTTTAGTAACAGAAGCCGCACAAAAGGCAGCTGTTTAAAACTCAGATTTTCAGGCATATCATTAAAGCATCATCTGCATAACCAAATAGCCAGGCTATTTGTTCTTCAAATCAACTGCTTGGCATTTCATCTGCACTCAATAAAAGCTCCACTGTTTGCAAGACCTGGTAGAGTTGACTCCAACCAACTATGCAGATATGGTGATGATAAAGTTCACCATCTTATATCCTAGAATGTCAGTGGAGACCTATTCTGGGCCAAGCGTGCAATAGTTGAAAATCTTACAACCTTTTCTTCTTAACTATAATTTTCTTTTCTTTTCTTTTCTTTTTTTCCCCACTCTCTCCCATCCAAAAAATGAATAATCTTAGATTTGGGCAGACACTAGACACCATCACTCTTCATAGGCTCTATTGAAAATGAACCGGTGAAGTTTAAACTGTGATACAGAAAGAATCAATGCACTTAACAGAGTCCGTAATAACAAGGGTGCATCAAGTCATTCCTATTTCATCCGAATAGCACGCCATAACACGATACATGTCAGTAAGCCTTTTACGTTGTGATCTTAAAATTAAGTTATATAGTGAGATGCTAAGGCCTCTTCTAAATAAAAACATCACATGAAGCAAGAATTGAATATGTTAACCAATCACAAGCGCCATGCAGAAACATTGTGGTATTAAAACAGTAAGAAAATGCAGGCGGGGAACAAGAACACCACTTACCAAGAATGTCAGGTTCCTTCCTTCCAAAAGGCTCCAGGGGATTGAAGTTCAAGCAAACGTTCTTCTGATGCTTTGAACTTGCCAAGTCTTTATACCCCTCCACGACATCATATCCAAGTCCAGTGTATACATCTCTCCACAATTTTCTCTGTTCTACAATGTTTGCAAACCTCAGGGCCTCCATTTCCACCCTCGAGTACTTCCTCTTCGTCTGATCCCCATCTGTTGCACATCTATCTCGAATTTCACCAACATGGATTGTTCTATTTTGAGCTTCACCAACTTCGGTCACTTTCTTTTGCCCTTCACTCGTCTCCAAACCTCTTGTTGCAACCTTTCCCCATCTCCGTGGCCTTTTCTCCTTCTTTCCATCAGTTTCCTGTTTCCCATTCTTCTTTCCATTCCTCTCAGCAACATTAGCACCACCATTAGCAGTTTCGGTCTCTGAAACTGGTTCAATCAACACTGTATCATCAATCAATTCAAACTTCATAGAACGTCCAACAGATTCACCAAATCCTTTGAGACTTCGCGAGACTCCCACATTAGTATCAAAATCATCAACATTGCTATTCACACTGGTTTTGTTCTTAAAGATTGAACCAACTTCAAGTTCTTCCAATAACTGCTTCTTCTTTGCTTCCAATAAACTTTCTCCTCCACTTTCTTTCACCTTCACAGACTCTTTATTAACATCAGTACCCGAGTCCATCTCAGCCTCAAAACATTCACTTCCCACAAAATCTTTCCCCTTCTCTTTCACTTCTTTCGCATCATCAACACTCCATTCAATCTCTCCTTTCTTTAATCTACCATCCACAGAATTCTCAGTTTCTTTCACTTTTGCAACAGAACTCTCAATCTTTTCATCAAACTCTCCACTTTCAGAAGACCCAGAAACCAATCCACAAAAAGCAACTTTCTTTTCATTCAAAAAATCAAATTTTACTTCATTTTCTTCAAAACGCACTCCTTGTTTCTCTCGGAAACTCTTATCAGATTCAGTTAAAGAAGAGCTCTTTACCTTCTTGAAAGACGTTGGACTTGGATTGTCTTGATGATTGGCTTCTTCTTGGACTGCCTTTGTAGGTGAAAGAATTGAGTCTCCTTGATGAGAGAATGTAGAGAAAAAAGAACAAGAGTGGTCATTTTGTTGTTGTTGTTGAAGGAGAGATTCTTCTTCTTCAATCTCTGTGATTCTTCTTTTGGAACCAACTGATGTATCATCAGCCATCTTGAATTCTGTTTTCTCCAAGACAGAAAAGGCACATAAATCTTGTTTATCGCAATTCTAAAGAGAGGGTTCAGAAGCTTTGGTTTTTTGTATTTTAGAGAGTTTTCTGTGTTCGAAAGATTGAGACTCGAGGGAGCGAGGGAGAGGGAGGGGAGGGGTTTACAGAGATGATTTTCGAGGGTTTAGCTTTCGAGTGGGTTTAAATAGTTTAGAATGTCAAACCTTTTCTTAATGGGCTTTTGAGTTGAATGGCTTGGGCTTTTCGATGGTCATGAATCAATCTCCACGTCGGAATTTAATGCAATTAAACTTTTTTTAGAAAATATTTTCAATTTAAAAAGATGTTAAATTAATTTTTTAAATAATTTTTTTTATAATTTTAATATATTAATATAAAAAATTAAAAGCATTTTCATATATTTTTAATTAAAAATATTTTTATAAAAATATTATATATAACATTACTAAACATGTAATAAATATTTTAGTTATTAAATTTAAAATTTATTTTAATTAGAAATATATTTAAATAATATTTTTAAAAAATAATTTTTTACATCAATACATAAAAAAATATTAATTTAAAAAAAAATAAAAATTAAATTTTTTTATATATTCTTAAAACACAAAAACAATTAGGATTTTAATATATTACACCGTAACTTTATAAAGTATTATATATTTTGACCGTAAAATCTAAATAATAGATTAAAGACAGGACAACTTTCCAAAGATAAATCAAGAGTATATTTAATTTTAAAAATACGTTAAACATGTAATTATAAATTTAACATAATAATTTTTTTTATGTGTACGTGTCTATCTTTAAAAACCAGCGACTTCTTGCTAGAGTTTTTGAATAACAGGTGAAAGGATTTTCAAAATATATGGAATTGATGATTGATCTTGCTCTGTATAGTCTTTTTTAGATTAATATGGGTGTTCGGGCCAGCTTTCGCTTACCACGACTAATCCCACGGGTCCTTAAGTTAATGACCATGTAAGCCTCCAGTGGCCATCATATGAACAACCAAGGACTCGAACCTGAGACCACAAAGGGAGCAAACCCCTTGTTCCCAAGTCCTTACTACTTGGCCACCACCTAGATGGTTTGCTCTGTATAGTCTTGTCATGCTTACAAGTCAAGCAACTGTCTGGGAAAATTTTTTTTATTATTTAAATTAGATTAAATTAGTTTGGTTTTGATTAGTTTTAATTTTTTTAAAATTAAAATCAAACCATATTAAATAATTTTTTATTTTTTTAAATTAGTGTTTTTAGTTTATGAATATATATCACTAGTTTTGCTAAAATAGAAACAACCAAACATTCATATTCAAATAATAAAGATTTTATTTAAAAAAAAATATTTGGGAGTATGATTATAATTATTTTTATGTTAAAATATATCAAAATAATATATTTTTTAAAATTATTTTTGAGATTAGTGTATCAAAATAATTCAAAATATATAAAAAATTAATTTTATAAAATAATTTTTATAAAATATGATGTATATTGTATTTAAAATGTGACTTGATTAGATTTTAATTTAAACAAAAAAGATATTAATCCATCCAAGTTGATTTTTTTTTAAAAATAACATTTTAACAATAAAATAATTTTGATAATATTTAGTAGCATGCTTTAAAATCATGTTTAATTTTTTTTTAATTTAAAATTAGTTTTGTATATTTTAAAATTATTTTGTTGTTCAAGTATTAAAAATAATTTTAAAAAATAATAAAAAATAATTTTAATATATTTATAAATAAAAAATATTTTAAATATAACTTACTGTCTTTCAACCAACCCTTTCGCACGCTGCAGAGGCCTCGGAGTGTTGGGATTATATTATACTTAAAAAAAAGCGAAGACGCCCAAGTTTCCGTCTTGGTTGACACTCGGACCTCCAAAATGGGGGCTGCGAAACTTGTATGGAAGCGCAGACGCCTCGTAAGAGCATATCATTTTCTTTTTTGATTTGGCAATAAATTAGTGAATGGATGGTGGTACAGCTCACTACAACGGCGTCACCAGGAAGGAACACTAAAATAAAGCCCTCTTTCTAGCCAGTTGACATGAGACCATTTGACCGCAGGGGTCAGTCATCCGCTGAAGATCGGTAGGTCGATGGAGGCGGAGCACTCCATTCTACGCTTGGGACAGCACCGAGGAAACCTGTTGAAGAAGAAGAAGAATCTGTCTCCCTTTGCTTCTATCGAAGGAAACCAGAAGAAAACAGAAAAATGAAAAGCTTTTAGTAATCTGGAATCAATTTCAGAACAAAATGATATGGAATATTCCGAGCTTGCACGCAGATCAGAACAAAAGTTAGTTTCTAATGAATAAAAAAAGGTAATTTCAATTAATAAAAGTGTATTTTAAGAATACATTAAATCTCCTTTATATGTGTTATAATTACCTGTACATCCTATATTTAGGGGGGGTAAACCCTAGTCCACCACGCAAAGCAAAGGATATCAAACCACCGTAACGGGGAAAAAAAAAAAGAAGACCTTTTGCTTATTTAAATAAATATTATTTTTTAAAAAAATATTTTAAATGTTATTGAATTAAAATAATAAAAAATTAATTTAAAAAATAAAAAAATTTTAAAAAAAACTTTTAAAATATAAAAACAACCCACCGCGCTACATCCTCCTCATAATTCGTCGTCCATCAACACTCTCTCTCCTCCATGACCGCCGTCCCCACCTTTTTCTTTAGAAATTTCAAAAGTTAATAGCATTTTCTATGCTAATAAAATCGAACAACAGCGATGTCCTTGTTTACTAATTTTAGAAAGAGAAGAGTTTTTAAACTTAGTCCTTGTAGTTTACTGTAATCATCTTTTAATCCTCGTTGTCTCAAAAATAGTATGTTTAATCCATATACTCTTAAATCCTTTCATAACCTTAAGTCAAGTGCTCAAGTCAATTTAAATTTAATAACTGCTGGCTAAATTGAGGATGGTCAACAAATGGGGTAAGGGATGTATAATTTTTCTTAATAATGTAGGGACTAATCGGTTAATATTTGAAAAATACAGGGATTAAATTTACATTAATTTGATCGTCTTCATAGAGAAGAAAACTGAAAGAAGAACAGAACAGAAAATAATTATTTTCTGTATTCTTCTTTCCGCGTTGCCTATCTGTCTTTCTCTCTCTTCCAAATATAAACCCAAGAAGAAATTTCCAAACCCTTAAAAAAACACACACACGCATACAGACAGGTATGTAAATGTTTATTTTGATTTTTTCTAAATTAGTATGTTCTTCCTATAATTTCGATTACGATCTGTGCCTGTCTCTCTTAATTTATTTTTTCTTAGTTAATATTTAGGTGTTTTTTCCTCTTCATTTCCTTTCCAACTTCTTTTCTCCTTCTTTGTTTTTTCTTTTAAAAAAACCAAATTTTAGGGTTTCTTTCTTTGATTTTGTTGTTGATGGATAAGGAGAGTGAGCATCTTAATTGTGGGGTAAGCTCTGATTAATCAATGGGTTTTTGTTTAAGTAACCGGTAGTAAATATTTAATTAGAGTCGTTAAAGTTTGTTTAATTGTGTTTCTCAGTTTTTTGTTAAAGTAATGGCAGAATTAATATTTTAGTATTTGAATTTTTTCTGTCAAAAATGTGTTAATTATGATAATTTGTTGTCAATATGTGAAGAAAGAACAAGAGGAAATGCTTAATTTTGAGGGATTTTTTTTTAAATTCCTGGTTCTTTTTTTGGAATTTTTGTTAATTCGAAGGATAATTTCTTTGAATATTCTTTATGTTATATCTGTTTCTTTGATTGTGGTTTTGAATACTGAAATAGTGTTTTTTTTGGTGGAATGTATAGGCACATGCAACATCTCCTGGGTACTTTTCACGATTTGAGAGAACAGGTGGTGGCGAAGAGGAATTATTTCTGAAGAAAAGAGGCCAGATGCGTCGGTGGCTCTGCTGTACCTGTCAGGTAGAGGAGTCTTACCAAGAACATGAGAATGAGCGCATCAGAAGCACGGGGAACTTTGGTGATGGTACATTACTCTGAACCTTAACTTATCTTCTTGTTCACAAACTGCCGGTAATGAGGGAAAGGAAGGGAAGGGAAGGGATAAAAGAATTTGCATCCATGTCAATTATAGGATTCTGAAGTCTACGTTTGGTCAGTTAGCTTTTGTGGTGCTTATTGTTTATAAGTGCGGTGTTTTAATTAGCATTATGGAATGGTTAAGTTCATTGATATGGAGGGAAACTGTTTTACAGTGTTTGCCAAACTGATCTTTGCAGTTTTGTGCGGGCTATGTGCTTCGATCTTTTTGAACAGCATGTAAATCTTAGAATTGAGAGATCTGAGGATGGTGGTTTTGATACTACAACTTAGGTTCTGTCTCTATTAGCTCATGATTTGGTTATGATCTCTCTACATAGCAGCTTCTTCTGTTATGTTACTTGGGCTCCTAGCAACTTTCATTAGATTTAGTGAATTTAGTGCCCATTACATATACACATGCATCTACATTCATTGTGTCTGTTTCAAAGTCCAGCTCTGTCATTTCTGGGGTTTAGTTGATTTAGTGTGGTTTCTTGTTTTGAACTTTCTAATTTGCCTTTCCATTTGCTGCATCTCAGGGTATCCTAAAGGCTCAAAAGTACCAGCTCCTGCAAAAGCAGAAGTACAGAAGGAAGCACCACCTGTTGAAGTGCCTGTGTTGTCTTTGGAAGAACTGAAAGAAAAGACAGATAATTTCGGGTCAAAGGCATTGATTGGTGAAGGCTCCTACGGAAGAGTTTATTATGCAAGCTTAGAAAATGGAAAAGCTGTGGCCATAAAGAAACTCGATGTTGCAAGCGAGCCAGAGACAAATGTTGAATTTTTGACCCAGGTGTGTTTTCATTTTAATGGGAAAAGGATGGCTTGTATCTGATTCATCTGTTATATGATACTATTCTGTTCTCTGCAATTTTTCCCTTTTGGTCTCTTAAGATATCTGAAATTATTTACCCAGGTTTCCATAGTGTCAAGATTGACACATGAAAATTTTGTGGAGTTGCTCGGTTACTGTGTAGAAGGAAATCTTCGAGTGCTTGCATATGAGTTCGCAACAATGGGATCCCTCCATGACATATTGCATGGTATGAGTTCATCTTTTCTGCTCTTCACATACGTTCTACATTCACTAGAAAAGTCCTCTAGAAAATAAATACAATTGGTTAACTTTTTATAGTCTTGCAACGGCAGGTAGAAAGGGAGTTCAAGGTGCACAGCCAGGACCAGTTCTTGATTGGATGCAGCGAGTGAGAATTGCTGTCGATGCGGCAAGGGGATTGGAATACCTGCATGAGAAGGTACAACCTGCTGTAATACACAGAGATGTCAGATCAAGCAATGTGCTTCTGTTTGAAGACTTCAAAGCCAAGATCGCAGATTTTAACCTTTCAAATCAGGCTCCTGACATGGCTGCTCGCCTTCATTCAACTCGAGTTTTAGGAACCTTTGGTTATCATGCTCCTGAGTAAGGCTTCTGTAACTCCTTTTTTTTTCTGTTGCCATGGTTACTGTACTTTGTTGCAAACTGCTGAAAAGAAGTGTTATCATAAAATGCAGTTTACAAGTATAATTTGATTTTGAGTGATTCCAGTATGTTCCCAGCCAAATCAATCCATACCTGGGCAAATTTTAACTATATGGATAAGGTTTATCTATAGCATCATCCTCCTGAGATAAGTTTTGTTGTTAGAACACCTGAAATTCTAGATAGGGCATGGCTTAATATGTGTATAGGTGAATGCATGGTAAAGATTTAGATTATTTGAGCTTTCAGATTTAACTGTAATTACATTGGTTTCTTGACACTTTAAACTTTCATTCGACTGTTAGAGATGGGTGCCCTTTTCGTTCTCAGTCTTTCCAATTTTCCAGTAGATGGATCACACAAAGAAATGATCTATCGCTTGTTTTCCTGCCCGTTCTTTTCTTTTCTTTTCTTTTCAGGGGCATAACATCATTATTTGTCATTGGAAACTATTTATTGGATGTTTAAACCTTTTCTCTCAAATATGCATCCACTTGTTCTGAAATTTCCATTTCATTGTATCTTCATCTGTTCATGGTATATTATCTTTGTAAATAACTGTTATTTGTTATTGAATGCAACTGATTTTTGGCTGTTCTGCAGGTATGCAATGACTGGACAATTGACACAGAAGAGTGATGTTTACAGTTTTGGAGTAGTTCTCCTAGAGCTTCTTACTGGGAGGAAACCTGTTGATCACACCATGCCACGCGGACAGCAGAGTCTTGTTACATGGGTGAGTTTCCTGTCTCGTTCATTGTAGTATTATATTTTCCTTTTCATTTAGCATATTTCTTTTGGAATCTTTTCTTCAGCACTCAAGAAGTTTGACATCAACCATGTTTTTTTCTAGGCTACACCAAGACTGAGTGAAGACAAAGTTAAACAATGTGTAGATCCAAAGCTGAAAGGAGAATATCCCCCTAAAGGAGTTGCCAAGGTATCATTTCTCTCATGAATATTGTCAACAATTGAATACGTGCAGTGTGTTAAGCACAGTTGACAATGTTTCTTCTCGTGCATGGTTGTGTTTGTGTTTTGTTAGCTTCTAATGTTATGGTTGTTTTCCCTTTTGCAGCTGGCAGCTGTGGCAGCTTTATGTGTGCAGTATGAAGCTGAGTTCCGGCCAAATATGAGCATTGTTGTCAAGGCTCTCCAACCACTTCTGAAGGCTCCCGCCACTGCTCCTGCTCCTGCTCCTGCTCCTGAGACCTAAACCAAAGAAATCAGTTTCTTGTGTTGGAAGTTCTGCAACTTGCACAGTCTGGTTTCATGCGGATTTCTGCTGACAACTCTATATATTTTTAAAATTTTTAATATATGAGATCGGATGTGTAGGTTTGGGGTGTGCTGTTTAGTGCTACTGGTAAGAATTCTGTCTGTTGCTTGCTGGTATCGCTCCGGGCTGCTGATAAAAAAAAAAATGTTGATCACTGTTTGCTTTCAAACGATTCTTTTGTGCTCGTTAACAAATGTTGTTCATAATTTACGGAAACCTTACGGCAATGCCCTTCTGCTGGGCTGCAGCCCTTTTCATTCCTTTCTCTTCTCCTAGCCTGGGCTATACTGTACATGTCCTCTGGGAGGCGAGGCTTCTTGACTTGAGCTGAATTTGTTTTTTCATTCATTCCTCCATTGATGACTTTTTAGAATTATGGAATGGTTTTCTTGCTTCCAGAATAACAAAAATTCAAGCATGAGAGAGACCTCCAAGAATGTTGGCAAGAATGTGGGCTGTTCTTGGGGGCCCTTGGTTAGCTTTATATGTGGCAGCAAGCTGGGTGGAGGACCTCCTATTAAATGGTGATATTACGAGGTTGTGAGGTTGTTTGGAAATGTATACGTGATTGTAATTTTTTTTAAGGTATTTTTTATTTAAAAATATATTTAAATATGTTTTTTATTTTTTTTAAAATTATTTTTTATATTAATGCATGCTAAAAAAGTATTAATTTAAAATAAAAAATAAAAAATATTTTTTTAAAAAATATATTTTTAAAATGTAAAAATAAACAGGTGTCATCACCACGCTGCTATACTAAAAAAAATTAATTAAAAATAATTAACGAAAACTTTTAAAACCCCAAAAATTCTCTACCAAAAGAATTTCAAGAAGTGGTCTTTCTATTAATTGCCACGAGTTCTTTTACAACAGAAAAAGGGCCATACTGGAACTTTCTAATATATCTCAGGTTAGCATTAATATATTTTGAACTATATATTTTTTCAAATAAAAAAATTGTATATACAAGCTTTTTCAACATGTTTTTTGTAGTTAAAAAAGTCTTAAGTGAGAATTAAAATATTTATGCATACATGTAATCAAATATAACTATATGTTTTAATAAATAAATAAATAATAACTTAAAATTAAAAAGTAGATGTAGATTTATATTTAATCTTGCAAATCATGATATTTACCCCAATTGTGTTTGCTAAATTAGTTTATTATAATAGTTTTTCTATTCAAGTAAATGATAATAAAAATAAAGACATAAATTAAATTGATTAAATAAAAAAAATATTAGACAAGGCTGCACATATTAAAAATATTATTTAAAAATAAAAAATAAAATTTATCTATAAAAAAAATTAAAAAAAAAAGTATATAGATGAATTGAATAAAATATTTAAAATTTAAATGTATAATAAAAAAATTATTTAAAAGAGATTCTCAAAATAAAATAAAAAAGAAAAAAGGTATTGATCTAGACATAAAACAATAGAGAATATAAAAAAGCATTAATTTTTTTTTTTAAAAAAAAAAGCCAGACTGTTGAACTGTCATTGAAGACCAATAAAATATCTTGGTAATCATGATAAAATCTATTTATAACTTCAAAAAACTATACTAAAACCAAAATCAACCAGAGCTTAGATCTATTTTTTCCATAAACCTTAAAGGTAAAAAAAAATAAAAATTAATATTAATTCCCCTCATCATACAAAATCATTTGAATTAAACATTGACTATTTAATGGTCTAAATTGGTTTAAATGGTTTTATTTTTTTTATTGTTAGAATCTGACAACCTCTATCTCTTTTTTTTTTCAACTAAAGACTAAAAAATAAAAATAAAAAAACTTTGATACCAAAATTAAATTTGAAAAAAATTAAAATATTGAAATTGTATAATTTGTGTTGTTTTTAAAGTTAGATAACCAAAATGTATTTTTCCCTGAACTTTTGGCATGCCATTCATGTATGGCGCCCTTTTAATCTTGACCCCTATTCTTCCAAACTCATCCTTGTTTAAGAAATCCAAATCAATTAGTCTTTAATTAAGATTAAATTGCTCAAAAAAAATTTAAGGACCAAAATAACTTTTTAAAATGAACATGGCCAACCACAGTGTTTTTTGAGAGGTTGAACGGTGTTAGTTGTATAATATTTACCTTCACACATTTTAGTTTTTAAGTAATTTGTAATTGCCCAAGATAAATAAATGTTTTTAATTTATTAACTCTTCTTAACCTGGTTATAAAATCTAGATTAATTAACTTTTAAGTTAAAAAAATATTGAAGTGATCTATCCTTGACTCTAGATGAAACTAGCCCTTAAATTATTATTTTTATTTTTTTTGAATTTTTTTTATAAAAAAATTATTTTAATTATTTTTAGTCTTTTGAGATCAATCCTATCTCATGAACCAATCGAGTCAACCTATAAGCCAAAAGCTAGGTTTCATAACTATAACAAATAATCTAAAATTGATGAGTGATTCAATAT
Organism: Populus ilicifolia; assembly: GCA_015708895.1. Lineage (NCBI taxonomy): Eukaryota > Viridiplantae > Streptophyta > Magnoliopsida > Malpighiales > Salicaceae > Populus > Populus ilicifolia. The sequence goes on from SRLM01000342.1 coordinate 332,312, forward strand.
AGACCACTAGTATGTGATGATATTCTTGTTAGCTACATGAAAATTTGCTTGCTTTTAAACTAAATATAATTGTCTTTCCACATGATTCCTTACCCATTATAAATTTGTTTGAAGGTATTTTTATCAATTCAATATATCTATGAACAGTGAAATAACCAAAATATTCTTGATGTGTAAGAAAAATAAAAGATGTCGGGTAAAAGTATTTTGGTATTTTTGTTTTTTTACACATAGTAGAATTACTCGTATAACTTTGAATCCAAAAAATTTAATTTATTAGAGTTAGGATTATTATGGTCTTCCATGAATATTTTTGTTAATTATTAATTTGTTCAAAGATAGTTACATAATTGATTATTAAAATAATATTTTTAACTTAAAAAAGTTGTTTGCACACATTCTATGATGATGCTTGTGACGGTGCTTGTGACAACTCCAAATGCTAAAAAACAAGCTTTCATTGTCTTATGTTATCCCTCATCGTCTCCTCTTCTATTTGAAGTGACTTGTGTTTTTCAAATGTTTTTAGTGATTTTTTATTTTATTTTTCCTTTATTTTCTCTCTCTTAACATGATAAATGCAGTATGATCATTATTGTTATTGGTATTTTAAATTCAATTTTTTTAATTTCTATAATTTTTTCATTTTTCTTCTTATTAAAATTTTGTTGTTTTTCAATTTAACACTTGCTTTCTAATTTTATTTTTTAATTTAGTCCTTTTACTTTTATTTTTTTTATCCTTTGTCCTTTTGCCAAATTTTTTATGAATTTCAATTTTATTTTTTATAGTTTTTGCTTTTTCTATGATAATAACGATTTCAATTTGATCATTTTTCTTTTGATTTTTTTACTATTTGTTTTGTTAAAATTTGTATATTTTTTAATTTTATCATTCAAATCAAGTTCAAGATTTTTATTTTTCAACAATGATAGTAGTAATAATAATAATAGTATTAATAACAATAATATTATTAATAATAGGTGATGGTAATATTAATAACAGTGATAATAATACTAATAATAATGATGATGATACCAACAAAAAAATAATAATAGCAAGGTTGGTAGTAGTAGTTGTTGTTATATTATTATTATTATTTACAATAACAATAGAGATGATGATAGTAACAACAATAATTATAACAATGATAATATTTTTAATAATAACAATAAAGATAATAATAAAATAAATAAATTAGTGATGATAATAAAAATAATAGTAGTTATAGTGGATGCTATTATTACTACTAGTGATAGTAATAATAAGAATTATAACAATAATAATGATGATATTAATAACTATGATAATAATATTGATGATAATAATAACCATAATGATGATAATGATAATAGTAACGATACTACTAATAATGTTAGTAACAACAATAATAATATTGATAATGTTAATAAATATAATACTAATATTAATGATTGTAATGATTATGATGATACTATTACTTTTAATAATAATATTAATAGTAACAACAACAATAATAACAATAACAACTAATAAAATTATTATTATTATTATTACTAATAACGATAATGTTGTTACCACCACCACCATCATCAATAATTATATTTTTAATAATAATTTAATAATAATAGTTTTAATGATGATAATGATAATACTAATTATATTGCTTATTAATATTAATAGTAACAATAATTTTGATATTTATTTTTTAAATTGTTATTTTTTTAATTTTTTTTGTATAATTAATTTTTAAAATTTTATCATTTAATATTTAATTTATTGAGAATTAGACCATATAATTTTTTTATATTAAATGCTTTAGGTTTAATAATTCGAATTACAAATTAAAAAATTAATATATTTTTTAAAAGCCTTATAAATTTTTTATTAGATCACTCTAGTTATATAATTCACAGCACAACATTCTTATATATTTATCATAATTAATTTTTAATATTATTTTTTCTACTTTATTAATATTATTATTTTTATAAAAGAAATAGTCTAAGCTATAGCCTTCCAAAACTTATATCACTTGTTTTCTGTCCTTGTGAAGACAAAACGGTCGTAAATCCCAACCCTTTACCCTCCATTCCCTATCCCCTCCTTAAAACACAAAATATCGGAGACTGTCACGAGTTGAAGCATGGAGTGCAGTGGAGTGCTGGCTTTTCTACCATCAACTCCTTCAAAGGTATGCAAAAGCACCTCTCTTTCCTGCTCTTTGCATCAATCTGCACCCTCTACTGCCACTACTGAACTTAAAAACAACAGTACTGATTGTAGTGATAATGCTCCACAAAAATTTAGCTATAGCAGAGCTTCACCGTCTGTCAGATGGCCTCAACTTAAAATGAACGAAACCTATCATTCTTCTCCACAAACCCAATTCACTGAAATGTCTAAAGATGGAATCTTGAATCATTCATCACTTACCCAATTGACTGAAATGTCTAAAGATGAAATCTTGGATGTGGGCTCTTTCGAACTGAGTGATGATGATAATGATGATGATGGGAGTCAAGAAGAAAAGTTGAGGTGGAGGAAAAGTAGGACTAGAGTTAAGAAAATGAATAAATTAGCTCTTAAGAGGGCTAAAGACTGGAGGGAGAGGGTGAAATATTTGACTGATAGGATTTTAGGATTGACACAAGACCAATTTGTGGCTGATGTTCTTGATGAAAGGAAAGTGCAGATGACACCAACTGATCTTTGTTTTGTGGTTAAGTCTGTGGGCAAAGAAAGCTGGCACCGAGCGTTGGAGGTCTATGAGTGGTTGAATTTGCGCCATTGGTATTCCCCCAATGCGCGGATGCTATCCACAATTTTGTCTGTTCTCGGAAAGGCCAATCAAGAGGCATTGGCTGTGGAAGTATTTATGAGGGCTGAACCTTCGGCTGGGAATACTGTGCAAGTTTATAATTCCATGATGGGCGTATATGCGCGGCGTGGTAGGTTTAATAAGGTCCAAGAACTACTTGATTTGATGCGTGAAAGAGGGTGCAAGCCAGACCTTGTAAGTTTCAATACATTGATAAATGCTCGATTGAAAGCTGGTGCAATGATGCCTAATTTGGCTATTGAGCTTTTACATGAAGTGAGAAGATCTGGGCTTAGACCAGATATAATTACTTATAATACTCTTATCAGCGCTTGTTCAAGGGCATCGAATTTGGAGGAGGCTGCTAAGGTTTTTGATGACATGGAGGCACATCATTGCCAACCTGATCTTTGGACTTACAATGCCATGATTTCAGTTTATGGTAGATGTGGACTGTCTGGCAAAGCGGAGGAGCTTTTTAATGACTTGGAGTCAAGAGGGTTTTTTCCAGATGCTGTGAGTTATAACTCATTGCTGTATGCTTTTGCAAGAGAAGGGAATGTGGAGAAAGTGAAAGAGATTTGGGAGGAAATGGTGAAAATAGGGTTTGGCAAAGATGAGATGACGTATAACACTATGATCCACATGTATGGGAAGCAAGGTCAGAATGAATTAGCACTACAACTTTACAGGGACATGCAGTCATCAGGCAGGAATCCTGATGCAGTTACATATACTGTTTTAATTGATTCGCTGGGGAAGACAAACAAAATAGCGGAGGCTGCAGGTGTGATGTCAGAGATGCTGAACACTGGAGTTAAACCTACCTTGAAGACATACAGTGCTTTGATTTGTGGGTATGCCAGGGCTGGGAAGCCAGTGGAGGCTGAAGAGACTTTTGATTGCATGCTCAGGTCTGGGATTAGACCTGACCACCTAGCATACTCGGTTATGATGGACATCCATCTAAGATTTAATGAGCCAAAGAGGGCAATGACTTTGTACAAGGACATGCTTCATGATGGTATCACACTGGATCATTCCCTTTATGAGTTGATGCTACGAACTCTTAGGAAGGTAAAGAAAGTGGAAGATATTGGAAGAGTTATCAGAGATATGGAAGAAATATGTGGCATGAACCCACAAACTATTTCTTCTATTCTTGTCAAGGGTGAATGCTATGATGAAGCTGCAAAAATGCTGAGACGGGCAATCAGTGATCACTTCAAAATAGACCGTGAGAATTTGTTGTCTATTTTGAGTTCATATAGTTCATCTGGGAGGCACTCTGAGGCACTTGACTTGCTTGAGTTCTTGAAAGAACATTGTCCGAGGTCCAGTCAAATGATTACTGAAGCTTTGGTTGTTATGCTTTGCAAGGCTCAGCAGGTGGATGCTGCTTTAAAGGAATACAGTACTAATAGAGAACTTGGTTTTACTGGGAGTTTTACCATGTTTGAATCCTTGATTCAATGCTGTTTAGAAAATGAACTCATTACTGAAGCTTCTCAGGTTTTTTCTGACATGAGGTTCTGTGGCATCAAAGCATCTGAATGTCTCTATGAAAACATGGTGCTTTTGTATTGTAAAATGGGGTTCCCTGAAACAGCCCATCATCTAATTGATTTTGCAGAATCAGATGGCATAGTATTGAATAATATATCCCTTTATGTCAATGTGATTGAGGCATATGGAAGATTGAAGCTATGGCAGAAAGCAGAGAGTGTAGCGGGTAATTTGAGACAAAGGTGCATGACTGTGGACCGTAAAGTCTGGAATGCTTTAATTGAAGCTTATGCTGCAAGTGGCTGTTATGAGCGTGCCAGGGCTATTTTTAATACGATGATGAGAGATGGCCCTTCTCCAACTGTAGATTCCATTAATGGTCTCTTGCAGGCTCTGATTGTTGATCAAAGATTGGATGAGCTTTACATGGTAGTTCAGGAGTTGCAGGATATGGGTTTTAAAATAAGCAAAAGTTCTATTCTTTTAATGCTTGATGCATTTGCAAGGGCTGGGAACATATTTGAAGTGAAGAAAATATACCACGGAATGAAGGCTGCGGGTTATTTTCCTACCATGCATCTTTACAGGGTAATGGCTCGGCTGTTAAGCAGGGGAAAACAGGTAAGGGATGTTGAAGCCATGCTTTCTGAGATGGAAGAAGCAGGATTCAAGCCTGATCTTTCTATATGGAATTCTGTGCTCAAGATGTATGTGGCAATAGAAGATTTTAGGAAGACAACTCAAGTTTACCAAAGGATCAAGGAGGATGGGCTGGAGCCAGATGAGGACACTTACAACACATTAATTGTGATGTATTGCAGAGATCAGAGACCAGAGGAAGGTTTATCACTGATGGATGAAATGAGAGTGGCAGGATTGGAGCCTAAATTGGATACCTACAAAAGCTTGGTTGCATCATTTGGCAAGCAGCAGTTGGTGGAGCAAGCGGAGGAACTTTTCGAGGAGTTACAGTCAAAGGGATGTAAACTAGATCGCTCCTTTTATCATACAATGATGAAAATATATAGAAATTCTGGAAGTCATTCTAAAGCTGAAAGACTGTTTAGCATGATGAAAGATGCAGGGGTGGAACCCACTATTGCCACAATGCATTTGCTTATGGTCTCCTATGGCAGCTCTGGACAGCCTCAGGAGGCTGAAAAGGTTCTTTCTAATTTGAAAGAAACAGGTTCAAATCTCAGTACGCTACCCTATAGTTCTGTTATTGATGCTTATCTCAGAAATGGAGATTACAACATTGGAATTCAGAAATTGATACAGATGAAGAAAGAGGGTCTGGAACCAGATCATAGAATATGGACATGCTTTATTAGGGCTGCAAGTTTGTCCCAGTGCACAAGTGAGGCCATTGTCCTTCTAAATGCTCTCCGAGATGCTGGATTTGATCTTCCAATCAGGTAGTGATTAGCTACAACTGTTACTACGGCTACTATGAACAAGATATATTTTTTAGTAGCATCACACTATTTTTTCATAGCAGTATTTCTGAGTGATTTTTCTTTTGCAGGCTTCTAACAGAAAAACCTGAATCATTGGTTTCAGCACTGGACCGGTGCCTTGAGATGCTAGAAACCCTGGAAGACAATGCTGCCTTTAACTTTGTCAATGCATTAGAGGATTTGTTGTGGGCATTTGAACTTCGAGCCACTGCTTCATGGGTTTTTCAGTTGGCCATCAAGAAGAGAATATATCGTCATGATGTATTCAGGTAAAAGCTGATGACTTTTTTTTCTTATGAATTTTATTGGCTTTATCATGTCAAACTATACAAAAGGATCTCATAGTATTTTCTCTTAAAAATTATTATGCTGCACGTGGATAAATTTATATCTTGTGGTCTTTGTAACTTAGGGTAGCTGACAAGAACTGGGGAGCTGATTTTAGAAAGCTGTCAGGTGGTGCAGCTCTTGTTGGTCTTACTTTATGGCTTGACCACATGCAGGCAAGATCTCTCATGAGCTTAGAATATGATCTTTTTATGTGAACGTATAATTTTTATTGATCTATTTTTACCCAAGTTGAAGATGTGAATTGCGAACCTGAAATTCCTTCTCCATGCATATGGGATAAACTTGCTGTCATTGAACTTCAGACATGCTTCCCAGTACAAGCACATGCAAAATACATTAATATTTTAATGAGCACACAGGCATGTCTGTATGTACCCCTTCAGTTTTTCAGGTAAAAAGTATTTGTGCGAATCCATGTTCAGGCATGCTGATAAATCTGACAAATGAAAATCATCCATGTCTCCTATACAAATGCTTAATGTCACTATCCAGAAAGAGAATAATGGCAAAAAGGATCTTTTGGTTTTACATTGCGTGTTTAAAGCATAATACTTTTAATGTGGCAGGACGCATCCTTGCAAGGATGTCCAGAATCTCCAAAATCAGTTGTTCTGATAACTGGGACAGCTGAATACAACATGGTGTCCCTTGACAGCACACTGAAGGCGTGCCTTTGGGAGATGGGTTCCCCATTTCTTCCTTGTAAAAGTCGGAGTGGGCTCCTTATAGCCAAGGCCCACTCCCTCAGGATGTGGTTAAAGGACTCTCCTTTCTGCCTGGACCTCGAGTTAAAAAATGCCACTTCTCTCCCGGAATCAAACTCAATGCAGCTAATAGAAGGATGCTTCATAAGGAGCGGTCTTGTTCCTGCATTCAAGGAGATAAATGAGAAGGTTGGGTTTGTGAGACCAAAGAAATTTGCTAAGTTTGCTTTACTATCAGATGACAGAAGAGAAAAGGCCATTCAAGCATTTATAGAGGGTGGGAAAGAAAAGAAGGAAAAGATGAAGAAGAGGGGAGAGCTTGGTAGGAAAAGGAATATCAAGGTCATGCTCAGAAAGAGGAAGTTTACTCGGCAAGCCATGCCATCAAACAGGGGGAGAACAGCTTAGACTATAAAAATATAAAAAATGGAGCAGAATCACCAAATGGAACGATGGCGTGGTTGTACTGGAAAATAATAAGCTATGAATCTTTCCTGATTTCTTGTGCTTTCAAGTCAAGATGAAGTAATATCATGGTGTATTTTACTTAATGAATGATTCAATAAATGAAGCAAGAAAATTTGAAGGAGTTCCAACTCATAATATGCAGTGATACATATCCAGCGTCATTCTTGGATTATCAGTTCAGCTGTGGGCATCTCATTCCGTGCAGCTCATTACAGTTCACAGAACTACACGTGATGTAAGAATCTATTCCCAATGACACATTATCTGACCTAAATCATTTTTGTTTGTCCTTCATTTTATTTATATATTTTTCATTTTTTTAAAGTACTGTCACCTTCTTCTCTTCATCACATGCGAAACAAATTGTAACACGTGGTGATGACATGGTCTCTTGCATTTGTAGATTTTTTTTTTTGTAAGATTTTTGTTAGTATATGGAGCGTTACTTGTGGAACGTGCAAGACCCCCCGGGCTTTTCTTCTAATTTAGCTTTATATTACTTCAAGCAGTGTTATTTTTCTTTCCTGATTGTGTCACTTTCTTTGTGGAAGCGAAGGACATCTTTTTATTGACCAAAGATGGAAGTTTCTAAGGCTGTGATCACAACTTAATTGCAAATAGTATGTCTCTGGGCTACTTTTGACACTTGACTTCATTTTGGCAAAGATATCCAATGAAGTGGGAATCCTTCTCTTCACAAGCTATCGCATTAAGATGTTGTGAACTCTATGAACGTACCTTTTTTTACTCATACTCGGTGATAATTGTTAATGTATTAGGATAAATATGTTGTAATAGAAATAATTTCTATTCCAGCTCAATGGTTTGTTTATATCTTGTTTTCTAATTCTAAACAAATATCAGTGGTTGTGGAGCAATGCATCTTCTTTGCGGCTTGTACACCTGTTGTGCAGGTATGCAATCACTAGATGATTGATAGAAGGGTGATGTTTACAGTTTTGTAGTGGTTGTCCTAGAGCTTTATGCGGAGAGGAAAACTATCGATGATACCATGCAAGCAAACAGCATAGACTTGTTATATGGGTGAGTTTTCTGCCTTGGTTTTCGCCATATTATTGATTCTCTTCTGGTTAGCATTCTATGTATATATATTATTTTTTTTCTTTCCTTTTATGTTTGAGAAGAAGATCCAACATAAGTTTGCTTTTGTCAGGCTACCCCAGGGCTGAGTGGAGTCATAGTTGAATAATTTATATATAATATATCCAAAACTGAAGGGAGAATATCCACCTAAAGGAGTTGACAAGATATCATTTTCTTCACCGATATGGTCAGCAATCGAACGTACACACTATATGACGCACGGAGCCAGTACTTTTTTTTTTGCCCTTTTCTGGCTCCCAGTCTGTGCACATACACATGTCCACATGCTCATGTGTATGAATTTGTTAGCTGCATGATATCGTTTTCCTTTTTTTTTTCCTTTTCCATTTGCAGTTGGTGGCTTTGCAGCATCATATATGCGGTAAGAAGCTGAGTTCCAGTTGAATATGTGCATTGTTGCAAGGCACTATAACCAATTCCGAAGGCAGCTGGTGCTCTCTTGAGACCTAAACCAAACTCAGTTTCTTGCGTGGGAATTTCTGCAGCTTTTGTGCAATTGGTTTCACTGCATTTGGAGTTCCTGTTCAACTCTTTATATTTTTTATACTTTTCATATAACGTGTTGGGGCGTGGAGGCTTGAGTTTTACTGTAACTATCAGTGCCCCTGATGCTCTGTTGGCGTTGTTTCTTGCTGTTATTTGCACCAGTGACCAGACTGCTGATTTTTCAAGTGATGGTGGGATTGCTGGTGCAGATTTCCTTTCTTTTATTTTGATATCCAACCATATTTGTTAAACCGGGCATGCCCCAGGTAGGGTGGCTCAAAGCTTGACCTTGCCGGTTTCAAATTAAATTTAAAAAATATTAACTTAATGAAATTTGATTAACTCATATGAGAGCATTTGAACATGTAGTTGTATTTATGTTTTTTTAAAAATTAATTGTTTTTATATGTTTTAGATTAATGTGTTGATCTTAAAAATAATTTTTTAAAAATAAAAAATATTATTTTAATATATTTTTTTTATTTTAATATCCAACCATATTTGTTAAACCGGGCATGCTCCAGGCAGGGTGGCTCAAAGCTTGACCTTGCCGGTTTCAAATTAAATTTAAAAAATATTAACTTCATGAAATTTGATTAACTCATATGAGAGCATTTGAACATGTAGTTGTATTTATGTTTTTTTAAAAATTAATTGTTTTTATATGTTTTAGATTAATGTGTTGATCTTAAAAATAATTTTTTAAAAATAAAAAATATTATTTTAATATATTTTGATATAAAAATATTTTAAAAAATAATTATTACTGTATTTTAAATACTATACTCTCAAATAGTGACTTAATAGCTCATTCCAGTTCAACTTTAATGATTTAAATGATAATATTTATAATAAAAATAATTGATTTATACTTGTAAGATGATCTAGTAACTCTTGATGTTATAATATAATTATATTATATAATTATATTGAGTTAGTAAGTTGATATGAACATGAATGTTCATAATTAAATTAAATTATGCATGAACCACTTTAGGGAGGGGTTTGCTATGATGTTTATGGAAAAACTAAATTATATAGTTTCATTAAAAAGTATTTCAAAGTAAAAAAATCAACAATCTTATATTTCATTAAAAAAAAAGGTTAATTATAACATAGCTACTATCTTAAATAATTAAAATACTCCTTTAAATATTATTGAAAATGCTCAATTACGTAGTTTTTTTTGTTACAAAAATAAATTTAATTAAAAAAAACTAAACTATAAATAAATTTAAAAATCAGGGATTAAATATATAGCTTCAAAGACTATAAGAACTAATTATATATTTGTGTTAAACTATGAGGACTGAGTTAAAAATTTACTCAATTTGGTTAGTTATTTATTAAAATAAATAAAATAAAAAATCCAACGACTCGCTCTCTATCACGTCAACGCGCTACTCTCTCTGTCCGTACCCGAACTTCCACTCTGGTTTCAAAACCCTTGGTGAAAATAATTAACTAATTCAATCTCAGTTTTTTATTTATTTATAATTTATATTCATCTTGATCATAATTTGCTGATTGTGCTTTAGGGTTTTTCTTTTTTGATAAAAAAAGAACAGATGAAGAGTTCAATTTCTTCATTTACATATAAAGGTTCAATAGCGGAGGCAATTCTTGAATCCAAAAAAGAAAAGAAACCTTTTGTTGTTTACATTTCAGGTAATTTTATTTTCTGTGTTTTTTAGTGTACTATTTCTAAGGAATTATGCTATTTTTAGTTAAAATCTATCCCGAAGAATCTCAACCGTTGGATTTGGAGGACCAAGTGATGGATGATTCAATGAATGAGATTTTTTTTCAAAAAATTTCAGGCTGAAGTTAGGGTTTCTCTGAAGGGAGTAATTCCGTGCATTGATTGGCGTTTAGTGTTGTAGCTTGTTAAAAGTTTGAACAGTTTTGAATGGTGAGAGATCAGATAGTTTCCCAACTAATACTTTGAACCGGGGATTGCTAATTGCTAATAGTGGTGTGTAATGTAATGGCTAATATAACAGAGGGTGAAATTAGGGTTTCTTGGAAGTGAGTAATATTTGGAGGGTGGTTGTTAATTGTTTTGATATAAAGTGGAAGTGCCACTGTCGACTTTCAGGTGAAAATGTGGCATCGGCTGAATTGGGAAAATCCACTTGGACTGATTCTAAAGTAAGGCTTTTTTAGTTTTTTCTAATCTGGGATTGGTTTTCTGAATGATATCTAATATACCGAGTTATGGATCTAATATTGTTGTGCTGCATTAGGTGGCTGAGTCGCTCTCAAAGCACTGGATTTTATTGCATATCCTAGAAGGAAGCACTGATGCTTTGAATTTTTCTGCAATATGTATCCTCTATATGAACTTATTACCATTTTTTTCTCGTTATTATTATTATTTAAGTAAAGAAAGGTCATATATTTGAAAGGAAGGTTGTATCCTTGCATCAAGTTGAAATTACAGACCGACAGAAATCTGCTCCTTGTATAACAGCTATTGGCTACAATGGGGTTCAACTTTGGCAAAGTGGTATGGTGTTGTACTTGAAATCGTTGGTTTTGGTGCACATTTAATGTGATGTGTAATGGTGTTGTTGAGATTTGATTAATTTATGTTTTTGTGTGATCGTGCAGAAGGGTTTGTTACTGCTGAAGTTTTGGCTTCTGGTTTAGAGGAAGTGTGGTTGGCCCTTCATATCCAGATGTGCAAGTGCTTGTTTATCTTGTTAGTTATGTGCAGAGTTTACAACACTCCTAGTCTTGTTATGCATTTTTGTGGCAACTCTCAATACCTGTGATTCCACTTTGAGCATTCGCTAATGCTCAAGGAGCTAAAGTTTGTTTGGACCATATTGATGCAAATAGGAGATTGTTACTGAGTATAAACCAGTTTAGATATCTTCATGATTACTGGTTCAGCTGTTTTTTTTCTGCTCAAGCTATTTAGAGATTTCATGCTCTAGGACCCTACACTCATTTCTGACTTATGCCTATTCCCCTTTCAAATTGAAATCTCTGATGACGAAGTGCAGGAAACAACAGCAACTGTCATGACTACAGCACTTGCTTTGAAGAAACCTGAACCACCTTCTGGGTCTTCTGATATTGGTTCCTCTGGGCAAGGAAGTTCTTCAGGTACAGTCGTTCCAGTGCCTTTGAAAGACAGGCATATCCAACCTTCAGAGGTTGGAACACAGGCTGTTGCTTCGGAGGTCATAGAAGAAAACAAAAGTCATGAACCTACTGCTGAGGTAATTAAGCAACAGCTTTCATGAGTTCACTAATGGGTTTAATAATGGTATTAAATGCTTCAGTTGTTTTGTTACTTACATGAACTGAAAACAATAACCAATCTGGGTGACAAGACATCTTCAAAATCATTTAATGTTCAGAAGTCGCAGACTGTTGGGGATGAGCGGTCCACTTGTCCCACTGAAGAAGACAAGAAATCACCCAGTTCTTCGGTAACCAGCACAGACAATATCATTGCTGATCATACATCTCCTGCTGCTGAAGATGGACTTCTTGCCCAAGAAAAGAGTGTTAGTAATCATACAGTTGTTCCCACAGGAGGCTTGGAATTAAGTACTACTGAGATAAAAGAAGTAGGAGGAGATAAAAAGGCAGAATCCATGGATGATATGGTGCCCGGGACATTGAATAATAATAAAAAAGTTAATGTATCAAGTGATGTTCATTTAAATATCCGTCTGCCTGATGGTGTTAGCTTACAGGAGAAGTTTTCTGTGACAAGCAATTTGAGAATGGTTAAAAATTATGTGGACAGAAACCAAGCAAGTGGCATTGGTGCATATGATGTTGCCATTCCTTATCCTCGCAAGACATTCACCGATCAAGGTATGCACATCAAATATCTACTGTATCTCATTGTTTTTGTGGCACGATGCTTTGGTTACATAGCAGTGATAGTTTTCTTTTGTTGTTTTATTTCATATTCTTGAAATTCATTTCATTAAGAAGCATTCTGAATATGCTTTTTGTTATTTTTTATTGCATTTTTTTCTCAAGAAGTTTTATGTTGATACCTTCATAGACAAGGCCTACTAAATTAAGTTCATGCCAATTATCAATTTGTTTTTCATTTTAATCTGTTGCAGATTTGAATAAATCATTATCAGAGTTGTCTTTACTTAATAGACAAGCATTGATAGTGGTTCCTCGTCAGCGAGCCACAAGTTACCATCAAAGAGGTTCTTTGTCAGACACAGCAACTGCTACAACTAGCAGTGGTTTAGTAAATGCAAATGACTGGGGATATTTTGCATTTGTCAAAAGGATTCTATCCTACATTAATCCTCTCTCCTACTTTGGTGGTAATGCAAACTCGTCAAGTTCTGGACAAGCTCAATCTGCCATAGGGGAATATGGTGAGTTTCCATACCTTACTAATGATTCATTTATACTTATTTGGGCCTAACATCTGAAATGAAAATTGCCTCTTTGAAGGCTAATTTCTTATCGAGTCTCTAAAATTGCATATATTCTGGAACTGTTAAAACATTATTCTAAGATATGGTGGATGTGTTTGGTTTTGTGGTCTGAATTTGGTGATTTTCCCCCGGTTGACAGTCTTATCAGTGGCTCTTCATTTTCTCTGCATTATTTTTCTGGAATGAGTTTTTTCATGTCACTTTTGAGTGTTATGAGAATGGAGAGGCTTGTGGATTGAGCAGGTCAGCGGGGTGTCAGGGGCTCTGATGGCTTGCTGAAAATGAAAAAGTGGAAGCTTTCATCTTTCAGCTCGTTCTATTTTTGAAATTAAAGTGATAAGCTCTTCAGAATGTGCAAAGTTTGAAATAGTAGTCCATTTCTTCAATTAGCTTTTACAGATAAATTTCTTCATTCATTTCTCATGTTCATGAAATCTACGGAAATAGTTTGTGCAGAAACAAGTGGCAGTTGCTGGAAAACTAGTGTGGCAAGGTGCTCAGCTTAGAGAGCATTCTGTCTTCTAACTTCACAGTTAAATATCATCTTTTTATACATCACCCATGTTTGTGAATTAGTTGAACTAACTGGTCACAAAGTGCTTTCATGGAACATACTTCATAATCATTGGCTTCAACATCGCAGGCCCAGTTTCAACATCTCAGAATAACACTCCAAGAGTGGACAGACCCTACTCCAGTTACTCCCCAAATCAAAACACTCCATCAACTGGCAGAAATGACAGCAAGGGCAAGCAACCAACAACTTCATGCATTGGGAGCAACATTCACACCCTGAAACATGACGAAGATGATGGCCGATTCAGTGAAAGAAATTCCTTCTGGAATGGAAATTCAACTCAATATGGTGGTGATAATGATGCTAAATAGGAAGTTGATGCTCCTTGATCTTGTGAGGAGCTTCAGTTCTTGATGTTTTTTCACAGGTTTTTACTTTGGGGCAGTGATCTTTTCTGAAATAGGTGAGTACATATTACCAGATAAAAGCATGATAATTAGGTATATATTCCTATTTGCTAGCAATAAAACCTTCAAGGAATAAGAAGTTAACAAAGTTCCATAATTGCTCCCAAAATTTATTTATGCCTTGTGCAGTTGTGAATGGTAGACTGTCAAGAGTCGACTTGATGATGATCTTTGCTGAACAACCCCCTCAAATCTTGATACTTGCATCTGGCCAGGAAGTATCATGACTCCTTGTCCATGTTATATGATTGGAAAGGGTTACCATCTGATTCCCAGTATGGCCTCCTTTGTCATTTAAATCAGAAGCCAAAACGGAAAAACGAAAGAAAATGGCTTGCAGTTCATTGGCCATAACTTAGGCATCATGCTATTTTCAGTTTATTTTCCAAAAAAATTCTCATTTTCCGGTCTCGGGTGATTCATCACCGCATCATTCTCTCTCCAACAATCCCTCTCAAGACTTCAAGATTTGATTTACAAGCATTCACTAGTTAATATACAGGTCAAATATAACCAACGGTGCAATTTTTACTTTTCAGAAATATCAATTTTCTTTATTTTATACAACCACAGTAAACACAAGTTGAAGAGTAATCTTACTTTAATATAATTAGACAACTCCTAATGGAACTAACAAAAATTTGGAAAAAGCGATCAGTGCCCGCCTCTCCCTTCTGATATGTGATTCAACATAATATATATTTTTTTAATTATTAATATAAATATTCAAATGAGCTTATACGATTAATTGTATAAACTTTTAATTTAATAATTATATAATTTTTTTAATTATTCTGTCTGAGATTTGTGAAAGATTTAAATTGATAATTTTTAAAATGCAAATCCATACCTAATTAGTTAGGGTACATCTCTAAGGTTAATTCCACATAATACTTGAGTTCTAAGGTAATTCAAAATGATAATGCAATAAGTTAGACGACATCATTTTTTTTATATATTTTTTATGAAGAGTTGAACTAAATTGACTGAACCGAGTTATATCCAAACCTGAGTTGGTTTATAACACTGCAATGAAGTTGTATTCTAATCCAACACCTTAACAAAAAGACAATAACTTCATAGACATTTGCCTACATGGATTAATGAAGAAGTTTCTTGTATTTATCAGATGGCCTTGTATAAATACAAGTGAAGCCAACAAGCTCTTTATTTATTTGATGCACACATTACAAAAGCACAATAATTAATATTTTACGAGAACGCTGCTAATTTGGGCTTAGTGGGGTTAACCAAGCAGATGTCGAGGAGGCTATCAACGGAAGTGTACTTGTAGTCAGGATATAACTCGGAAGCCTCCAAATCATCTGCTGTGAGTTCAAAGCTCATCTGATCACCTTTGATGAATATGTTGTGCAGGATCGACGGTGGGACGTTTTCTGGGAAGGGCAAGGCTGCGTTGTCCACCATGGCAAAGTTTATCAGACACCATAACATATAACATACAATGTAATGTAACAAAATGTCAATATCGAGACATTTCAGGTAAATTTGGTTGTCGTTTCCAGACAGAAAAGGTGAAAACAATGGAGAAAATAAAAACAGTGAAGATAAAGAACATGTTTTTCAATATCTCTTGTTTTCAAAGAGTAAAAATTCATTTCAAAACTCGTTCTAAAAACATGTTTTTTTAATGTTTTTTATCGTCAAACACTAACGCAACGTGGTCATCCATGTGCTGAATGAATTTCATGACATCCTTTAAGAAAAGCTTAAGCCATGCATGCATTTAGCTGTTGTTTTATCCAGTGTGTTATCAACGTGGGCTGATCAAAGCATATAAAAAGTAATTTCAGATGTGACGACTTACACTCAGAGAGCTTCAGGATTTCTTCCTCAGGGACATGGATTTTCTTGAGAGTTCGTCCAGTCTTTTTCTCCCAAGAAGATATCAAACCTAGTTGGGAAACAATGTTTCCAGGGGGCCTGTAGATGATGACACGATTGGCAACCCTTGGATCTGTTGCTGCTTTCACTGTATAGGCTGCCACATCCTCCTCATAATTCAACACAGCTTCAAGTGACAAAAGAAAAGAAAAGAAAAACAATTAGGCAAATGCTACAATAATAGAACTCCTTAACGCATTATTAATAATTAACCACCATCATGTTAATCTTATTGATTTCCAAAGAAAATCCTTAACGAACAATTTAAAATCACACTTGTTAAATAAAATGAGAGATTTTATGATAATATAAATAATTACTTTATGAATAATGTGGTTTTTTAAAAAAAAACATTTCTTATAAATATTCAACGAGAATAAAATATATACTTTTTATTTTTTTATTATATTTTTTCTTCTATATTCTTATCAAATTAATCATTCCTTTATTTTTTTCATACAATAACGTGAAAGTTAATATGCAACCACATAAAAGTTATGGAAAGATAATTTTTTTTTTTAATTTAAACATGTTTTTAATACCAAAATAATTTTTTATCATTAATAAAGAGATAGTTTTTATAAAAACAAAAAAGAAATGCATAAATAAAATATAGGATTTTAACTAAAGCAAATTTTGAAAAAAATTCATAAAACTCAAGAAAAAACTTCTGCACAACACAATAATTTAATTAATATCTCGACAATTATAGATCTTTTCCGGCCAAAAAAGGTGTTTTTTACATGTTTTTCAATGTATTTATAGATTCAACTTAACAAGTAATTTTTTAAATCTTCTACTACGTAACTTATAAATGATTAATGGCATGCATGACCAAGACATAGACCCATTTTTTTTGGATTAATGTGGCGTTCAGACTATATGTAATTTAATTAATTTTATAGATTTTAAAATTAATAACAGGGTGGAGATATTTAAAAGGCTATAGCTCAAGTGCAAAAAAATAAAATAAAATCATATAAATCCATAATTATTAAAGAAGCATGCTTTCCAGAACAAAAGCTAGAAAATAAAATATCCGTTAAGTTTGGTTTTAACCTACCAAAAAGCAAATGAAGTTCTAGCATATTTTTTATTGACCACGAACTTATTTTTATAATTATTTTTAACGAAAAATTCAACTATCTTGCATAGTAAAGTTAAAAAAAAAAAACACAACTCAATTTTTTAGATTTTTCCCATACTAACATAGCTCAATTTGTTTTCTTCAAATTAACATAGTTGAAGTGGCTGAGCAAATCTAATCCACGCACCTTGAGAATCATATATATCAAATATAAAATTGAGGAATATATGGACCAAAAAAAAAGTGAAGATTTTTATTTATTTTTGACATGTGTGAGATCTATGTCTCAAGTTGAGACAGTGAGACCTATGCAATTGATGACATATATATATAGTAAATTGTTAAAAATACCAAATAACCCCTCAGTAATTAATTTAATGATAAGTTGCCACTATGCAGTTACTTAACTAGGTTTTCACCCTTTTCTGACCTTTAAAAAATGTAATAATATTTGAAAGTGAAAAATCAATGCACTTTTAAAATATTAAATTGATGATATATTTATTTTAAAAAATAATTGAAATGGCAACACATTATATTGACTCGGACTAAACATGATTACTTTGTGAAATCTGCAATCCAGAGCATGAAACCGTGAAAATGAACTAAATATCAAAAGCTGAAAATAAAAAAATTATTTAATTAAAAAGAGCAATAAAATTTAACAAAGAATGAGAAATAAAAAGGCCTAAAATAATCCTAATTATTTTCAAAATAATTAAAAAATTATATAGAAAACAAATAATTTTTTTAATAGAGCTTAATATCTAATAAAATTAAATGTTGAAGAATAAAACTAACAAAAAAAACTTAAAAAGATATAATCCCAAATGAATCTCCTAAACTTAAAGTCCTAAATTCTTAACTCGTTAAATCTTAAATTTATGCTCAATCAAGAAGCCTAGAGCAATGTTGAAGTATGAAATCAGAAATGTATATATCAATTTTAAAAACTTTTCAAGTTAAAAAAAAACATAATAATAAAAAATAAAGGATAAAATCACAAAAAAAATCTTAAATAAAAAAAATTGTGATAAAAAAATGAGAATCTAATATAATAAATTGAAAAATTGAAAGGGTATGAAATAAAAAACAAATTTTAATTTTATAAAAAAATTTAAATAAAATTTTTTTAAATTATACTTGGCTTTACTTTAGAACCTAAAGATAATTTTAAATTATTTAAAGCTGATATTATTTATAAGTTTGTTGAGAAATTTTATCCTGAAAATTTTAATGAACAAAAGATATATTATTTGATATCTCAACTAGAATATTATCAAATTAATATGATTCATTATAAGAACTTTCAGAATATATCTACAATTTCTGAATTACATTAAGGATTAACTGAAACAAATAAATAATATCGTTATCATTTGATTGATAAGTTGATTTGTCTTATTTTGACTTTGTCTATACCTGTTTTCACTGTTACTACAGAGTAAACATATTGAGCTTCATAACTATGATAGTGTATTTAATTTTTAGTTTTATATTCTTTAATCTTTTTTAATATTTTTTGTTATGTATTTGGATTGAAACTTTATTGTTAACTTGATAAATTTATATATACAAGTTAATGATTGATCTTAAAAAGTAATTTATAAGTATTTATATTGTAGGTCAGGATAGAAAAAAATTCATGAATTTATTTTTGCATATAAACATTTAATAATTTTAAAATTTATGAAACTAAAACTGATAACTTTTTAAAAATAATTAAAAACCAAACAATCATTTTATTTTTTTATTTTTTTCACCATACATGTAAGAAGATACATGTGAATCATATGTATGACCTTTGGTTTATAAAGAACACACTTTTTGGTACATATTATTGCCTTCGGTTTTGGTACACTCATCTAAAGGTTCAAACACCGAACAAACCTAGGTTATTTGGTATCTTGTGTGACATGTTTAATTAGGTCTGAAATTTATTTTTGACTCTTGACCTGATTCATTCGGCAAAAATTCATTTAACTTTATAATTATTTTTAAAAAAATAATATTGTTTTGAATTTTTTTGAAAAAACAAAATTTATAGTTAACCTGTCCATCAAGTTTAGTGCGAGATTGACACTTAAATCAGGTTTGACATAGAATTTGGAAAGGTTAAATTAAATAGCTTGGAAAATAACGCTAGTCTGTGTGGGGGTGGGTGGGTCAATTGCAATGAACTCACCTTTGGCTTCACCGCTTCCATAAACAAGAACTTCTTCTCGTTTCTCATGGGGATGGAGCAAGTAATCCACAAAATATGCAGCAAAGGAGTTTGCAGAGACGTAAGTGTAAGAGAGTCCAGCAGCTTCTGATGCTCTCCTGATCTTCCTTTTGTTATCAAGCACTGTTTCGAAAGGTGGCAGCCCACTAACCCTATCGACCTCATTTCCAAATTCTGATGGCACAAACCTCTAACAGAACACGCACAGAAGATCATGACAAGCTTGAGCTAGTTAGCCAGCATTTCTCCAAGAAGGGATACGGTATAACTTACCTGGATGTTACCAGCTTCTTTCATAGCACTAATTATTTTGAGTTGGTCTAGATGCTGAGGAACTGCAAGAGTAGAAATCACTACATCTACTTGTTTTACTGCTGAAACAAGCTTGTCATGCTCTTCCAACTCTCCCTGTCAAATTAAGATTGGATTACACCAAGGACATTCTTGGCACCACATATGTATAACATCTTATCCCTATAGGCTATAAGTATCTTGAGACCGAGTCTCTACTTTGTAAATAGAAAGAACTTCTGTATACGTACGTACATGCATGCTAATGAATCGAAATTAGTAAGTAAAGATAAAGTTTATGGATGTTGAATGGAAGAAGCCAAGTGTTTACTTGGAATACAGTGACTCCCATGGATTCGAATTCCTTGAGGAGGTCTAGCTTGGAAGGATTGGTGTCTGGTTTGACAGGGCGAACATAAGCGTAGGTTGGATGGCCTATCGAGAGGCTTGCCTTGATCATGTATAAGCCAAGATACCCAGTCCCTCCAAATACTAGTATCTTGCTCTTCTCACAAGCCATGGTTCTCCCTTCTTCTTTGTTGTTCTTTATTTCTCAAGTGCTTCTTGCAGTCTGTTGCAATAGCCAGGAAATACTTCACTTGAAGCTTGGAACTTTGATCTTTATATAGGAAAAGTATCCCTTCACTATTCCCTGGCAGACTATAGCAGTGCCTTCACAAACTGCTTTTCACTTTTTTCTCCCAAGAATTAAAAAAAAATGAGAAAAAAAATAAATGGTTTGGTTGCATGCATGTTCTTATACTTTAGATGTTACCTTTTCTTTTGCCTTGTTTGAACTTTTATTATTATTATTATTTTGCCATGCCTTGCAATATTGGTAACAATTTCATCCATTAATTATATTATTACTGCCATGAAGGAAATTGAATTTGAAGACAAACCCTATTTTCTCATTTTTGACAAATCATAGGTTATCCTCCGCACAAGACAAGGGAAGAAGAAGAGTCATGGCACAGGCTGCTGTCATTCGTATGACAAGTCACCACACCAGCCAATTTGGTCAGATCACGTATGAATGGCTGATGTTGTCTTGTTTTACCATGTGTATCACGAAATATTGTGCGGACAAGTTAGGACGAAGAGCCTTCAAAATGTTTCACCTGGCAGAGAGGTTGGAGCCATGGTAAGATTTCTGTGTTGATTGATGGAGGTTTGTTGTCTTCTTGTTTGTGGGGGACTGTATTTCATGAGTATGAAAAAAGCAAAATTATTATCTGCACATTTTTAAACTCCTAAAAGAATCTCAAACTCTCTAGTAATGGATCTTGATAAATTATTAATATTTTTATTAAGATAAAATATGAATATTTTATTTTAATATGTAAAATATTTCTACTATGATAAAATAATAATATTTTATCCTGAAACATAACAAATTTTTACCTTAACAAGACAAATATATTTTACTGTTAATCCTTTCTCTTAGAATGAAAAGAGAGACCTTAGGGCTATAAAAAGAAGAAAAAAGATAACTATCAGAAAATGGGGTTTTATCCCTTTCACAATGATAGATCTATTATAAAAAAATATTTTTTTTCAGAAATATAATTGATCTCTCTTTGAACTAATGCTAATTTAATCATCGGAGAATCTCCAAATATACATGAGATAACTTTTTGCATATAACAAGCATGGTTTATCAGCCACTTTGCGAAGAAATAATGGATTGGATTGCTAGAACTAAAAAATTAACAATCTTATCTCAAGCCTCAGCTTGTCCTTCAAGCTCATGCGATAGAAATGTGATTCATCACATGTTATTCTCAAGGATAAGGTCATTATAAAAAAAAAAAAAATTAATGGCTTCTCCTATATATTCTCTATTTTTTATAGAATATTATGCTTGTCAGTTAAAAGTATCATCATGTATGGTTATAAAATCAAAATAGTCTAGCAGGTAGACCCTACATCTGGTTGACCCAAGGTCTAGACCAAACCATCTTAAAAAAATATAAAAAAAAACTTGATTGATTCAGTTAAAAATATGAATTAACTCACTAACTCAATCAACTTGAGTTTGACCTAGTTCAAACTCAATACTCAACCTAGTGCTAAAAAATTATGATCAAAATAACATCGTTTTGATTTTTTTTAATAAAAAAATGAATCAACTTATATTGACCTATAATAACCCTCTTAATATATGACCCTATCTTATCCTGAATCGAGCTCTAGGATGGAGTGTAACAACTATGCCAACATTGCAAACTATATTTCTCTAAAATTCTTTTTTATTCTTGCTTTTTCCCAACCCTCCATGTTATATATTAATATATTTAATGCTGAAAAAGAAATCTTTCATCCATGCAAATATATAAATATTAATCCTTAATGATATTGAAGAAAGTTTTAAAGGGACTTACTCAATTAAACAATATTACCTAGAATATCCACTAAAATTCAATTCAAAATTAATTGAACCAAATAGTTTTCAAAGTTATTGGAAAATTTTGGTTAGAATTTTTTTTTGAAAAAATTGATTTGATTTTGTTTTTAAATTTTAAAAACTAAAAAACAATCCAAATTAAACTAAAGCAAAAAAAAAAATTGATCTGATTTTGGTTTTAAATTTTAAAAAATAAAAACAAACAAACCAAATTATACTAAAACAAACCAAATTGTTAGAATTATTAAATTTTTTCAAAAAAAGCCCAATTAAAAATGTCACAACCCAATTTCTAAATCCATAATTGGTATATAGGCAAAGTTCCCCTCCAGGGTTGAATACCTATGCGAACCCAAACTCATATACAAACTTATCTTTTAAATAACTCAATTAGAGTTCAACACAATAATAATAACAAAACTAACTTCATAATATCGTTTGATTATCTTAATATAAGAGTTAATATAAATTTATAGTTGTGGAGCAATAACTAGAAATAAAGAAAAAATATTAATTATAACAAAAAAAACAGGTTCAAAAAATCCAATAAAAATAACTTGTTAATAAGTTATAAGCCCGGAAAAAAAAAATGAGAGGATGTCAGTGAGTAGATGACATTTAATATATATACATGAGATAATATAACAATGAAAAATATAGTCTCAATGAGTAGATGACATCCAATATATATACATGAAATAATATAACAATGAGGAGTACATACACACACACACACACACAAAATGGCTTTATGTTTTTATATAAAAATTTTTCAAATAGACCATAACAAGAATGTTATAAGGTAAAGCTTATTAGAAAATCAAAATGCAATGAACATAAAACTCTGTACTGTAGGATGATGAATCCACATGGATTAGTGATTCCACTGACCAACTAGAGTTTCAAATATGATGTGTATAAAGACTAACATTATCATATAAACATATGTATTCTAACCGGAATAGCATAAGTTTATATCATAATCAAATAGAAAGATTTATATTTCAAAGTTTAACTCATGACATCAATCAAAATTATCCAAAATTTGATAATAATAATTCATCAAATAAATCTTAATTATTTGAATAATATAATTTGATATTATAAAATCTAATTCATAAGGAAAAAATCATAAAATTTAATAATTAAGATTTATCAAATAAATCTTAATTATCCATCAAACCAATCTGAAAAGCTAAAATTATAGATAGGGATCAATTTGAAATTTTATTAGATCTTTATGGGTCAAATTGTAATATGTCAAATTGGAGGACCAAAATTAAAATGTCATAAATTTATAATTATACTGGAATTTTGTACATAATTCATCCTCAGTTCTATCTAGAATCTCAAATTATATTCTAGGGATCAATATGTAATTTTTAAAAATTGAAGGATTAAATTATAATTTTCACAAATTAAAAGATCAAAATAAAATTTACACAAATTAGAATCCGGAAAGTCCTCATGCAAATACCAAAACATTAGAATTTGATAAAAAGAAAAAATATCTATAAATAACATTGTTGTCTTTTCATATATTGTGATCAAAATATATATGGAATTAAAATAAATAAATAAAACTTAAAAAAACAATAGTGCTCTTGAGTTCACTCTCATGGGTGTTAATGATTAGGAGGCAATGTAGTTTTTTATAATAAAAACAATATAAAACAACCTAGAAAAAATCCTTATATGATAGTTAATTTGTTGGTTTTGTCTTTAAAGGGATTGAAGAAATGATATTATTCTAAAAAAATAAAATAAAATATCCTTTAAGTAGTAGATTTTAGATTATTTTTTTCTACTTTAAATTAGTAATGTTATTGTACAAATAAAATAAATTTACTAATCTAATTATTTTACAGTAAAAATACCTAATTAAAATGTTTTTTGAGTGACGTTGATTTCATCAAATCACTATTTCAAATAATAATAATCCAAGTGTTGGGCTAAAATAGTGTCTCTTTCAACTCTAATTTTTTTTTTCTTCTTGATGTTCTTATTATTAAATTGTTACTATTTCTTCTACCTTGTTTCAACTTTTTATTTTTTTATTTTGTTATGTGTTGCAATGGTAAATATTACATCCATCATTTTATTAGTGCCATTTAGTGAATATGGCAATCGTAGCATAACAATTACTTATAAATAAATTTTATGTAATAACTGTTCTTACATGACAAAAAATATTCTATGATCCTGCGCCCATCTTATCTATTTTCTAGAGTAGCACTACGATTTTAATCATCGATAGTGCTTTGCTTTTGGAATTATATTGACAAATATTCTTGATTATTATTGAAGATTAATTAATTTTCCTATATACTAATTGAACATAGTTTCACTAACAAGATTCCATAACTTCAATATCTCGGTTGAACCTTTTTTTTTTCTTAAAAAAAAAATCATCTCCCATAATTGTATATAAATTACTAATATTCAGTTCAACTCAAATTATTTTTCAAATAAAATTGTTTTAATAATTTTTTCATATAATATATATATATATATGTAAAAACCAAAACATTATTGTTTTGGATTATTTTTTTTTTGAGAAAAATGTATTGGCTATTTATATTTTTAGTGACCCAACCAAATTAATTAGATTTAATTGAATTAGTATTTAAACAAAAAAAAAAACCTTAACACGAGCTAAAGTCAAGATCAACAAGCCTCACTCAGTTATAAGTCAAGTCTCAACAAGGCTCACTTAAGCAAAGCCACATTTAATAATTATGCTTTGATTTTTCATCGTATTTCTTTCAACCAACGTGAAAGAGAAAATAGGAATCAATACTTATCATCTGACCTTGTCTATCCCAATGGCTAACTTGTCATCTCTTTGACTAAGATAATGATGGGTATTATTGACATTTTCTTTTAAAAAAAGGGGAAAAAAATTAAATATTTTAACTTCTAACTGTCATTTTACAGTTCTTGTTTTATATTTTATATATAATAAAAACATACGTATATTATAGTACTATGATCTCAATATCCCCTCAATAACTCAGGTTCAATAATAATAAAGAATTTCGGAAACAAGTAGCCTTTTTTAAACAATCTTAGTTCTCCCTGTTTTACTACAAAACCCCAGATTTCCTCCCATGAAACAAAGGAAAGTTCTGCAGATCTTGTACGACGTCGGAAGCCTGTGACACGTGACCAGTAGACCCTCTTTTATTAGGCAAATTCATAATTGACGAGTCATCTCACCAACCCATTATACACAAGGATGAGTTCATCAAAGAAAAAGATTGATGGCTTTTCCCATACATTCCCCCTTTCCTCGAGGAATATTCAAGCTTGGAACTTAAAAGGAGGGCCTGTCTGCCCCTCTCACTGGATCAAACAAGATCAACAAAAATAATGTGGAAGGAAAAAACAAATTGATTCGACAAAAGTTGATCCTGTCAAAAGTCGCGATATAAAACAAATAGTTCTTGAGTGTCAATATGGTTTGATTTGGACAGTTTTGATTATAATTTTTAATCTAAAAATCAATTTAGGTTTTAAATTTAACCAGAACAAACTGAATCTAAACCGATCAAAGCATAGCATAACTAAAAGTTCATTTATTTAAATTGAACTGTTATGATTTTAACAAATGTAAAACCAAATCTGATTGATCATTTTGTTCAAAATTTTGGAAGAAAAAAAATCTCACTTTGGTTGGGAATTTTTATTCAAACCAGACCATTCGGACCTATACTCTACTCGACTTGAAAGTATGGTTCGAATTCTGTGAGTGGGGTGACGATTTTAGGACTGTCAGAGAGCTAAACCAAATTTGTAGCTGGACCATAATTAGAATTATTTATTATAGAGGAACAAGATGAGAGATTAAAAATCCCATCTTTAACACAACAAATGGGTTACACAATGGGGTAAACCTCCCCTCCCTCTGTTCATCCGTCCTGTATATCCTACATTTGCATGAGATTCAATCTCTAATCTCTTAGGACAACGCCAATTGCCTAAACTAACTAGCCCCACAAAAGTTAACATTTTAATCTAGTAAACTGATCCTCAAGGTTACAGATTAATCGTCTGAGGAGCACGGCCACGGGGAAACAGTTTAGAGGCACTGACCTGCAATAAACACTTCATTAGCAACGTATATCATGCAAAATCGGAGGGCGTGAAACAGAAATATGTAAGAAATGGAATACCGGCTTCATTAGGTTGTGTGATTGAAGAGCAAAATTCCTCCTTGTTCTGCAGCGATGCCAACGTCTTTCATTTGACTCATTGCAGCTTAACAACCCACAAACCAATTATTGAGAATGTTAAGTTTCCAACAGCTGACCATCCATTCAGCCTTTTGCACTTGTGCATTATCATCAGCTGAGCAAGGTCTCTGAGCAAAACTTAGTGGTGCACCATTGAGTCCTAGGATTGGTAGAAATTCCATGTCAATCTCCGGGCAAAACACTTGGTGATGCAGTGGTTGTCAGATTGACGAAAATTGTCTGAGTCTATGAGCAAAGCGATTGTACTGAAGTTTTGAACTGTCAGGTTAATCGAACTTGAGAAAGTAACATTTGCAGCAAAGACTAACTTGTACGAGTAGTTTGTTGTTCTTGGACCCAATGGATATCCTGCTCAAAAGAAGAAATTGCAAGCATAACCATCCATTGGAAATCTAAAAATTACACAACTTGACATTGAAGATAATTTAACATGGAAAATGATGGGCATGGCTTGTAAGTTAAATATTTAGAACTGCCAACTCTTACCAGCTTCTGATACTCGACATAAAACAAACACTATCTATTCTATCACTAGTATTGATTTGTCCTCAGACACTTCCGAAATCTTGGATATCCAGAAAATATGACCAGGTTTGATTCATAAAGAAGTTGGTTAAAAAAGTAGACCTAATTCAACCACAAAGGACGGGTTTAGTGGCTCTTGGTTTTTTTCAAAACTCAACCACCTAATTCAAACAGCTATGCTGAATAGAACTCTTCTCTAATATTCAGTTCCACAATCTAGTTCGTTTGGTATAAACTTGGCAAGAGGACATAAGTATCAGATATTTAAAAGGTCCTGCAAATAAACTGGAGCCCTTAAAGAAAAGTTTTGAAATAAGGATTGCAGCACAAATACAAGTTACTACATCCCACAAAAAACTTGTTGCTGCTCTGGATAGATGGAGATGGAGATCACTTGGCCTAAGTTTATGTCCTATTATAGGTCTAGAGTAAATAACTACCATTCAGATGTGGGATCAAGATGACTCCTCCAAAAAATGAAAGAAGTGCTTGGTAAATTTTTCAAACATTTTGAAACATTTAAATGACGCAAAAGAAAGATTTAAGACTGGTCTCTCTGGCAAGGACTTTCATTTCCTTTTTGGGCAAAGGGAGTAACTAATACCTTGGTTTCTAAGAGCACAGATATATTCAAAGATGGTAACTAATAGTTTGTTTACCATCTGAGAACACTGCCATGACATGCTTACTGATAGGTATTCAATTGACTTTATAATAATAATAGATAGGAAGTACATAATGGCATGATTAATAAAGGAAAAAATGCGTTCAAAAGAGAGAATAAAATTAGCAGGAACGAAGAAGAAAAGGAGAAACAAACCATTTGACATATGCTATCTAACAATTGCAAGGCTTCTTCCCATCTGTTGACTCTGAGTAGACCTTTAATAAGGTGAACTAAAATGCTTAGCTCTGGAATACTGCCCCTACTGATCATGTCCGCATACAACTCAAAAGCCTTATCAGCTTTATGTGCAAGTGACAGATTCTCAATCAAAGTAATGTGTATATTCTGACTGGCAGCAGAAAATGGTGAAAATGATGAGAGCTCTTCATTCAGCTCAAGAGCAATCTCTAGTCTCCCAGCCTTGATAAAATTATCAATCAGGACTCTATAAACTGGAGCAACTGGCACTGAATCATTCTCACTTATCTCAGATGAAAGATCAAGAGAAGCTATAAATTCACGATTGAAACCTTCAATGACTTTACGATAACCTGCTACATGTCTTGGCCAGTATGTCTGTTTCATCTCTTCTAAAAGTTTGTGAGCCTCATCTAAAAGGCCAGTAGAACAGCAGTGGTTTATCAAAATCCTATAGGTCACAAAATTTGGAGCACAGCCCTTGGAACTCATTTGTTGCAACAGCTCAAGGCATTTTTCAACTCTCCCTGCTTTTCCAAAGCCATCAATCATTGCAGTATAAGTTACGACATTTGGATTACATCCTTTTTCTTCCATCATAACCATAAGCTTGTAAGCTTCATCTGTCTTTCCAACTTTGCAGAGGCCATCAATCATCTCGGTGTAAATAACAACATTAGGAGCACATGAATTTTCTAGCATTTTGGACAGGACTTTCAAGGCAAGATCTAACCGTTTTTCCTTAAACAACCTATCTATCAAAGAGCTGTAAGTATATACATTTGGGTCATACCCACACTCCAACATCTTAGTAAACACTTCTTGTGCTTCGTCCAGCTTGCCAGCCTTGCAACATCCATCTATAAGGGCATCATATATGACATGGTTTGGCTCACAACCTTCCACTGACATAGATTTTAGCAAATCCCGTGCCTCTTTCACCTGATAGGCTTTGCACAAACCATCAACCAGAGCTCCATATGTAAAGACATTCGGTTCATTCGAAGCACCATCAACAACCCTGAAATACATATCAACATCTGGGATCTCCACATTTTCCTTTTTCATTATTTTGTAAATCTGGCTAGCTTTTTCAATCTTCCCTGCTTTACATAGACCATCAATTAAAGCTGTATACGTGACAATATTAGGACTACAACCTTTGGACAGCATCATCTCATAAACTTCATTTGCCTTAGACACCTTCCTAGATTTAAGGTAAGCATGTATAAGAGCAGTATAAGTCACAACATTTGGGACACAACCATCTCTTTCCATTTCATCAAACCAGTTGCGAGCCTGTTCTATTAGACCAGCTTTACAAAAACTATCAATTAGTGTAGTATATACATACACGTCTGGAGCGATACCATTCCTTTTCATTTCTTGAAACAATTGAAAAGCCTTCTCTACTTTGGATGCATTGCACAAATAACCAATCACTTTTGAATAAGTACTGGTATCAGGTATAAAACCCTTACTCATCATTTCACAGATAACATTATATGCCTTGTCAAATTTTCCAATCCCACAAAGACATCGAGAAAAATTGCTGACGTTGACTTTATTTAGTACAACCCCTGCTTCAAGCATTTCACCATAGGCTTTCTCAGCCAAGTCTAACACATCCTTGCCTGGCTCCTCGCTGCTACAAATACCGCCAATCAATATATTGTAAACAACATAACCTGGCTGGCACTCACATTGCACCATTTTCTTTAGCAACTTATAGGCATAGGCATAATCTCCAGATCTGCAATAAGCATGAACAAGAGAATTAAATATCCTAGGACTGGGATAACAGCCCTCTGTGATCATCATACTAAGAATTCTCTTACATCTACCAAGTTTTTCCTTATTCAAACACCCACAAAGCAAAATCCTATATGTCAAAACATTAGGAAGGCAAGAACTAGCCCGCATCCTGGTCAAAAAATCCATAGCTTCTTCAAAAAGCGAAGCTTCACATAACCCTGATATCATCTTCGTGTAAAGCACTGTATCAGGCACAAATTCTTCCTTCTCTAGTAACGACAAGGCTTCTCTCCACTTTCCTGATTTACAAAGGGAATGCGCAAAACAGCCCAAAGTAAACTCATCCATTCTATACCCCATAGTTGACATCTCCCTATGAACCAAATATGCAGAATCTATTCTCTCAGCTCTTAAAAACACCTGAAGCAAAGCATTATAAGTCAACCTTGACGGTTTATACCCAAAATCCTTTAGCCTACCTAACTCCTCCAATGCAGCATTCCACAACCCATTTTGACAACATTTACGAATCAATACATTGAGCAACTTCCCTAACACTTGCTTGTCATCATCCATAATTTCACGCAAAAATTTCTCTGGTACTCTATCAATACTATTACTACTACTACTTTCTAATATCTCTAACAAAGCATTGTACACGGGCAAAGTATGATAATACCCAATTTGCCTACCAGCCCAAATAAAAAAATTAACACACAATTCAGGGATTTTAAGTATACTCAAAACCTCAACAACCAAATTTGGATTCAATTTCTCCCTGTGCTCTCTTAACAATTTCAGGGTCTGGTTCCCAAACCCATCATTATTATTCAAAATCACATTTGCAATCAAAGTAGCTTCATTTGAACACTTACCAAGATGCCTATCTTCACTAGGACTTAACAAAGAATCGTGTAAAATTGCGAATTCTTCGCTAGAAAAGGCCTCGACCCGCGATTCCACTTGCAAAAAAGGGTCATTTGGATCAACCAGTCCTTCAAGATTGTCACCTGGAGAGGTGGAGGTGAATCTGGTAGTTATAAAGGTTGAGTTTTGGCATTGAATTTTGGGATTTTGGCTGGAAAGTTTGTAAGTTTGAGAGTGAACTGATGAAAGGGAAAGGGGTTTTGATTTACGAGAGGAAAGATAAGGATTTAAGTGAGAAAGGAGTTTGGTTAAGACCCTCCTTTTCATTTGATTTTTGGGTGTGAATTTGGAGAATTTGAAAGAGAAATTGATTTTTCAGATTGTTTGTTTGTCTGTTCAGTTTAGGATGTAGGGTTCAAGGAGGGCTTTTCTTTTGCAGGTGGATGGATTTTTGGGTCTCCTATGCTGGTTGAATGATGGGTCGTTTTCCTCTAAGGTTCGTAAATTATGTCAATTTTCCCATTATGTACAAATATTTTTCAAATACCTCAAATATTTCAATTTCACTTACATTTTGGGCCTTCTATAAACTTGAAGAAGGTTATAATTTGTTGAATCATGACCTCAATGTAGGAAGTAGAGGGACGACATTGAAAACAAATTTACAATCCTTGGACGATAATTAAAAAAAATTGTAGTTCAGAGGAGACATAGAACGAACTCTTAAGCCTCAGGGAGGGAGCATTGGAAGCTGAGGACGCTGTGTTTTGTTGAACAGCTGGTCGTTTAAGGCCTCCCCGCAATGAATTCTATGGGAAGTATCTTATTATATAATAATAATAATAATAATAATTGTTTTGATTGTAGCTTATGAATACAAGCTTACATAGAGATTAACTTGAAATTCAGTCAATCTTGGTCGAGTCAAATAAAATAATAATATTATTATTTTGATTAACCTATTTATATGCTTAATTTTTTTTTAATAAAAATAACAGTTTTAATCAAAAAAAAAATATTAAATTGGGTTAAACAGCTTAGCCTAGCCCTTCATTATGTTAATTCTCCAATCGGCTTTAATATCTATGAATTCTAAGTGAAAAATATTATGCATAATAATGATCTTTTCACTTAATGTACTAGTGGACAATGATCTTCGATATGGTTCTGTAATTCTTTGCTTCATCTCCTTGATAAGAATATAAGACCTAACAACAAGTGTCAATCAATAGTATTTTCTCTGGGTGGAAAGCTCCATTCTCACTATGTAAGATCCTGCCATTCCATTTCATCTTTTCTGCAATACCTTTCACTTCAACAATGATGTCAACGTGATCTCTTATTATAACAGCTCCTTCTGGACGAAGAATCCGGTGCATCTCCAGAAGGATATCGAGAATGCTGCACCTGCACGAGACATGAACAATGCAAATAAGAAATAAGCATTTTTATCCCATTCTTCTGTGGGTAGAGTATGGAGACTCATTTATGAAATCATGCCGGCGACCAGAGAAGATTACTGCAGAACTGAGTGATCAGAGCTAAACTCTAGTTTTCGGCAAATTTTGGCATGAATATCTGCATGTATGGTTGTTTATAGAGCAAGAACATTGGAGAAGATTCATTAATTTTTTTCTTGCAATCACAGGGATTCAAAATCTGAAAAGCCAATAGAAAATTTAAATTAATTGTGGACTATAAGAGTTATCTGGAGCTATCATCACTGATGCTTTCAACAGTGACACTCTTAAGTCTTTTTCGAATCAATTCATTGAGCCTCTCTTTCTTTCTCCTTTTCTATTTGAATAAAACTTATCATGATTTTTTTGTTGCAGGATACTGACTTGAAGAGAATTATACAATCATTCAATAGGGAAATTTTGAATAAACTGCTTACTTGTCCATATACATGCTGAATACACCATGAGCATGTATCAAGTCGTATGTCCGAGGGTATGTTGAGAAGGCTTCACACCTGCAATCCACCTTCTATTGCTTCACATCTGATTAAATGAAAAGGAGTTGCATTTTTCTTCTGGAATGCATCTTAGTTTATCAGTTGTTTTTTCTTAAAAAAAGAAGAAAATGATTTTCCAAAGAAATAAATGTCAAGTTACGCCAGTATAAGCCCTTGTCAAGGAATGGTCAGTCATACAAGGAAATGATTTCATAAATACGTGTGAGACAGCGTTGGGGTTCATAGATCTGAGTAAACCAGGAAGGGATAAAAGAAGAAAATTGAAAATCAGACTTCACTTTCAAAGATTCAACTTAAGTGTAATGCACAAAGCAAAGACTGCAGAAAATTACAGAGATCAATATCTCCGCAATGTATATTACCATCATCGAATAAATAGAAAATTATGCTAACATGAAAATTCAAAGAACTAATTTCGTTCTTACCAATTCATGTATGTTCCAATGAGGCCACGATCATACACAATGCTAAGGTTGTTCTGTTTAGCATCATAAGGTACTACATTCATTACCCAAACTGGATATTGAGTCAGTGCTGCAGCAAAACCTCCTATGCCAGCATTCATATCCATTATGTTTCTGTATCTGCCTCTGGAGAGAGATTTGAGTATGATCCCATAGTTTCTAACTCTTCTTTTCCATAACTGATTATCTCCTTCGAAGGCCGCACCTGAAATTCCTTCACTTTTAGTCCTAGGAGGAGCAATATTCAACCTTTTGGACCATTTTTCAAGAGAACCCCCTGAGATGTCGTGGATATCTGTTACATTTAGAAGAGGAGTAATACATGGTTCCATCTTTTTATACCTGTGAAAGCATCAAGAGAAATTAGAAAAATTTATCATGGGTTATTGGTACATACAGAAATGATAAGGTTCCCACAATGTTTTATAAGATTTCATTTTCACAAAAATTATCATGGGCTCCATGTCTTGAAATATGTTTAGCTTGCACATGTGGCTTTGGTGATGTTTTTTAGCATCCATCTGCAGCATCACTATAGTTACAACATACAACAAGAGGGAAGAGTATCAGACAAATTCTGACATGATAAAAAAAAGTAACCTCTATCCTTTAGACGTTGTCGATGTCAGACAAATTGACAGGAGTGAGCACACCACAACCCAGAAGGCAAGAGTCTCTTTGCAAGATTGCTATACCAGAACTCTTGCATATTAGTCTGATCCAATTGAAGTGTCATGACTCGTGATTCATGGAAAGTACATTGGCTAAAAGTGAAAATACAATGAAAAAACTCACCAACCAGCATCAGGATCGCTGTTAATACAAAACCGGGGAGATTTCCAAATCCTCGACTTTATGATGCAGTGAACGTGGTTATTTGGTTTTCTCCACACAGCAATTGCTCCCTTCTCAGCAACTTTCTTCCAGCACAGTCGCACAGCAAGATCTTCCAACCTTGCTTGCTCTTGCTCTAATTCCTGAGCTCCCACCTCTGACCCCTGGTAATTAGCCTTCCAATTTATAGGTGGTCCAGAAAATATCCAGTAACCACCAGGACGCAACACACGGTCAATTTCCATGAGGTAAAGTCCATCTAGCCATTTGCATCGTGAAAAGACAGGAAAAGAAATAAGATATCGGAATCCCATTGAACTTCCGCAAGGGGACAAGATCATCAATGAAATGATTGTCTTGGGGGGGGGGGGGGGGGNGGGGGGGGGGGGGGGGACGAAGAAAAACATAGATGCAAAATGAATCAAGTTTTTTTTTTTCCTGATATTGATATGATTCTAATTTGATTCTTGGAGCAGTGAAAACATTAATTACAATATAAATGTTCTTTTATCAATCTCAAATGCACCGACACCTTCATAAGCCATGGAACGAAAAACGAAGATACTTTGTTTGTCATTTTAACATTATCATGATAAACACACAGCAATGAATAGAACCTATTGTGAGTACCATATTTAGTCCATGGAACCAAGCATCTGGCACAGTGAACCATATCAAATGATCTTGAAGGGAATGGCAACCGGTGGATGCTAAGTATACCAAGCATGGCTGGAACTCCTCTTTCCAGTGCAAACTGTAATTGAGCTTCATGTTTATCACTCGGCGCTATTGACATTGTGAGGATGTTATAATCCATTAAATGTGCTCCAAAGCTTGCAACCTGGAAAGAATCAACGAATGGCCAAAATTTTAGCAAGCAGAGTCCAAGTATCAAATTTATAAGAACAGTTGTGATTCGCAATAAGTTCATATGTGTTCAACTTCTACAATTTTAGCCTCTCTAAGCCCCTGCTTTCAAAATTGAAGAGACAATACCTACAAGCAAGGGTAAAAATAGGTTAAATCCATTAAAAATTAACACTCTTTAGCTCTTCTCCTTCGTTGTGCTATGAATCATCACAAACCCAAATATATAAGATCACAATTTAAAGCATGCCTAAAATGCAAGCACAGACAAGTTCCACCAAGTACCTAAATAAGAAGCAATTCATAACTTACCCCGCATCCAACATCAAGAACGGTCCTTATACTCCCAGATTTCAAAGGCACAAAACGTTTAATCTCATCAACATAACCCTTAACTCCTTTGCGAAATGATGTCCCACCACCTGGAAAAACCAGCAAATCACCTTCCAATCTAACCCAATTCTGTGTTTTCTTGACCTCACTCAGCTCCTTAAAAGGCAGGTTCTTGAACCAAGCGTAGTTCCTACTCTTTGGCCATGAAAACGGTCTCTTGTACCCAGCAGGCCTTGGAACCAAACACGTTGGTTTTTCATGAGGTTCAGGGCAATGTCTCTCTCTACTAAAGAATCTTTCAGCAGTAAAATCCGTTTCTCTTGATGGATCATGGCAAGGACAGTAGTTGGTGAAGTTTGGAGGGCAGAAGTTGAAGAATTGTAGGTTTCTGAGAGGTTCTTGAGGGGGAGAGAGTGTGTGGTGTGATTCAAAGTCAAGAACGGACAATGAGAAGTTAAGTTGGTGACAGTTAAGTGGCTGTTTCTGCTCTTGAAGAGGGGGGCTAGTAGAATCGTTGGAGCTGATGTAGATACCAAGAATATAGGAGAGAGAGACAAGGAGAATGCAGATGAAGTATTTTAAAGGGGGATTCTTGAGAGGGTTTGGTTTTGCCATTACTGTGTCTCTGCTGCTGGGACTTGCAAAAATCGACACGTCGAAAAGGAAACGATGCTCATCAGTGAATTATTGTTTCGGAATTAGCCACTTTTTTGGAGGATTTGGACTTCTATTCTACGAGTTTCGTAAAGCATGATACCTTGAACTTAAAGGCCTATCACTGTTTTCCCATGAGCCAACATCTTGTTAAGGAACATTCAAAAAGCACAGCAGATGTGGAATGAAGGCATCAATGCTTCTGGCAGAGAGAATCATGACTATATATGTTCTTCACCTCACGGCCAGTCCTAGCTTATTTCCATCTGGGGAGATGGATAATGACTGCTGCTTCTATCATTATGATGATTTTTATCCATCCTATCTACAACAGGATGTCTTAAAAGGATGTTTTGCCTTACCCTTTTAACATACATGTAATATATTTTCTTAGACCTTGGGACTCTTCTTTTTAGCACCTAAAAATTCAAAAGCTAGTGTGTGAGATGCAAATATAATATATGGTTACTGAATTTGGGCATAAAAGAATATTATATGAATGCGCTACAAATAAATAAGTAGGTGTGGTAGGATTGAATTCAAAATTAATTATGAGATTTGAACACAAATATTAAACATAGCTCGGTAGATTAACTAAGGAATTGAAACCTGACCTAATATGAGTTTAAAAAAATTATTTTTATTAAAACAATATTATTTTGTTTTTAAATTTTTTTATTAATTTGATCAGGATTGGATTAGATCAACCGTATATTTAATTTTGATTAATTTAATTTTACCATGTTAATATCAAATCCAATTCAACTAAAAACTCAATATAAAACAAATTCTAGTTATTGAGTTTTTTATATTAACTCACGAGATCGAATCAAGTTTAACGACTATGTTTAAGATTATATTGATTTGATTTATATAGATTAAAGTTAAATTTATTTTTTATGCTAGCTGGTAAGCTTATGCCAATTATGATTGATCATTAACCTAGTTCCATTAATTTACATCTTAATGCATAATGTAACTATAAATTTTATTTAATCAATATCTCGTATCTTTATATAAAGTATAAATTAAAATGGATGTGAAAAGAGATGGAGAAAGCTGGCCTTTATCATTTACTTCATCCTATCTAAAATGAAGTGATTTAAGTAACTTACAGAGGTTGTATGATACTTATCACCTTCAATTTTTCAAGTTTTGTTAGTATCTCCTCATATTGAAGTTATTTTTCAGTTTTTGCACTCTTGCCACCATCTAAACATAAGTTGAAAGAACATTTTTACAATGGCATGATCCCTGTATGGCATGTACATACAAGCAATGGAAAAGAATTTTTTGTTGTAGTTAGTGTTAATTATACAAAAAACGAAAGCTAAAAAAAGCTCAAACATTCAATATGCACGTACTTATATTTCATTGAAGATTTATATGAAACTATTATTTTATCTTTAATAGACAAACTTACAAAGCTTGGAATTAGGGGTATGAAGATAATTTCCATGAGATATACTAGTTATTATATGAAAGAAAGGGGTTAATTGATATTTTTACATTTTTTATTCATAATGTAATTATTTAATCACTCTTAAAGGAAAAAAAAATTCCTAGATCCAAAGCTTTTCGGGTTTTTTTTAATACTTTTATCAAGTGGAATTACTTAGATGCTCTTAAAAAATAATATTTCTTAGTTTTTAATGTAATGACATTTTAGTTATTTTGATATTATTATTTTTATGTAGGGTCATGGCTAATTAGGTCTTTTAATATATATATATGTGTGTGTGTGTTAAAAGGTGGATGGTATATATGAGACACTTCAAGTGCTTTCCATGCGTGCGACATCAAATAAACTTCTGATATTGTTATTACAAATGACATTCGATGCACCTTACCATTCATGTCATGATGGTTAGGTGAGTATTTCTCTATTTTTTTCTCTTTCCTTGTAAGGAAATATATTAGTTATTACAAAAAAAAATTGATTATTTATTTGTTGATTAAATTAGGTTCTCATAATTTAATCTTAAATCATTTATTGAGTTAAGTTTTTTTTTTCTTTTCAATCTCATCCCTTTATATTTGATTTTTATATCATATTTAATTTTTATTTTTTTTAATTATAATGTATTTGGTCTTAAATTTTTTATTGATTTTTTTTAATTTCTTCTTTTGACATTTAATTTTTATATCAAATTTGATTTTTATTTTTTATTTTTTTAATTGAAATTGTTCAATTACATCCCTTATGATTTTTCTATGTTAGATTTGATTTTCTTTTCAAATCTATATTCTTTTCTAGATAAAAAGATTAGGATGAGAGGTTTTTTATGTCAGTTTCAGCCTGTTTTATGAGTTTTATTCTTTATAAAAATTCAAAGAATAAGATAGATAAAAATTAAAAAAATTAAAATTAAAATTAATAAAAAAATCAAGTTATAAAGAGGAAGTCAGAGAAAATTAATAATAATAATAATTCATAATAAATATATAATAATTAAAATTTTGAGGAATAAATTTGATATAATTAATAAATAATATAATTTTTAAAAATTATATTCTACCTAAAATAAAAAAAATAACTGAAATTGTTTTTGTTAATTAATGATAAATAAATATATAAAATAATTATAATATTTTTTTTAAAAAAAAAAGCACCTGCCATGGACAAGGAGCGCAACATGAGGACTGCTATCGTAAGTTCCCTAATGGGCCTCTTGCCCAATGAGCTCCCCTCTTTGTCGTGTCGGCAACTAGTGCGAGTCCAATTTTCTTAGATAATTAATTCCCGAATAAAAGTCAAGACCCAAGTCATTTCCTCCTTCCAGAGAAGCTCCAATTGTAAAACTAATTTAAATGAGTTAAATCAATACTATAGATTTTTTAAATAATATAAATAAAATTTTTATTTTTATAATTAATTTTTATTTATTTATTTAACATGAACACTTTTAATATCCTTAAGAAAAATATTGAGAAAAACTATGAAGATTAAAGGAGTAATATTTAAATAATATCTTTTTAATACTTCTATCTTTTTTAATTAATATATCGGAACAAATTTTCTGTTATAGAATGGTTATTTTGGCTATTTATTTGACTATTTCTTTGAAGCTGGAAAATATAAGAATCTGGTTTTTTTTTTCATTTGATTTTTTCATTGGAGATGCTTTGGTAACCAGAGATCTGAATCAAAATTATTACAACTACCCTGAATTGATTCCAGAAATTTATGACAAAAAAAGGCATGTTTTAAATTGAATTAAAAAAATATATTGGAAAAAATAAAATTTAATTGATCTAATTGAGTTTTTAATAATTTGGGTAATTAATAAAACCCAATGAAATCAAATTCAAAGACTTTTTTAAAGAAAAAATATATATTATTTTAATAAAATAATTAATTCAATAATTCATAAAATAAATAGATTTTTTTTAATTAACATTTAAATTAGATTGTACAGATATAAGCTAAACATGGAGACAACAATCTACAACATAATTTTTTAAAAAAAAACAAGTTTTAAAACCTTCCAATTTCTTACTATATTTATAGATAAAAGACATGGATTAGATGTTTAAATTTCATATAATTTTTTTTTAAGAATTTCAATCTTAAATCTTTATCCATGAATCTAATTTTAAGGTTTGTAATCCTTAATTATCTTAAATCAAAGTATTATTAAATTTTATGTCTTAAAATGGACGATTCCATCTCTATAATTGAAAAGAATAACAATAGTTTATTTCTATATCTTCAAACATCATATATATATATATATATATATATACACACACACACACTAAAAATAGTTATGGTTTCTTGAGCAAAAATTCTAAGAAAGATTCTCACTAAGTTAATTTACAAGTATACAAGAGTGTGTCTTGCATACAATTATTTTTTAAACTATACTTGGCTTCTTAAGAGTGTATTTGACAATGTAATAGTGGTTGCTTTTTAAATAATTTTTCGTGCCGAAATGCATGTTAATAGTATTTTTTTTATTTTTTAAAAATTATTTTTAACATCAGCATATTAAAACAATCCAAAATGTACAAACCATATTAAATTTTAACAAAAATAAAAAATAAAAATTTTTAATTTTTTTGGGAATGCAGGTTCAACCACATTCCCAAATAGACCCCAAGACACATAAAAATAAATGTTTTTTTTACTGTTTGAAACGCGGTTTCCCGTATAGACAACTCCGTTTGTTTTTGTGCGGTTGGAAAATGCTTATGTATTTTTTTAAATATTATATATATATATATTTAAATTATTTTGATGTGATGTTGTTAAAATAGATTTTTAAAAATAAAAAATTAATATTTTTAAAGTTTTTTTATGATTTTAATGCATTAATATAAAAAATCAGAAAAAAATTCATCTTAATACATTTTTAAACAAAAAATTATTTTGTAAAGTGCCTTGTATCATAATTTTAAATATATACTAATGTACATATGTTAATTTTAAAAATAAATAATATAAAATAATATTATTTTAATATATTTGAAGTAAAAAAAATCTTAAAATACAATTTTATCATATTCTCAACCCATATATTTCCAAGTAAAATGAAGTTTCTCATGATTTTAGCGGTGTTTTGACAAGAATAAAAATTATTTTTTTATTTAAAAATATATTAAAATAATATATTTTTAAAAAATTATTTTTAATATTATTTTATCAAAATAATTTACAAATATAAAAAAATTAATTTAAATCTTCTGTTTTTCAAATCCCGTTACTTCCTCGGGGACAAACAACCCCGAAGCATAAAATGGTAGTTGAACACGTGTTTGGTAGTTAAAACCGTTCAATGCCTTGTGTAGGAAGTATTAGCGTGGCAGATCCATATTTGTACACGTATCACCTCATCTAATGGTTTTTATTTGATTGAAAGAGGCATGCGGTCTTCGAGGGTCGGTGGATGGTGGCCTGAGATCTCTACGCCTGGCAATGGTCGGCACGCCACCTCTAGGCGACGAGGACCCAAACTCCAAGATCCATTTTGGTAAAGCAACTTCCAAGAACAATTCTTATTTTCTGAGACAAAAAACATGTTTGTGGGCACGCTGTGAGAGGCTGGAGTTGAAGAGAGACCCATAATTTTCTTAAAGGTCCACACGGTTTTAACAAGAACACTAACCTTTTCCTAGATTTTTTTTTTAAATTAGCATAATTAATTAAAAATATTAAAGGAATAATTAAGACTGTTGTTATTTAAAATAACAACATCATTTAAAAAATATTAAATAAGAAGAGAGAGAGAGAGAGAGAAATTTCAAAAATATATTAAAACTCTAATTATAATCTAAAATAAATATAAAATTATCAATAACCATCCAGGTGAGTCAAATTTATTGTTTAAAACAATTATGTCACCCTTAACTTTTGGACAACAAGTATTAAAAAAATCCTGATGATTTTTAAATAAATTTATATAATTTTTAAATAAAAAATAAAAAAGATATAATAAAAAAAACTACCTAAAAATTTATTGGCTATTTACTTAATTATATCATAGATCAAACCGCGGCACCGAATTCAAGTTGCTTGTCGTTAGCAGAAGTAGAGGCACGCTACTTTTATTCTTTTATTTTATTTTTTTACTTTCCCTTTATTTTAATAAGTTTGACTTGATTCTCAAAATAAAAAAAATAAAAAATAAAAAAAGAAATAAAGAAAAAGGGGTTAGGTGTTTCCTTTATTCAGGGCCGAGTTTGAGTTCTTGATGATGAAAGAGGCCGTCGCCAAATTTGCGTTTCCTAGACCACACATTGGTACATTCAGAACCCAAGCTAATTAAACTTTATTATTATTATTTGAATTAAAGATTAATGGAACATACAATATAATTATTAAAATTGGTATATTAAAAGAAAAAAAACCATGTAATTTTTGTTGAGAGAGCATGAAGTGGCTTGATATGATATATTTTATTGATTAAAAAAATTATATTTCCTCATTACCCTTAACTACCCATGTTTTGTTTTCTTGCTTGTATAAGTTGATCAAATTAATTTATTTTTTTGTGAAGAAATTATTTATCTTGACTACGAATATATATATACCAATTAATGTTCAAATTAAGGCTCTGGATGATATATTGTAGGAGAAAGGAGAAGAAGAAAGACCATAGGTGTCCCTCTTGAAAGCAACCACGCAAGAACTTGCTAGAAGGTTCATGGTGCTGAAGAATATTACGAGACATTATAATAAAAATCTTTACTTTAAGAACATTACTCACTATTTCTACTTGTTTGTGGTCAGTTTTGTTTTTTTAAATATAAAAAATAATAGAATATAAAATATATTATTTTAATAAAAAAGTGCTATTAGAAAACAAAGCATGAAGCTACAGTGCAAGATTTGATAGATAATCCACGTGTAATTTTTTGAAAAAAAACTCGAGGGAATTTGTTAACACTAGTGTCCAGAAAGGCAATGTTTTGTTTTGTTTTCCATGATCAATGTACTTGTGTGAGATTTTATTGGAGAAGTGGCCATAGTTGTTAAATCAAATTCGTGAATCGGTTCCGGAGGGGCGCTCACGTCAGCCGCCGGCGCCCGACCGCCGGATCCGCTGCAACTAGAAGTCTCTCGGAAGGATGTGTTGTCCCAGGGAAGAAGGAGGCCTTTCAGTGGAAGTTGCAGCTTTTAGGGAAAATTAAAGCAGTCAACGGTAGCCGACACCGGTTTATGACTCACTGGATCACCTGTAAGTAATCGGCTCGAATCACAAGAATATATTATCTTATTTTTAGTATAAATCCTGATGGAGTTAGTTCAGTTAATTGGGCTCTTAAAGACTTAATTGAGATTAACATATCTTATACAATTCAATTAAATATTCAATCCGAGTTTGTTTTATATATTTTAAATTAATTTATTAAACCGGGTTGAATAAACATGTTTAAAAATAATATATTTATTCTGCAAAATGGAAGTGTGGGCGGGCTGGACAGAAGAAAAATTGTACACCGTCTATTTTTCAAAGATAACTATTGGATAACGTTAAAAATAAAGTATATTATTATTATTATTATGAGGACTCTTGTTGGTCCAATTAATTAATTAATTAATAGGAAACCACCACCTCATCTTCCTCAAATCAGAACTTGTGTCTCAGAGCTAATCCTATAAATAAGGCAATCACCATTTGTGTTCATCATAACAGAAAACAAGTTCAAGATATCCATCAAAACCACACAGGAATCTACAACCTCCTTTAAAGATCATACAGAACCATCTCCTTTTACAACAGTTTCCATTTACCTTTTCAGTCTCACACCCTTCTACATATAACCACAGTTCCACAGTTCATCAGCTCTTTGCTTTTCACCATAGTTAAACACTACTCTACTTTCTACTCTCTGTATTGCCAGCTCTCTTTCTTTGAAGGCTGTACGCTCTTGTTCAACAATGGTATCGAGCCTAAGCAAATCTAGATCTGGTGCTTCACGGCTGGTTGATGGCAATAGCAAGTCCTTGATCTCTCTTGAGGGATCAAACTTTGCTGCCAATGGCCACATCTTTCTCTCTGATGTCCCAGATAACATTACCCTCTCCCCCTCCCTTTATACTGCAAAATCAATATCCTCTGGTGCCGGATCCTTTGTGGGGTTTGACTCGAAAGAATCCAAAGACAGGCACGTGGTCCCTCTTGGGAAACTGAGGAACATAAAGTTCGCGAGCATATTCAGGTTCAAGGTTTGGTGGACAACCCACTGGGTTGGCTCCAATGGAAGAGATCTTGAACATGAGACTCAAATGGTCATGCTTGACAGGTCTGATGATTCAGGCCGACCCTACGTTCTCCTTCTTCCTCTTCTTGAAGGGCCTTTCCGAGCTTCTCTCCAGCCGGGCGACGACGACAACGTTGATGTTTGTGTGGAAAGTGGGTCCACAAAAGTTTGTGGAGCCGGATTCCGGAGCGTTGTTTACATGCATGCAGGTGATGATCCATACAATCTGGTGAAGGAGGCCATGAGGGTGGTGAGGAAGCATCTGGGTACTTTCAAGCTTCTGGAGGAGAAAACTCCTCCCGGTATAGTGGATAAGTTTGGTTGGTGCACATGGGATGCGTTCTATCTTACCGTGCACCCTCAAGGTATCTGGGAAGGTGTCAAGGGTCTTGTCGAAGGTGGGTGCCCACCTGGTCTAGTGTTGATTGATGATGGCTGGCAATCCATTAGTCATGATGAAGACCCCATCACAAAAGAAGGCATGAATGCTGCTGTTGCAGGTGAACAGATGCCTTGCAGACTACTGAAGTTCCAAGAGAATTACAAATTCAGGGACTATGCCAGCCCTAAGAGTTTGGCAAATGGTGCCACCGAGAAAGGCATGGGGGCTTTCATC
The DNA here is from genome assembly GCA_015708895.1 of Populus ilicifolia. Taxonomy (NCBI): domain Eukaryota; kingdom Viridiplantae; phylum Streptophyta; class Magnoliopsida; order Malpighiales; family Salicaceae; genus Populus; species Populus ilicifolia. Next base: position 376,261 of record SRLM01000342.1, read on the forward strand.
AAGGATCTGAAGGAAGAATTTAACAGTGTGGACTATGTTTATGTGTGGCATGCATTATGTGGATATTGGGGTGGGCTAAGGCCTAATGTCCCTGGTTTGCCTCCATCACAAGTTGTCAAGCCAAAATTGTCGCCGGGATTGGAGATGACGATGGAGGATCTGGCTGTCGATAAGATTGTGGACACCGGCGTCGGGCTGGTTCCGCCGGAGATTGTAGATCAGATGTACGAAGGACTCCATTCACACTTGGAGAAGGTTGGGATTGACGGTGTCAAGGTGGACGTTATTCATGTAAGTTCCTAATAACCCAGCCAGCCGCCGCATCCATACATCTTTCTTTTTTTTAAGATTAAATGGTAGAGGCCAACTTGCTTAACTTGCAGGTTACTTATTCATTTGCTTTAGTCAACTTTAGCAGATTTATATAAAATTTAAATTTACCAAATCAATCCAAAATTTAACAACTATTCTGTAAATTTGTGTTTTTGTCTAGAACCATTATCTATAAAATCCAGTCAAAAAATAGACATTTCCAAAAACAGAGATTCTGGATTCGAGCCAAAATACATAATAACTTAACTCCTGATTTTTGGGTAAGGTCGTAATAAAGTTCGTTTTGTGTCACATCGAAAGCTAGTTGTGTTAATCGTGGGGACCAAATCTCCTCTGTGTGTTGTCTTTTTTCTAATCCCTCTCTCCGGAAAATTACCATTGAAAACCAAGTACTACTGGAGATCTTTAGTTATTTGAGGTTTACATGCTATTAATTTTAAAATTTATAAAATTAATTAAGATAAATATAAAGAAAAAAAAAAAACTATTGGCTTCCGCTGGTCTGACTTCGTTTGTCGGTATGTTAGTGCAGTAATTCTGTTGGTGTTTGTTATTTTTTTATTTAGAAATATATTAAAATAATATATTTTTTATTTTTTTAAAAAATTATTTTTATATTAGTATATTAAAATAATTAAAAGAATACTATAATAAAAATTAATTAAAAAACACGGTACAGTTAGGGTATTACTGTACCATGTTAGTGTTTTTATTTTTTTTCAGAAATACCCAGGTTTTTTCTCTCAACAAGACAAGAAAGCGACTGTGCAGCCCTAGAACATTACAGAAATATCATGTACATTCACGATTCATTTCACATGTTTTTTTACAAGATAATGATGTGTTAAAGTAGTGTTTGTCAACGTGGTTAAAATACTACCAGTTGAAAATTAATTTTTTGTATGTATTAATATTAAAAATAAATTTTAGAAATAAAAAGAATATTATTTTAATATATTTTCTACCCCACACGTCCATAATGATTTTTAATGAATATTATGCTATGCATGCGCGCTGCAGTTGATGGAAATGCTGTGTGAAAACTATGGCGGCAGAGTAGACCTGGCTAAGGCATATTTCAAGGCATTGACAGCCTCGGTGAGGAAGCATTTCAAAGGAAATGGTGTCATAGCTAGCATGGAACACTGCAACGATTTCATGTTCCTTGGAACAGAGGCCATCTCTCTTGGTCGTGTTGGTATGTTTCTTAAAACTTCCTATGATTATCGAAATGTTAGATAAATTACAGCAATTAAGCCCATGGATCATATTACGATATTTGATTTGGACCCAATTAACGTTCATATTATATAGTAACATTCCTGTGTTGTTTCAACAGGTGATGATTTTTGGTGTACCGATCCTTCTGGTGATCCTAATGGCACATTTTGGCTTCAAGGATGCCATATGGTGCACTGTGCTTATAACAGTCTATGGATGGGCAACTTCATCCATCCAGATTGGGATATGTTCCAGTCTACTCATCCCTGTGCTGAATTCCATGCCGCTTCTAGGGCGATTTCTGGGGGTCCAATTTATGTCAGTGATGCTGTAGGGAAGCACAACTTTCCGTTGCTCAAGAGGCTGGTGTTGCCCGACGGTTCAATTCTCCGGTGTGAGTACCATGCACTTCCAACCAGGGATTGCCTCTTTGAGGATCCTCTGCATGATGGCAATACCATGCTCAAGATTTGGAACCTCAACAAGGTAAGCAATTTTAGGCCATGTCAAAGAACTACCACCACAGTAGCACTTGCTAGTTCTGGGCTGAGCTAAACGTCTAATGCTTTTCCTGTGCTTTGATCACCACAGTTTACTGGAGTTGTCGGAGCATTTAACTGCCAAGGAGGAGGATGGTGCCGCGAGACAAGACGCAACCAATGTGCATCCCAATTTTCCCACCTGGTGACTGCTAAGACCAACCCTCGAGATATTGAATGGAGCAGTGGCAAGAACCCAGTTTCCATCGAAGGAGTACAGATGTTTGCAATGTACTTGTCCCAGTCTAAGAAGCTGGTTCTCTCCAAGCCAGACGAGAACATTGAAATAGCACTGGAACCGTTCAATTTTGAGCTTATTACAGTGTCTCCGGTTACCATCCTAGCTGGAAAATCAGTCCATTTTGCTCCTATAGGCTTGGTGAACATGCTCAACACTGGCGGCGCTATCCAGTCACTGGCTTATACTGATGATGCCAAGAGCAAAGTCCAGATTGGCATCAAGGGAAGCGGAGAAATGAGGGTCTTTGCTTCAGAGAAACCAAGAGCTTGCAAAATTGATGGAAGAGAGGTTGCTTTTGAGTATGAAGAACACATGGTTACCACTCAAGTGCCATGGCCTTCTCTATCTGGCCTATCTATTGTTGAATATTTATTTTAGAGTTAAAAGTGTTATTTTTTAAAAAAGAATTTGGAGGGACATATTATTTTCAATACCCTCCAAATTAACTAGGAAAATGTAAAGAATTATCAAGTCTTGTTATCAATATCTAATTATTACAATAAACAATGTTTCTGTTAGTTTCTCCATCATGGACGTGCACACATAAATATAAAAAAAATATATTCAATTTTGTTGATAATCCATCAATCTGATGGTGTTCTTAGACCATGCTAGTGTTGTGATAATAGATTGTTTTTATTCTTAAATAAATTAAAATAGTATTTTTTTATTATTTTTTAAAAATTTATTTTCGATATCGATATCAATATATTAAAACGATAAAAAAATAATTAATTTTAAACAAAATAATTTTCAAAATTTTGCCTAATGGTGTTCCAAACATGTTCAGACACTACTCACAACATTCTATAGTCTGTGACCTTTATGTGATGGTGGTCTTTGTGAGATTCCAAGTCTTGACTGTCTTCGTGAAAGAGACGGCGGGATTGAATCAGATGACCAGTTCATCCATCTAAATTAATTAATCACCTACATGATTTCCCATTAGTTGTAAGAGCCTGTGGTAGTTGTTAGTAAATACAATTTTAAGGCACCAGCTGCAGAACCAATCTGCTAACAAATGCTTGTATGTCAGGTTATGTTTCTATCATATACGTGACTTCTTTGCTCATTGTGTTATTTGAAAGGTGTATGCTTTCAATTGTCAAGAAACTCATGCTTTACTTCTGCCAAAATGGCAACACCCTTTTCCAATCATCAATATTTCAGCCTCTAAGCTCCCAACAGTGACCTGTGATGAGGAGATAAATAAAGCCTGGGGTGAGAAGGATAATAGGCAATTTGCTAAACCCTGTGAGATTGATGGAATCAACCTTTTAGGTTTGGGGTTTGATTCCTGAGAAGTAAGTTTAAGTTGTGGCTAGGAAAGAGGTGATGCAGATGGTGCTGGAAGGGGAAACCTGGGTTTAGCAGGGGGAGTTTAATTTGATTAGGGAGATGGTTGCAAGGTCCAATGAATATTGTGGGTTTTGAAACTTACAGTTGAAGCTACCTATGGAATGTTTATGGAAAGAGATAAATTTTGGCGTGGCAAGTGGGCTCCACTTGTCTATTTTCCTTTGTCATGTACTCTATGCTAATGTCTTTGCAGCTGATTCTAAGATGGGGCATGGCTGTAACGAGTATAGTCCGAGTAAAACTGATGCTATTGAATCTAATATTGGTGCATGTTGTGGCAGTCCTCAATCGGGGCTGCTATTGTTAAATTATCTGATTATCCATCGCCGGACGATTTTCATGGAGAACCGTGTAGAAGGTGAATGCAAGTGAAGGTTCATCGGGAACAGTAATCGCAAAGAGCCTGAGAATCAGTCAGTACTAACTACCACGAACATGGTATTTTAAGGTGAATTTCACAGGCAATCAGGTATATGTATTCAAAAGAGGAAATTTATTGCAGTAAATCAAATACGAGTTTATGACTTCCTTTAACCAGACAGAAAGCCATAACCAAACAGCATACTTAAACTAGTTCTGAGTACATCATAGATTCCATTTAGCTCTAGCATCTTCAGCAGTTACCACCAACAAAACCACAAATACTAGCATCATCAAGGTTTAGAAACCACCACGGAGGCGAAGCACGAGGTGCAGGGTGGACTCCTTCTGGATATTGTAATCTGCCAGGGTCCTTCCATCTTCAAGCTGCTTCCCAGCAAAGATCAACCTCTGCTGGTCTGGAGGAATCCCCTCCTTGTCCTGGATTTTGGCCTTGACATTGTCAATTGTGTCCGAGCTCTCAACTTCCAAGGTTATGGTCTTCCCAGTGAGGGTCTTCACAAAGATCTGCATACCACCACGGAGGCGGAGAACCAAGTGGAGGGTAGACTCCTTCTGAATGTTGTAATCAGCTAGAGTACGCCCATCCTCAAGTTGCTTGCCAGCAAAGATGAGCCTCTGTTGGTCTGGAGGGATGCCCTCCTTATCTTGGATTTTGGCCTTGACATTATCAATGGTGTCAGAGCTCTCCACCTCCAAGGTGATGGTCTTCCCGGTGAGTGTCTTGACAAAGATCTGCATACCTCCACGCAAGCGCAGCACCAAGTGAAGAGTAGACTCCTTCTGAATGTTGTAGTCAGCAAGAGTGCGTCCATCCTCCAGCTGCTTGCCAGCAAAGATAAGCCTCTGTTGATCTGGGGGGATGCCCTCTTTGTCCTGGATTTTTGCCTTGACATTATCAATGGTGTCAGAGCTCTCTACCTCCAAGGTAATAGTCTTCCCAGTCAAAGTCTTCACGAAAATCTGCATGCCACCTCGAAGACGGAGAACCAAATGGAGGGTGGACTCCTTCTGGATGTTATAATCAGCAAGGGTGCGGCCATCCTCGAGCTGCTTTCCGGCAAAGATTAACCTTTGCTGGTCCGGAGGGATACCTTCCTTGTCCTGGATCTTGGCCTTGACATTGTCAATTGTGTCTGAGCTCTCAACTTCCAAGGTGATTGTCTTGCCAGTGAGGGTCTTAACAAAAATCTGCATACCACCCCTCAAACGTAGAACCAAGTGGAGAGTGGATTCCTTTTGGATGTTATAATCAGCAAGTGTTCGTCCATCCTCAAGCTGTTTGCCAGCAAAGATCAACCTCTGCTGATCTGGGGGGATCCCTTCCTTATCCTGGATCTTGGCTTTCACATTATCAATAGTATCCGAGCTTTCCACCTCAAGGGTGATGGTCTTGCCAGTGAGAGTTTTCACAAAAATTTGCATCTGATCACATAACAAAACACGGACAAGATCAGCCAATTTCAAAAATAGGGAGAAGCTTCTTCATCACTTATCGATCAATCTCATAATCTCATCACAAAATAAAAAGACCCATCAAGCATATTTTCAAAATCTTGCACAGAACAAATCAATCAGAAGATCAAGTCAATCAAGCAGATGAACCACATATCAATCAATCCTCAAAAAATATTTTAGAATTTTCAAAATACTGATTATTTTAGGACTCTTATTAAAACCTTTCACAAATCAATTAAGTAACCCTTAAAGATCACAACTTTTTAATTAATACAAGAAATAAATAAAAAATAATGACTGTAAAAAACAAATAAGGAAGACCAATAACTAATAAATCATAAAAGAACATATTTTTTTTCAATAAAAAAAGAATAAATACCTAGAGTAACAAAATCTATACGCTTAGGAGATACAAAGACAGATCCTTTAATCTCACTAAATTTAGAGATCCAAAAAAAAAAACTCACGAAATCGAAAACATCAATCAACAAACAGATCACGAAATAATGAATCAATTAAAGATCATACAAAGAGTATTAAACAGAAATCGCGGATCAGATCATACCTTGAGAGATTGAGATTTGAGAGAATTTTAGAGATTGCTTTGATTGAAATTGTGAGAGAATTGGGGCTCCAGGTTATTCATTTATACTAGAAATTATCTAGCGAAATAACGATAATGCCCCGGAGACAAAGAAGGAATGAGTCACGCATCTCTGCCTTGATTATTCACACGCGCTCCTCTTATTGGACCGACACTATAATGGCGGTAGATATTTTCCTTTTTTCCTTTTTCATATATATATATATATATATATTTTTTTTTTTTTTAAAAAAAAAATGGTTAGGTAGAAGTAGTTTTACGATATCACCAATACATCACGGTTGTCTGACCTGTTATGAGCATCGATGGGTTACCTTTTTCATAATTTAATGGAGTTTAATAATTATACTATAAATTACACCAATAAACACATAACACGTAGAAAAAAAATATAATATCTCGGTTTATCAAGTTTTATTCATGTATTTTATATTTTTTTCGATCCAAATATAGCAAATTAAATTGGCTAATTTCTAAATTTAAAATTTATCATTTAAATTTTAAAAATCTTAAAATTATTAAAAATTTATATAATTAATTAATATATACATTAAAAATATATACAAGTTAGTTAAATATTAATTAAAAAAATTACCTAATAATCTCTCAACTTTTTAGTATTTTATTGTAAATTTTAGTTGCTGAGCAACCGAGTTCTTTTAGAATATGTTAACAACTCACAAGACATTTATTGATGAGTGCTTTGTGACATCACAGGTGACATGGAGAAGGGCAAAACAGTCATCTTCCTGGTCATTATACAGAATTATCATCGATTAGTGATTTTATTATTATTATTATTTAGCTTGTGTTTAATATTGTAGTGTCATTTAATTTTTATTTCATAATTTATTAAAATATTTTTTTAATTTTTATATCAACACTTTGAAACTAAGAATACTTGTGATCCCGTCCTCCAAGCTTGACCCTTGAAACAACAAGCTAAGAATGACTCTTCTTTTCATGGGAAAAGGCTCCCAACGTCTTTCACTTCCATCTGCCAAGCTTGACCCGTCAAAGAAAAGTCCAAGAGAACTCTCAACGTTCTTTTTCTTCCCGGGAAGGTTCTGTGGGAGATAGGTGTAAGATTTGATTCTTGAACCGACTCGGTCCAAGAATTGGGTTAAAAATGCAAATTGACCTTGTTCTTGCAGTCCCAAATTCTTTTTGAACATTTTTACTAAAATCTTGTCACAGGAATTCTATGCCCGACATGCTGTCTTATGCCTTTGCTTCAGTGATGTCCATGCACGATTATTTGGGTCAATTCGCTCAACTCGTAACTTGAATCTTGGACCGGTTTATAACCAGCCCGGTCGGCCAGTTTGATAATTTTCCTCTCATCTCATTGAATATTGCAGTAAACAATAGAAAGAAATAATGCCATGCTTTTCATCATCTGCCATTCATGGCAACAGAGAGTTCAAATTGATGTAAAGATGTAACAAATAGTTATAACAAGAAAGCTATTTCCAATTGCAGACACAACACAAAACATCTTGCCTCTAAGACTGTATGTTGCTTGCAAGAGTACCTTTAGGCCTGCATTGAAAATAGAATGCAAGACACTGTGAATTTCACTTGGATATCACCAAAGTTGTGCAGCACGCAAAAGAAATATAAGAGAAGAAAGGAAATTGTACGGGAATAGATGAAGGCAGAGGACAAAACTCACCAGGAAAGGATAAGATTTCCATTCATTTTCTTTGACAAACACATCTGTGCCCATGATTTCTTTAACTTCTTTTGCAAATTGTGATGGCATGTTGGTCAGTATCAATTCCTTCAATGTGGTCAGTTTGCTTAATCCCTCAGGCTTCTCTAGTCTTTTGCAGGCTCTAATCTCTACTTGTTTAAGGCAAGGCATGGCTCCTTCCTTCACAGTCAACTCCCGTAGCTCCACCAGCTTCCAGAGTTTCAGGACTTGGAGTTGAGGAAATCCTCCTTGGTAACATGCAAGTTCTTCCCCCGTGTAGGAATCAGCAAGAAGCCTAAGGATGTTGAGGTAAGGTAGCTGTCCTAGCGTCCGCATCGGGTCTTTTCTAAGTTGTGACATTGATAAAGTGAGGATTTTAAGGTTTGGAGGAAGTAGTTTGATGTTAATTGGCCTTGGTAACACTCCAAGCAAATACAAGTCCAGGAGTTTTTGATGGTCTGACAAGGCACTCAATTTGATGGATCCACGGTCGCCAGTATTTTTAATTGATCTCAACCGTAGAGATTGAAGGGTGGTGAGTTGTGAAATCCAGTTATTTATAGGCTCTTGTGATGTCGAACTGAATCTCAAGGCCAACTTTCTAATACATGTTATCTTGAATAATGAACTTAAAATGGGGCTGTGTTGACTTATAGATAGCCCCCATAAGGTCTGGAGCTTGGATAAAGGCTCTGAATCAGATGATACTTGACTAGAAATATCATCAAAATGAATCCAATCCATATAAAGATGTTGCAAGTTTTTCGCCGTCCAAATGGAACCAGGCAATGAGGTTATCATAGTGTGCTTCACATCTAAAGTTTCCAAGCATGGCAGATCACAAACTGATTCTGGGAGTGACTCTAAAGCTGTTGATCTTAAACCTAGATGCTTCAGGTTCAGCAGTTTTTGAAATGATTTAGGCAGCCTAGGTTTGTATACACCTTCAAGGTCAAGTACAGTCAACCATCCTACGTCTCTTCTTAGGATTATCTTGTTCAGAAAATTACCTATTTCTCGAGCAGGTATACCTCCTTTATGTGTGCTGAAGGAAATGTAAGACCGGAGACTTCGAATGTACCTATCCGAAGAAGGGTAGTTCTTGATGCTCAAGTATGATGCAAGTCGCCTGACCGGGAATGATGGTTGGTCTCCAGACGAATAATGTGACTTGCAATGGATGTGAAACAATCCTATTTCTGCTGCTGCTTTTGGAGAGAAAACATCATATATGGCACCTGGCATTCTACATGTTTTGGGGATACCATCAGACCTCCAACTTGCAACTTCAATCATGTTCCTGTAAATTAGCTCTTCCAAAAACACTTCTGCCACTTCTCCAGGGCCTAATTCCCCTGAACGTGAGGGTGCCACCAGTCTCTCAGCAATCCATAGCTGAAACATTCTCCTCACAGGAACCTCAAACCCTTTCGGGAACATCCCCATGTAAAGAAAACAAGGCTTCATTCGATATGGAAGTTCTTTATAGCTTAAAGCAAGTATATCTCCATTAAGATTTTCTGCATCCTCAATCACTCTTGACCATTCACTATCGATCAGCTCCACCATAGATAAGATACCACCCATCAAGCTAATTGGCAAAGGTAAGCCATCACATAGTTTCAAGATTTTCTCCTTGAATGTGATCAAACTCAAATCCAGACTTCTACTTAAAGTATCTTCAGCTGAACATACCTTCTTTAAGAACAGCTCCCAGCTCTCCTCATTGCTCAATCTGCCCATCTGTAGAGTTGTAGAAGCAAATGCTGCTACATCCCTACTGCAAGTAGTGACAACTATCCTGCTACCATCTTCTGAGTTTGGGATCACATTTTGTAACCTTTCCCACACTCCAGGTGCCCCAACATCATCAACAACAACAAGATACCTGTCCTTCCTCAAAACTTCACCCAGTCTAGACACCAATTCTTGCTCAAAAAGGGATTCTTCTGCTTCAGCTAACACCTCATCAACTTGTTTCAGCATGTCAAGCACAACATCTCTACCTCTGACCACATAATTACTAACATTAACCCAGATACAGTACTTAAAATGCTTTTTAATCCTTACCTTTTCATACACCATCCTGACAAGAGTTGTCTTGCCTGAACCTCTCCCACCCACCACTGAAATGAGTTCATGAGTAGCAGCTTGAATGTTTTCATTCGTGCAAATTAGGTGCTCTTCCAACTCCTTCGCTTGATCACCAAGACCATCAACATCTTTACCCACTTCTAAATAAGAACTTGCTCTTCTTGTTCCCCAATGCCTTGGATTCAGAATAGTTCCATCTTGTAAGCTTGACCCAGAAATGTTGTTATTGCAACCAGCATGTTCTATCAGAGATATGAATTTCTTGATTTGAACAGTAAACAAAAATTGGATCCAGAAGTCTTTAAAGCCTCTGAAGGGTTGACATACAGTCTCATTGTAACCCCTCAGTTTCCGCCTTTGCAAGAGTAGTGTTCTTGCAAGGAAGGTATCAGCGGCATCTTCGGCAGAGTAAAATGCATGTAGAAGCCTCTCTGTCAGCTCTTTATTTCTTGATACTCTCATAGATTGGTGAAGTACATTGAGCTTGTTGGTTGCTTCCTGTACTTGATTTCTCAAGCTGGGATTGGTAATAGTTGCTTCTCCATCTAGAAGAAGAGCTTGGAATTTCTGTATCAAAAGCACAGCTACCCACTCAGCATCCATGGACTGATCTCTAGGAGAAAGTGAAAATAAGATGGCACTACAAAATAATCATAGGGATATGGATTTCACGAGGATATGATAAATCTAATGTATTCGGAGACTTCGTAGCATCGTTTTGATACCCGGTTTGGTTCGATGAGTTAGTTTGAAATCTAGTTAATTTAGGGTTAGAATAGGGCTAAGTTGAAACTAAAAATAATAATAATAATAATAAAAAACTTGGAGTAATGACTCAGTCAAAAATCTGGTTATAGCTTATTAGTTTTTATTTTTTATTAAAATAATATTATTTTAATTTTTTTTAAAAAAATTAATTAAAGAAATGTATAAAACTTAAAATTCGGGTTTTAGATCGGGCCGGTGACCAAACCGATTGAGATAGGTAAAAGTTATTTCAAATATTTATATTAATTAAAAAAATAACTAGTTAATTCCAACTCTCTCTCTTTCTTTAATGAAATCATTTTTTTCTGGTCCAAAAGTTAATAAATTTAAGGGATGAAGCTTGAAGGTTAATACAATGCCAAAGGACCCCATCATCACTTTAATGGAGGTTTGACCTTTTCTTTTAGTTACTGTATCATCTCCTCAAACCACGCTTTTCATCTCCTTGGCATCTGCGATAGCAAGATTAGTAGGGTTTAGCTCACCATCTTCTTGACCATACTCTTTTAGATTTCCTCACTAAGCCTCCCTGAGGAAATTGCCTTGTTAGGTTCCAAAATTTTACTATCTTCTGCTTCTGCCTCCCATATACGTTAGCAGGATCTCTTTACTTTGAGTTAAACTTGAGATGCAGTGTTAGGCAAATTGGAGAAGAAACAAGGCTAGCTGTAGCAACATGTTTCAAGTTAGTATTAATGCTCTCTTTCTTGTTCGATGATAAGTAAGCTGTCGTTTAAAAGCTTGTTTTGCAAAGACTAATTGTTTATTCACCAACGGCTTTGTAGCTCTAGTTAAACATGGGAGAGATTAGCTGTTCAAAGTACGTAGTTAGAGCATCTCTTCTTTGTCAAATGATTCTGTTTTTGTGAGCAATTTAATGCCATTGATCATGACGAGGAGAAAGGCACTCCAGGTAATTCCTCCAAGTATGAGGGAACTGTGGAGCCAATGGCAACTACGAGTAGTGGTTCTGGCTAGTCTCATCCTTCAAATAGTTCTAATAATTTTTGGCAATCGTAGAAAATATATTTCCAGAAGTTGGATTAGATTTGCTGTTTGGTCTGCCTACCTAGCAGCAGATACTGTTGCTACCATGGCTCTTGGTGTAATCTCAAGTAACTTGGGAGAAATCTATGATGATGATGGTTCTATAGACCCAAATGTTGAGCTGAATGCGTTTTGGACACCATTTCTGCTGCTACACTTGGGTGGCCCTGACACCATTACTGCATATTCCTTAGAAGACAATGAGTTGTGGTCTAGGCATCTCCTTGGACTAGTTATGCAAGCAATTGGCACCATTTACATTATTCTGATGGCCTGGACTGGCTCTCGTCTCTCTGTACTATTCATTCTGATGACTATTGCTGGCCTTATCAAGTTCGGAGAGAGGACATGGGTCCTCCGATCTGCTAGCAATGACCAGCTTAGAGACTCCATGAGGATTGCTCGTTCTGATCAAGGTCCTGGAAACTCCAATCTAGATGAGGAATACAAGTTGAAGGATGCTGAAGGATACAATGTGATACCCAGCAAAGTGATTGAGGTTCAGCTTCCTGTAGATTCTGCTGTTTTTGAAGGAAATTCCATCCCCAATGACCATGAATTATTACTTGTAGCGTATGGTTTATTTCATACATTTAAGGGTCTTTTTGCCGACGTCATACTTGGATCTCGAGATCGAGATACCAGCCAGACTATTTTCAGGAGCATTTCCTATGATAATGCTTATAAACTAATTGAAATGGAATGTGGATTCATGTATGATTTGCTTTACACCAAGGCAATGTTGGTCTACAATCCATGGGGTCTTGGCCTGCGCTTTATCAGCTTCTTACTTACATGCTTTGTTTTGGTACTCTTCTCTTTGACTTCTGAGAAGCAAGACTACTCAAAGGTTGATCTTTCTTTAACTTTCATTCTACTAGCTGTAGCAATTTTTCTAGAGATATACGCAATACTAGCACTGCTTTCCTCGGACTGGACAATTGTTTGGCTGAGTACAAATAATAAAACATCTGCCTTGAAAGTAATCACTTCTCTCTCGCTGTTGCAAAATCCACGGTGGTCGAATTCCATGGCCCAGTACAGCCTGCTAAGTTTTACCCTTGAAGAAAAACCTGCGGGTTGTGTTGGAATCTTAAGGCGCTTCAGCATTGTCGAACAGCTAGAACAGCAAAGATATTTAACTAATGTGGAAGTCACTGGTAGTTTAAAAGAATGGATCTTTAATCATTTCAAGAAGAAGCTTAACAAAATTCGACAGGAAACAGAGTTGGGTTCATATAATCTTGGAGCCTTGAACACTGCAAGAGGAAACCTTGTATTACAGAAGCATAGTCAAAGTGGATTGAATTGGAGCATTGAGGTAGAGTTTGACAAAAGCATTCTCATATGGCATATTGCTACGGAAATATGCTGCAAATTAGAAGATTCTGCTGATGATATCATTCTATCAAAGCATCATATCAGCAAACTCTTGTCAGAGTATATGCTTTATCTTCTAGTCATGAATCCTTCAATGTTTCCAGTAGGTATGGGTCAATTTGTCTTTGAAGACACTTGTGCAGAAGCTGTGGGATTTTTTAGCACAGCAGGTAAACCTGATGTTCACAGGAACTTGCTTCAGCAATACAACACTGGAGTCCAACAGCCTGGAGAAAGGTACAGATCAAAGAAATCAGTTCTATCCGATGCATGCAGGCTTGCGCAACAATTGGTAGATATTTCAGATAAGGAACAGGTGACTTTCCTAGTAATTCAACCTTATTTATTCATTTTACAAATAAATTTAGTGTTAATTAAGATCCTTACCACCATGGTATAATATATGATATGACAGAAATGGAGCCTTGTTGCTGATGTTTGGGTGGAAATGCTAGCTTATGTTGCATATCAGAGTAATGGAAGACAGCATGCTGATCAATTAAGTGGAGGGGGAGAGTTTCTAACCCATATATGGCTTTTAATGGCGCATTTTGGCTTAACAGAACACTTCCAGATACCACAACGCCGTGAAGTAGCAAGACTGATTGTCAGATAGTCAGTCTACCATGTCAAAAGAAACTCCCTCAGCCTCTCTATCACTCCCTATTCTCTTCCATCCATCAGTTATAGAACTTCTTCTGTGTGTTATATACATGTGTGAAGTTATCCTACTTCACTTGAATTTTTAGTGTAATAGTTAGGGTATATAAGCATGTGACTCTCCAGGACTTAGTGAATATCCTGCTTGTTAGAACTATAGTTCAGCTGGATTCAGCGTTGGGGCTGTACTCAAAGGGATTGCCATTTTCTTCTTTCTGTACTGAATCCTAGCCTCCTAGCATGTTGTGTAATTGATTTGACTGGTGTAAAATTTCTTTATCCATCTGATGCAAGAAATGTAGAGGCTAGAGTCCATTGAATCCTGCGAAGTTCCAAGAACTACATGGAAAGAACGAATCATTTAGGCAAATCTCAGAACATGTGGTTGATCTTATTAGGCCCAAGTCCATGGGCAAAAACAAATGAGAACCCTTTAAAGCAGACACAGTGGTCTGCTCAGAAACCTCAATCACCAACTTGTAACATGTTATGTGGCCTTTGCATGTGGCAAGGAAACCATGGAACATTGACTGGCCAACTAACAGCATACCTTACATGATTCCGTCTTCTTCTTTTGCTTTCTTTTTCTTCTTGAAGACATCATATTTTTCAACAAACAGTCTCCTTCTTCCAGGTAAGTTTTGGATTGTTTTTTTGGAAATTGTCGTGTTTGTTTCCTTCAGTTTCTGTCACACAGATGATTCTATTGTATTGAGTTCTTAGCCCATGTTTTTCCTTGAACTTTGCCCTTTCGGCGGTCGTTTGAATTTGACACAATATATATGGGAGCACTTTCGCTTGAAGGATCTTCAAGTTGCAATCTGAGCGTTCATTCAAAGCTCATTGGTTCGGAAATCACTTCACGACAAAAATAGGTTAAAAAGATGAATTAAGAAATTGTTGCTACGGCAAAAGCAAGCGCTAAGAAACAACCAAACTGACCTACTGTGGATGAACGAGGATTACAAAAACAAAAACCATAATTGAAGCAGAGAATGCAATTGCATTATAAGGTCGTAATTGCACGGTCAAATTCATGCAACATGAAGCTTAATAGTACAAAATCTTCATGCAAAGCAACAAAAGTCCACACGTCTCCAAATTAACATCAATGAGTAAAATCTGCTTGTGTTTCATACCCATAGCAGTACAAATCAAGTAACATTCTAAAATGAGAAAGGTACTATAGATTTCTCCACCTCACATACTTTTTATTATTATTATTATTATTTACTATTTGTTCATTCTTTGTTTTCTATTTCATTTCTTTGTTTTTTTTTCTCATATTTTTTTATTTCTTTTTTTAGGCTTTGCATTTTTTTTTATTCAAGATTGTCCTTTTTAAAAAAAAATTATCTTTGTTAATTTTTTTAATATTATAGATTACTAGAATGTTTCTTTATATAATTTTTTTATGAAATTTTTTCTAGAATGGTCTTTGTCAATTTTGTTTCATAAATTTTTTCTTTAAAATACTATGTATTGTTACAATATTTTTTCATATTATTTTTGTTTTTCTATAGTATTTTTTTTAAATTGTTTTCATTGATTTTTTTTAATATTGAGCTGTTTGAGAATTTAACTTTAACTTTCCTCACATGATTTTTTTATTTTTTTATTTTTTCCCTAATTTGTCTTTTTTTAATTTTTTATGTTTTTTTTTAAATTATTTTTATTGATTTTATTTTTTTAATATGAAACTGGTTGAAAATTTAGCTTGATATTTTTTTTAAACACTATGGATTGCTACAGTATTTTTCTAATTTTTTTTAAATCTTTTAATGATTTTTTTGTTTTTTTTCCAGAATTAACTTTTTCAATTTTATTATTTTTTATATTAAGTTTGTTGAGAAGTTAGCTTTGTATTTTTTTTAAATAATGTAGATTGCTATAGTGTTTTCCTATATGATTTTTTTATGATATTTTTTAAAATTATCTTTATTGATTTTATTATTTTTAATATTAAGTTGATTAAAAATTACAACTATAGATTTTTTCATGAAATACTATAAATTAATGTAGTGTTTCTTTACATGATTTTTTTTTAAAATTGTTTATTTATTTTTTAAATATTAATCTGATTAAAAATTTAGTTTTATTATTTAAAAAAACATTATAAATTATACTAATTTTTTTCATATAAATTTTTTATTTTTTTATAAATCTATAACAACACACAAACATGCCATAAACCCGTATTATCGCGTATGCATGTCATCCGGTAAAATACTTATTTCGTGTGCTCTTGCAGTAGGAGGATTGCCACCATTTATAGTGATATTTTCACTGTTGGAGACATACAATAGCTTAGGCAATTTTATCAAGGAACGAAGATATTTTCGGAGAATAACATTTATAGTGATACTTTTATGCAATTCAATTTTTTCTTTTTTTACTCTATGATCCTGATGAACATGACTTTCTTTAAGCTAGCAACGGGCTAAACTATTAGCAGGGGAAGAAATGGTGGCAGATTAGAAGCTGCAAATTTCCAAATAGGAACTGACCAATCCATGGGTAGACCACCTTTCACCTTGGAGTAAATAGTATTGGTATTCTTCTTGGTGGTTTTCAGAAGCAAAATTACTCAAAGATTGATCTTCCCGTAAATTCCCTCCTTCTAGCTGTGGATATATTTTCAGAGAACTACACGATTCACTATTCCTACTGTCCTCTGACAGGACAATAGTTGGGTTGTGTAGACTTAAATCTGCTTTAAAAGCAACCAGTTCTCTCCCACCACTTCAGAATTCCCAGTGGCTGAATTCGATGGCTCAATCTTGCTGTCTGCTAAACTTCACTCTTGAAGAAAAAGCTTAAGAAAATTCAATAGGAATGCTTTAAACAGAGCAAGGGGAAACTTTTTTTTTTTCAAAAAAAAACAGTGGTTATAACAGATTGAATTACAGCACCGAGGTTGAATTTGACCAAAGAATTCTCATATGACACATCGCCTCTGAAATCTGCTGCATTTTAGATGATTCTACAGATAGCTTTCAATCAAAGCATGACACGAACAAATTCTACTCACGGTATCTTCTAGTCATGAACCCTTCACTGTTACCATCTGGGGCGGGTCATGCTGTCTTTGCAGATATTTCTTGCCAAAGCTATGAGATATTTTGGTAAAGAAGACAAACTTTAGTGTAGACTTGCACAGGATTTGACCTAAATTTGAGTTAAGAGTTTCTTCTTATTCTGTTTTTTTTTTTTTTAAATCGAGAACAAGAGAAGCATTGGATTTTATAATAGTAGAAGATTACTGCAAGGTGGCAATAATAAGTTTTTGTTTGTAACGGCTTAGGTGGTCTCGGTATGTGCATGTGTAATAACAAAGACATTCTTGCCGGCCAACAAACGTAACACACTCGAAAAACATTAAAAATCAATACCATAACATTGTTTCCACATTCTTCTGCCGTTTTTTCTTTTCTTTTGAACAAGACATCACCTTTTCAACAACATTTGGTCTCTTGGTCCTTCTCTTCTTGTGATTTGATCAAGATGAATGACTTACTCACGGTAAACTTTGTTTCTTTATATATATAACTTTTGTGTTTCGTTCCTTTGTAATTTATTTTTTGTGATCCGTGTATATGGGATTGGAGATGGTAGTGAATTGAGATCTTTAGCAACGTTTTACTTGATGTTGATGTGTTTTTTGAGGTTCGAATCTATCTGGGTTTGTACTGATGGATTGGCTAGGAGAAGGTTTAGCGTTGCTTTTAGTGTGAAGTTGGCTTTGTTAATGATCATAGACTGAGACATGGTCAAGAATAGCACTTAAGTTCGATTTTTTTTCTTTTTTAGTGGATTTTATTTGAATTTGGACCTTTCCTAGGGATGCCCGTGAATGAATTCTGTGGTTTTTGTTTCTAAATTCGGTGACTCAGATGATCTCAAGAAACAAATTTGTTCATCTCTTAGTTTGGTTGTGAGAAAACAGAGGGAAAAAAAACTGAATTAAAGTTTTGATTTTGATCTTGTGAATAGAAAATTCAGTGAAAATTTTCTTAACTCTATAGAAGTTGTCATCTTTTTGTTACCCTTCATCACAAAACTGAACCTTTGTTAAACCAATTATGAAATTTTTGGGTTGGACTTTCCAATTCTTCAGTACCAAAACTTTCTTAAGCATCTTTTACCATGCAATAATTTATCTTTGAGTAACGTTGGACTTCGGTTGAATTTTTCAACTATGAATTTATTGTTCATTGAAAGCTGATACCAGTGTGCTGTTCTTTCACCTTCTATTGAAACGAGAAGTATTTTGTGTTGCCTGTGTTTTATTTCCAGAGTTCGTTTATAGGTGATTCCAAAGGCCACCATCCTATCTATGGTGATATTGAAATGGGGATACGGGGTTCAAGGAGCAACCCTGATATGGGAATGGAAGCTTTCAATAAGAAGGTATTTGACACCATTGTTTATTGTCCTTTGAGGTTCCAAATTCCATGGAAACAAGTCATGTAGGAAGTGTGCATTTCTTTATACACATTGCATTGTTCATGTTCTTGTTCTTGTTCTATTTTTGTTTTTAAAATTTTGCTTTTAGTTTACATTTTCCTAATTGCTTCCTGGACTCATTCTTTTGCTCTTAGATACAAGAGGCTGGGAAGCAGCTTGATAAGATTAATGGGCTGCTAAAGAATCTGAAGGTAGGAAACCATACTTCCTTTATAATATGAAGTTAGGTTTTTATAAGCAATTTCCTGGAATGTTAGATGATTAATCACGTTGGCTCACGGCAGGTAGATTTATGCGCTGTGGTTCTACTGTAGTGAAGCGGCATAGTCAGATAATTTTATGGTGTCTCCTATCTCTATTTTTGTGTAGAAGATGGGGTATTTGCTTTTTCTTTTTCATGATTTATGAGTGGATTCCACTATGGGTATGTTGTTTCACCATTATATTTGAGTTGAAACAATAATCAGAAGAAGGGGACTCGACTGATCTGCATTTCAATTCAACTTGGCATTGCAGCTGTATGGATGGCAATTTTCAGTTGTGTTTAGCTAGATTAGAAGAATTCCAAGAATACTTTTTTTTCTTCTTCTCTTAGATAACATAGGAATTCTGGTGGACTGTGGTCTCATCTGGCTTGACTTTGTTCGGAAAAGTTTGTCTCGAGTCCAAACTGCAGAAAGGATCAGTTTGGTTAAGGGTTCAAAATCTAGAAGGTAAAGATGTCAACATTGGTACAATCAATGACACTGATGTGTTTCTACTCTGTCATTCTTATTCTAGAGGAATGTCTTCTAGCATATTTGAGAAAAAATAATCTGTTCCCACTGTTGAGGGGCAATGATAATAACCACTGGGATTTTCTTGGGCACAGTGTAGCTGATCTTCTAGTCATGATTTCAATTGTTAGAGTTAGAGAACGAAGACAAATTGATAATAGTTGCATTCCTCTTACATAACATTCTAATGTCAACTTCTGTTCAGGAAGCTAATGAAGAGTCAAAATCCGTAACAAAAGCATCTGCAATGAAAGGTGAGTCTTCGTCTAGATGCTTTAGTGGTGTTGGAGCACTTGAACTTTGAATTTCAACATTATAAGTCCATGATATGTAGACGGCGAGTCCATCACTTGGCTGCTTGTGATCAGTGAAGAAAGTTGGTGTTAGCTCACTGCTGCCTGAGTGACTAGATTGAAATTAGATATAGTTGGCTGCTTAATTTGAGTACAAATTTAGATAACTTAATGAAACATGGTGCAGGAACTTTTATAGCTGTTTCTTCATTGTTTTGTCACCTTAGACTATTGACTAAGTTTCCGAGATTTCTCCTTTTGCTTGTAGCATTCTAAGAATGTTGTTAAACCTTTGCAGCTATCAAGAAGCGGATGGAAAAAGATGTTGATGAAGTGGGTAAAATTGCACGTAATGTCAAAGAAAGAATAATAGCAATAAACAAAGATGTAATCCTTCACTTTTATTTGACTAGATCCCTCTTCATTCCTGTTAAGAATAGCTAGACATTTTTCTAGGCTGATTTCCTCTCTTTCCTGTCTGTTTTAGAACTTAGACAGTCGACAGAAACCTGGATGTGAAAAGGGAACTGGTGTTGACAGAGCAAGGATGAATGTTACAAAGTGTGTTTCCAACGAAGAGCTAGACTTTCTTGATTTAGAATGAAATCATATATATGTATTCTATATGTGCATCAGGTATTACCTTTAATTATTTTTCCATCTTAATTTATTCCAGTGCCATAACCAAGAGGTTCAGGGATCTAATGACGGAGTTCCAGGTAGATCTACATCTCGAGCAAGTTACTTTGTAGTTGTTTATTTACAGTTTCTTATTTTTGTAATTTTCTGCAGACCCTAAGACAAAAGATTCAAGATGAATATCGTGAGGTTGTGGAGAGAAGGGTTATTACAGGTTTGTATTCTTTGGTTGCAGTTGACCAAAAACACTGAAGTGACAGTAAGGATATGGAGTGTATAATGATGATCTAATATTTTAAGTATGTTGTTCATTTTAAAACGGTGGATTCATCTTTTGTTGTCTACGACTGAGCAGTCACGGGAACCAGACCAGACGAAAAGGTGAGCCTGAGCTTTAAAACTAGAAATTATGGTATAAGGGGATATGGAGGTTTTTATAATTTTTCAACTCTGATTGATCATGTTAGACAATTGACCACCTGATCGAAACTGGAAACAGTGAGCAAATCTTTCAGAAGGCAATTCAAGAACAGGGCAGAGGGGAGGTATGCCTTTCCTGACATCCAACACCACTCTGCGTAAAATACTGCAAGCTTTTTCTGTTTTAGAAAATTCACATACAAGAGCATAAATTTTGCTACATTTGAATAGTTTTGGATATGATATTTGTTGGATAAACAGATTCTTTGGATTTCTTAGGAGTCTATATTTTGGTACATGGGAGTATTATACTGTTCTCATATTGAATTTGAGTATCTTTAAGTTCACTGTTGAGTTGATGTTAGGTAGGGCCTCTTTAAGCTTTTGTGATTAGAAAAGAATTCATACAGCTTCAACAATGGTGCCATAATACTGAACTCGTTTATTTGACAACAGGAGAAAAGATCACACAGTCCCTTACTGAGACAACAGAAACTATAGGAATATCATGTCATTTTTCACTGGTTCTAGATACCGGTTCTTTCAATTTTAGTTTTTGAAGTCATGAATCATCGGCTCAAGAATGGAAGAGTTTCTTCTTCTAATTGATTGCTTTAAAACCAGTGTATGATGGAGCTGTTCTGTAAAGTTTGTAATTTTGAGACATAGCTGCAGGTGCTAAACACCTTGGAAGAAATCCAGGAGAGACATGACGCTGTAAAAGAAATTGAGCAAAAGCTTCTAGAACTGAAAGAGGTATATCTGCTGCTAGACCTGGATACAGTACTCGTGCTAGCTGCTGAAAGCAAGCTTGTTAATACGACTATAATTTTGTCAGATTTTTGGTGATTTGGCTGTTCTAGTCGACGCTCAAGGAGAGATCCTAGATAGCATCGAAAGTCAGGTTTGTTCCTACTCAGAGATCACATCCTTTTCCAATTTATCATGTGTATGTGGGAGTTGCTAGCTTTATGGCAAGATCGTGTGTTTCTTGGCATTGCACTAATGAAAATGTTGTTCAGGTTGCAAATGCAGTCACTCATGTCCCAGCCAGTGACAACTGCATTTCAAACTACAAAGAAACTTAAGAAGCATTCTCGAAAATGGATGTGGATTGCCATTATAATACTTTTAGTTGAAAATATGTTAAAATAATGTTTTTTTTTAAATTACTTTTGACATCATCATATCAAACTAATTTAAAAACATAAAAAAAATATTAATTTGATACAAATAAAAAAATAAACTTTTTTAAAAACACTTTTAAAACACAAAATAGGGAATACACTTCAATATTGGACCTAGCTTCATTCCCCATGTCTACCTGACCTGACTACCCTAATCTAATGCCTTTTTGCAACAACGCTTTATAATGAATCTGGTCCGTGAGAGTGGAAATTGGATCAAATCAATGGTCTAAAGTCATGACACTTGGGTCAATTCAATTTCATCCAAACTTTTTGGTGTTGGTTGTGGTTCTGATCAAGAACCCAAAATTTATTTCAGATTTGTTCTCGTTAGATGTCACCTAAACAAATCTGACCCATTTCGTTCTGCTGATTAGAGTTTCTGGTGTAATACAATCTGCCATCACTTTGCATATGCATTCCTCATTTCATTATTGAAATGCACCCCTGTTTTTGTTGGTAATTGTACGTGCAATTAACATTTCGAGTGTCCATGCAACATAAACATAAAGTTTTATATGTTACTGTATAATGACTTAGGATCGAGAAACTCAATTTCACTATTTTTGAACTACTTTGGTGCGATTCCTGTTTCATGCGCCACAAAAATTAGACCGGCCATCTCCAACAACTACAATCTCACAGTTAACATTGCTCATCAATATGTTTTGCCTTCAATATTTTGGTTACAGGTGACAAATGCAGTGGACCATGTTCATAATGGTACAGATGCTCTTAGAACTGCAAAGAACTTGCAAAAGAAGTCAAGGAAATGCATGATGATTGCCATTATTTTGGTCTTGATCATTGCAATTATCATAGTCCTTTCTATTTTGAAACCTTGGAAGAAGAATTAATCCACACAGGAAAGTACGTTGACTGATCTTTTACAGTGTGCTTGCGGTAGCTTTGTTTACATATTGTTCTAGTTCTCCCTTGACTTATTTATCAGATATAGCACAGAAAATCTGTCACTCGGCCAGATCAGTGCATTCTGATTTTGGAATAAAGAATAATTAATCCAAGATTCCATGTTGTAAAACTTGGCAATCTTGGAATGTTGATGTTTTTCGATTCACATGATAGCATTGGTTTCAGGAAAACTTGTGCAACAATAGCGAATGCTGAAGTTTGATGTTACTGTTCCTCTCCAGATAAGTTTGCTAAGAAACCAGCTAATGCATGATATAACAATTAGTTCAGATGTTTCCTGAGTGCCTTTAGGACCCAAAACAAAACCCTCTTTTTATGTTTCCTGCGGAGATTTTAGCTTTTTGATTCGTAACAGTCAAGTAATTATGCGTTAAATGCTAGTAAGTTTCAGGAACTAGCCTGAGTGTGATTTAACAATGGCGTACAGTAAAGCAGAAACATGATATAATATTGCAAACATACGAAGAAACTGAATTACAGTAAACATTGGCGAGTTCCAATTTTGACGAAGGCTTTTTAGAGAGAGCTGGAACAAGTAATAACACAATGTGGCTGGGGAAAAAAAAAGTAGTCAAGAATGGCCTAATAGCTTATGGAAATTATTTCCGCAAATTATTCACTTTCAGTTCCAGAATATAGGAAGTGTTCCAAATGACCCCTTAACCATACTCAAAAGCAGCTCTTCTGTTACATCCTAGACTTGGCAACCACCTCAGTTCCTGCACCCCCCATGTCCATAGCTCCTGGCCTAGTCCATGTCTCTTTGAATTGCTCCTCGGTCACTCCTGTAAAACAGTATTAGAATTCAAGAATTTCAAGTTTTTTCCACTTAAACTCTTCTTTAATGTAAAAAAAGTATGTGTATCCCTTACCTTTGCCCATGGCAGCAGTGGAAGAAATGCCTCCCTGGACAGTCTTCAGATACCTATCGTAGTAATTTGCACCGGACCATTTCTGATGTGCAAGGGTGTCAACTCCATTTTTCCTCTCCTCCCTCTGGATCCTCTCTACATAGGCCAACATTCCCCTCTTAGCATAATCTCTAGCAAAAGTATCGGTGACCAGTGCATCAGCATGGAAACCTGCCAGTGTAATGAACTGCCAGCAGTAACCCAACTTAGCTATCCTAGGAATGAAATCTCTCATTTGTTCATCGGTCATACCAGATGCATCCCAGTTGAAAGATGGGGAAAGATTATAGGCCAGCATGATCTCAGGGTGCATTGACTTCAATCCTTCTGCAAACTTGGTGCACTCAGCCAAATCTGGGCTCGCAGACTCCATCCAAATAAGATCAGCATGTGGAGCAAAAGCCCTGCCACGAACAACAGCCGCATCCACAGACCCTCTAAATCTATAGAACCCTTCTCTGGTCCTAGGCAAGTCCCAGTCCCAGAAAAGATTGTTAAGACCCAATCTTTCAGCAATCTCTCGGCCTTGTTCATTGGACAGGCACTTATCATAGCTAGAATGGTTCATCCATTCATTCAATCTCCTCTCCTTCTCATACTCTCCAATATTCATACTCTTGATTGCGTCTGTAACGCACTCAGAGAATGTCTTGAGTTGTGCCGTTGCAAGCCAATTGTCCTCAAGGGCTTGAAGTTCAGCTCCAGTTTTACCAGCAGCCATTGCTTCTGACAAAAGATGGGCCAAATTTTTCCCTCTAAGATTTGGATTAGTGGCACCCAAAATGAACTGGTGATCTCTAGCGTCCACATTGGTTTGGATCAAATTAGCTGCTTCTGCATCAGTCCTAGCTACCAACACTGTCTCCACCCCCATAACATCAAATTGCAGCCTTGCAGCGACAAGCCTGTTAATGTGCTCGCTAATGGCAACAAGCACCTTCCCAGCCATATGACCACATTTTTTGGTCACAGAGGACTGGTCCTCAATATGGACCCCAGCAGCACCACGCTCCACAAAGAGCTTGCAAAGCTTAACAGTTGCTGTAGTGCCTCCAAAACCAGTATCCCCATCAGCTATTATTGGCTTTAAGTAATCAACATATGGGGTCCTAGCCCTCTCCTCACGGCTCATGTTCATTCTTGCTTCTCTTTGCTTCCTGTCATGATATTGTTG
The DNA here is from genome assembly GCA_015708895.1 of Populus ilicifolia. Taxonomy (NCBI): domain Eukaryota; kingdom Viridiplantae; phylum Streptophyta; class Magnoliopsida; order Malpighiales; family Salicaceae; genus Populus; species Populus ilicifolia. The sequence goes on from SRLM01000342.1 coordinate 400,842, forward strand.
TGCAAAGAACAGATGTTCTACTTTGTTAGGGACTGTGTCATAGGGGTAATCAGCAAGGTCAGGACCTGGTTCATTGGTACTGGTGTGTGTAGAGGAGCACTGCCAACCGGAAACATAAATGCTGTCCAAGTGCCTAGCCATCATGGCCACTTGGACAGGGTCAAGGGAACCAAAAGTCCTAGAGGCAGTGCCATTGGCTTGGTGAGTCTTGAGAGTTCTCCACAGCTTTTTGGCCATATCATTCGAGCCATAGCTTTGCTTTAGGTTGCCTCTTAAAGCCACAACATCCCTTGCTGTGTATGGTCTACGGGTTAGCTTGAACCTCTCCGAGTTCCACCATGCTTGCACCTCTGCAACTTCGGCTTCAAACCTCCTTTCTTCCTCCATTATCTGCTTACAAATTGCAATATAATCACGCTTTGTAAAGATTTTCTGATTATTTAATTACTATGAAAAACACCCAAAACATTTGCTCTATTTATCCCAAAAATTTTGTGAAGGAAAATTGGTGCACATAGTTCATACTACGATGGATTTGAGCTTCTCTAAAGCATTTTTTAGCATGTGGAGCAAGAAAGAGAAATACTGTCTTGAATAACATCTACAGAGTACTTGAATACTTGCACAAAAAAAAGGAAAAAGGTGTTGTTAAGGCTCTCACCATTGAAGGCACCGAGTAAGATGCAGCCATTGCTAGAACTCTTTTTCTAGAATACTCCTTTTCCTTCGTATCGATTGTAAAACAACCAAGAGAGGTTCATGCAAAAGGCTTCTCCAACCTCCTCAATTTATAACAAAAGGGCGTTCAATACTTATGATTATCTTTGCTGAAGAAAATATATTTAATTATATATATATATGAAGATTTTTATCTTTTCTATCTCAAATTCTATCTAGATTTGAAGTTAAAAAAAAAATGCCTAAAGGGAGAAAACAAATTTATTATTTTTCATTGCATTAATTCCAACCATTTAATCTTGTTTCTCTTTTGCATTACGAGTGTAACTTGTCCCTTGGAGCTGCATCTGCAAGGGCACGTATGGTGATGGCAATCTCTCCCAACTAGACACTGCCACCATGTCGTCTTTCTTTTGTCATTTGATGTCACCATTTTCAGTCGTGTTTGATCATTTCTTTCTTTGTTTCCAAAAATTTAAAATTAACTATAACTTAAGATCTTAAATTTGAGATAAATATTTTCTATATAAAGTCATTCTTGAAATTCCGTACTCGTAGTCTAAAACATAAATTATATCCAACTAATCTTGATTTCTAAAACAATAAATGTTACTCAACACCATGTAATAATTTAAAACAAAATAAATTATTGTTTTTCAAGTAAACTCTTTGTTGATTAAGTTATGAAATCATGTAATACAAGTTTGCAAGAATTTTTTAGATTGAGAATGTAGAATATATTAGGCGCGTTTATCCTGCATTTAATCTATGATTTTGGATTGAAATGATGTTAATCCTTGTACGTAAGTTCTCACGCAGATAGCTCTAATCAAGTGACTCTCTATTGCAGTTCTCCCCACCAGGTGAGGTTTGGCTGTATCCTAGTGGGTACTATAGGTATTTGTGGAGCTAATGACCAGTGGCAGAGCCACAACGGGGATTAAGGGGGAACTGCCTTCTTAATCTTTTTTTTTTAATATTTTTATATTAAAATTTTAATATAATAATTTAACAAGTTTTTTTTAATTATTGTTCCTATATTTTTCTCTTTTATAATTTTTTAAAAAATTTAAATTATTAATTAATTAAGTAAGTAACCTTTTATACTTTATACTTAATGTTTTAGGTGAGTTTTATTTATTTTATTGTTTTATTTTATTTTTGTTCCTTAATTTATTTATTTATGAATTTATTGAATTAATATGTTTATGTGTAATATTATATGTATATGAATATGAATTGAAATGAATTTTAATGAATTAATATTTATTTTATTATGAATTTTATATGAAAAATAATGATGATTAACGTACTAGTAATTAAAAATAAAGTACTAAAAAACTAAAAAAATTAGGGATACAATTAAAAAATATATATTAATATTTATATTTAACCCACTTGTATAAAATAACAAATTAATAAAAAATTATTACCAATAATTTTACTAGTCTCTATAAAATTTAGAAATAGATAAATAAAAGATTCATTGTATATATTAAAAAAATATTTTTAATCAAATTAATAATGAAATCATTATTAAGTAATTTTAAAATATAAAAACTTGAAAAAAAATAATTATAATATAATAATTATAAAATATTTTAAATTAATTTTGTTTGATATAAGTTAATATATGAATTTCAAATTGATTTCCCTATATAAAACACATATTTATATAATATATAATATTAAATATTTATAATTTGTTTTTTTATTTAAAATTTTCTATTTCTGGCACTACTAATGACACGATAATGACAAGCATGAATGGCTCCGGGATTAATTTCCTCCTAGATTAATATTAAGAAAAATATTATTTTTATATATTTTTAAGTAAAAAAACACTGCAATATGCAAGAGAATTTGTGAGGCTCAAGTGGTAGAGGGCGGGCACGGGCTCCTAGGAGAGCAAGATCGGGTGGTGACTGTCTTTACCATTCTGTCTTCCTGCTCTGCAAGATGACAAACATGTAAGCATTTAAAATTGTATATAAAGAAGATGACAACCACGGAGCGAGTACGCCGTCCATAACTACCCATTTGCGTTTGATATGTGATGGAGGACATGGACAAGACGTCACATAAACATGGGGAGATGCCGGAAATCGCCCATTTGCACGCCGCACATGGATTGATTGAGGAAGAGGATGAGGGAACTGTCCAATGGGCAATGGGCAATGGGCAATGGTGGATTCTGGGGATGGGGGATTTTATGAGTTTGTTTTGTAGCCTGTGACATTGAAAATGTTCTGATAGATTGCACAGAGGTGGGGACTTAAGGTCTGCTGGTCCTGAATTGATTCTAGCAGGGTATGGAGTTTTTAGCACTTCGAGAAAGAAAAAGGAAGCTTCTTAACTCACATTTCTTTGGAGGTGGTTCTGTCCTTCAATGAGATTCTATGATCATAGCTGATAGGGACCAATTTCGATTACTATAAGTTGATGGTCTATTGCACCACCTCAGAAAAAAGAGGGTTTTATCAAGCCAAATCTCCTTCATTAAGCAATCACAAAAATCATGGTGATGGAATGCAACATAATGGATCCATATAAAATAAATTAAAAAAAACCTAAATAGATTCAAAAAATCTTCATGGTCTCGGCTAAGTGCCCCGAACTTAATAATCATGAAAGGATTTTTTTAGAGCTCGTATAGATTTTTTTAATATTTTATATAGATATAATATATATTATTTTATGTAAAACACAATTTAAAACATCATAAAAAAAAAATTATAGTACTTTAGCCTCTACTCTTCTCTCCACACAATAACAAGATTCTTACATAATAAATATTTCATTAATCCTTCGAGCTAAATATTCATAATCTCTTCGTTTCTAATATTTTTAATATATATATTTTGAGAGTTTATCTATATAAAATATATTTTTTTTTTTATATAAATAAAGTTTTTATCATTGAAAATTCCTTGGATATATATAAAAAAAAATATTATTTGTAAATAACAACTAAAAATCATCTAATTTGTTAAATATCATTTGCTACTACCATAATTATCCGGCGCCCAACTTCCTGAGCACTGTTTGCTATTACCATGTCTATTAGACACCACTTGTTTCTATCATAGTTACTAGTTTATTAGTTTAGTAACTCTCTAGGTTTTTTATATTAAATTATTAAATGTTATAAAAAAATTAATTAAATTGATTAAACCAAAAGGCCAATTAATTATTTAATATATCATCCTTTTTTCTACACATATTAGAGTTTAGATTGTAAAACTCGTCACAACCTATATTTGCAAATAGATTTGGTAACTTGTTAATACAGAGTTTGTTTTAAGTTACGTTTTTTTTTTGAAAATTAACCTATTCAAATTAAAAAATATATATATGTGGGTTTTTTTCTTTTTCTTTTTATTTTTTGATTGGATGTCATTTAATTAAGACAAAATTATATGTGATGCTTCGAGGACACTAACGTAAACAAACTTCCGCCTTTTGAGACTAGCCCTGATAGCCAAATCCATATATCCTCCAGTACCGTTGTTCGATTCTTCCACCCTCCAGCTTCATTCTCTGCTGAAAATGACCAGAAGCCGGCGGCACTGCACCAATTATATATCCAATGTCGCATTAAAATTCCTTGGACATTAGGATTTGATGGCTTTGTTAAGAATGTTGAAGAAAGGACGGATAAGTTGCAGACCCCATTTCTTGCTCCACAGTGAAATGGTAATCCAATGACATCTCATGCATTCTTGTCATCAAGCACTCATTGGAATTGACTGCAAAAAACCAGCCACGCCCCAGAAAAGTAATTTGATCAACTTAATTATATACTAGACCTCATTGATTAGCTTAATTAAGGATGTCAAAATTAGTTATCGCAATCAAGATTACAGAATTTCCAAGGAGATTGAACAAGAGCGATTTCGGGTTGTGAGCTAGAAATGGTGTGGTGAGCCAAAGAAAGTCAGGTTCGGGCTGAAAATCAGTACCAAATATGGCCACATAATCACATTGTTTAACATAGCTCTGTTTCATGCCATCTTTAAGAGCTCCTGCCTTGTATCCATTCCTGTTGTCCCTGCTCTCATGCTTTATGTTAAGGCCTTCGCTTGCCTATCTCTAACATTCTAGCTCCACCAAGCTCTGTACGGTTTTTTTAATTTTTATTATCTTGATGTCTCATTTACTCTGGACACAAACATATATGTTCAAGTCCTTCCAGAAAGGCAAATTGCAATGGAATTCTAAGAGATCATGATGGAATGGTGTTGGGTTTATTCTCTGTACCTGTTGGAGTCAAAGATTCTAATGAAGCTGAATTGCTTGCTGTTGTTAAAGCACTTGAATTAATCTTCTTCAAGAGAAGATATGTTTGGAAGAACATTATTGTAGAATCTTGTTTGGAAAACTCGAAACAACCGGACACCAATTTATCCGGATCAATGCAGCGGAATACAATTCACAATTCACAAATCCCAATTCTTTCCCTCTTTGTGCAGTAAAACAGAATCAAACAATGATCAAATATAATGCAAATAATCACAAAATCAACACCAAGATTTTTAACGTGGAAAACCCGATGCGGGAAAAACCACGAGACCGTAGTCCACCTAAAAACTTCCACTATTAACAAATAATGGGTTCACAATCATTTTTCCTCAGATTCAACTAAGGGATACAACATATATATCATCAAGAACAACTTATTCTCGAATTACAACAAGATTAAAAGAGAATTATTTGAGAAAAACTCACAAAACTGACAGCCCCGTTTTCTGTCAAAACGGCCAGCTTCCACACCACCAATCTTCGATCCAACCGTCCAGAATGAAGATCAACGTGTCTAGAAGCTGTTGTCAAAATCTCAGCCCAATCCAACGGTGAACGAAATGGAAATCGAAGGAAGAATGCAGGCTGCCCTGCTGCCTCTTCTTCTCCTTTTCTCTCTTAATTTTCTTCGCCTCTCTTCTATTTTCTAATCTACCGCTACAGTACCTGAACTTTAAATTTTAAAAGGTCAGCTGCCTCTCTTCTCAATAAATGTGGTGGTCCCACCATCACATGGTGCGGGACCACACACAACAAATCTCCCCCTCACGCACCATGTGAGGAATTCGTCATACCGACAATCAATATGTAAGCTTCAATTTAGGAAGCTCTGACAAGCCTGCTTCCTTTCTGCAAAACTCAAACTTCTCTCTCGGTAGAGGTTTGGTCATCATGTCAGACACATTGTCATCAGTATGGATCTTTTCAACAACGAATGACTTCATCTCCATAGCATCTCAAATCCATTGATATTTGACCTCAATGTGCTTTGATCGAGAGTGAAAAGTATGATGCTTACTGAGATGGATTGCACTTTGACTGTCACAGTGCAACACAAAGTTCTCTTGAACTAAACCAAGTTCATGCAAGAACTTCTTCATCCATAATAACTCTTGGCCTCCTTCAATAAAAGCAATGTATTCAACCTCTGTAGTGGATAATGCAACACATTTTTGCAACATTGATTGCCATGAGACTGCTTCCCCTGCAAACTTCATCAAGTATCCTGATGTGGACTTTCTAGAATCAACATCACCAGTCATATCTGCATCTGTGTATTCATCCAACACAGGTTTATCATTACCAAAACATAAGCTGAAACTGGAAGTACCTTTGAGATACCTAAGTATCCATTTCACTACTGATTAGTGTTCTTTACCAGGATTGGAGAGGAACCGACTAACTACACCAACTGCATAAGCTATATCCGGTCTTGTGCAAACCATGGCATACATCAAGCTACCAACTGCGGATGCATGAGGAACCTTTTTCATCTCATCTTTTTCTTTATCACTTGAAGGACACTGCTTAGAACCTAGTTTAAAGTGGCTTGCAAGTGGAGAACAAACAGGTTTGGAGTTGCTCATGTTGAACCTCTCGAGTACCTTTTGGACATATCTCTCCTGAGATAGCCAAAGTTTCCCCTTCTTCCTGTCACGTGTGATCTTCATGCCAAGAATCTGTTTTGCTAGTCCTAAGTCTTTCATTGTAAAAGACTTGCTCAACTCGTCCTTCAACATCTGAATCTTCTTAGCATTATGGCCAACAATCAACATATCATCCACGTACAACAAGAGAATAATAAAGTTTTCATCTGAAAACCTTTTCATGAATACACAATGATCAGAAGTGGTCCTGTCATAACCATGATCCACCATGAAAGAATCAAACTTCTTATACCATTGTCTTGGAGCTTGTTTTAACCTATATAAGCTTTTTTTCAACTTACAAACTAGCTGCTCTTTGCCTTTTGCTTCAAACCCTTCAGGTTGCTTCATGTAGATTTCCTCATCTAAATCACCATGGAGAAAGACAATTTTCACATCAAGTTGTTCAACTTCAAAATTCAAACTAGCAGTTAAACCAAGCACAACTCGGATTGAAGACATCTTGACCACTGGTGAAAAGATTTCTTCAAAGTCAATATCCTTCTTCTGACCGAAGCCTTTCACAACCAATCTTGCCTTGTACCTTGGCTGTGAGCAATGCTCATCAATTTTCAACCTGAACACCCATTTGTTCTTGAGTGCTCTTTTACCTTTAGGAAGCTTCACCAACTCAAATGTATGGTTCTCATGCAAGGATTTCATCTCTTCTTGCATTGCTTTCAACCACTCACTTTTCTTCTCATGTGACATAGTTTCATCAAAGCATTCTGGCTCTCCCCCATCAGTGACCAACACATACTCATGAGGAGAATATCTAGTGGAAGGTTGGTGAGGTCTAGTTGACCTTCTCAATTGTAGCTCATCTGGAGCTTCCTGTATAACTTGTTTAGGAATAACATCAACATTATTATTAGCTGCTTCAAGATCACCAACTAATGGCTCAATAAGAGAACCACCACCATCATCATTTTGCAAGTCTCCCCCATGATTAGCAGGTATCACAGGTAACTGTGGAGTAGGTCTTGGAGTTGAATTAGATGGAATAAAAGTGGTAGACTCTGTTTTCTCCTTTTGTTCAAAGTCTTCAATGGTTTGATCTTCAAAGAAGATAACATCTCTACTTCTTACAATTTTCTTCTCCTTTGGATCCCATAACTGATAGCCAAACTCATCATCTTCAGAGCCCAAGAAAATACACGGCCTTGTCTTGCTATCAAGCTTTGACCTTTCATCTTTAGGAACATGTACAAATGCCCTGCATCCAAACACTCTTAAGTGTGCATAAGAGACATCTTTTCCTTTCCAAACTCTATATGGAACATCAAATTCAAGAGAAACTGATGGAGAAAGGTTGATCATGGCAACTGCAGTCTTCATTGCCTCACCCTAAAAGGACTTAAGCAGCTTTGCATGAGAGAGCATACACCTAATTCTTTCAACAATGGTTCTGTTCATTCTCTCAGCCACTCCATTCTGTTGTGGAGTCTTAGAAATTGTCTTCTCCAACTTGATATCATGTTCCCTACAGTACTTCTCAAAAGGACCCATGTATTCACCACCATTGTCAGCTCAAACACATTTGAGCTTTCTACCAGTTTCTCTTTCAACTCTGGCATGGAAATCCTTAAAGACATCAAACACCTGATCTTTGGATTTCAAACAAGTGGCCTAAATTTTCCTGGAGTGATCATCAATAAAACTAACAAAATACAATGCACCTCTAAGAGACTTGTCAATCATAGAGCAAACATCAGTATGAACTAAATCAAGAACATGTGATCTTCTATGTGGGGGTGATCTTTGAAATGCAACTCTGTGTTGTTTGCCAACTAAACAATGAGTACATGCGTTCAAGTTCATACCTTTTAATGGAAGGTAGTTCTTCTTGGCAAGGATGCCAAAGCCTTTCTCACTCAAATGTCCAAGCCGCTTATGCCACAGATCAGTAGAGCAATCTTCAATTGCATTCACCTCCCCTTTGATCACCTTGGCTTGTGACATGTAGAGACCCATCTTCTTCCCTTTAGCAATAATTGGGGAATTTATGGAAAGCTTCCATTTACTATCTCCAAAGTAATTGTGATAGCCTTCTTCATCAAGAGTACCTGTAGAGATCAAGTGTATGCACATATCAAACACATGCCTAACATCTTTGAGTAGCAACTTACACCCAGTATTGGTTTCCAACCATATATCTCTAATGCCCATAACACTAGCCATCCCTTGATTTCCCATCCTAACTTAACCAGAGTCTCCAGCAGTATAGGATGTGTAAAAATCACATCGGGGTGTAACATGGTAAGAAGCTGCTGAATCTGCAACCCAGGTGGTATCCTGATATGCAAGATTAATACAACCATCATCACAAACAATGGCAACATCACCATCAAATACAACTATAACTATACCATTCTCTTCATTATTTTCTTCATCTCTACCTTTTTTATCTCTTTTATACTTTCTACAATCTTTTTACATATGTCTAAGCTTGTCACAATAATAGCACTTAAAACCCTTCCTTGACTGAGATCTTCCTCTTGGTTTCCATCTTTCTTTTCTATTGTTGGATTCTCTATCTTGTTTGCCATGAGAGAACCTGTTTGGACTTCTCCCTCGAATTTCTGTAACAAGTGCATGAGACTCGGAAGTGCTTGTGCTTTTCCTTCTCTTCTCTTCATTAAGGATACAATCTTTCACTGTTTTCAAAGTGATCTTTCCATTCGTAGTAGAATTGCTAAGTGACACCACCAAAGTCTCCCAATTATCCGGTAATGAACTCAGCAAGATTAATGCTTGCATTTCATCAGCTAACTCCAGATTCATCAATGACAACTGATTCAAGAACCCTTGGAATATATTTATATGCACTGAAGCATCTTCACCATCTTTATACTTCAAATTCACAAGGTCTCTAATTACAAAAACTTTGTTTTGTGCACTCTCTTTGGCAAATGTTTCTTCCAATATCTTCCAAACTGTATAACAGTCATGTTCTTGAGAAATATGATTAATAGACTTAGAAAATACCCATTTTCTAACATTAGCAGTAGCCTTTCTATTTAGTCCATTTCATTTTGCATCATCCATATCATCAAGCTTTATTCCTTTATATTCAATCGGTAAAGCCTAATCATTGCAACATAAATGATCCTCCATCATTGTTTTCCATAGAAAATAATTTGAGGAAGTAAGCTTTATCATGCTTGAATCTTCCTTTTCCATTCTAACTGCATAAGAAATTCAATCTACATAACCAGTGCTCTGATACCACTTTGTTGGGAAAACTCGGAATAATCGGACACCAATTTACCCGGATCAATGCAGCGGAATATAATTCACAATTCACGGGTCTCAATTCTTTTTCTCTTTGTGCAGTAAAACAGAATCAAACAATGATCAAATATAATGCAAATAATCATAAAATCAACACCAAAATTGTTAACGTGGAAAACTCGATACGGGAAAAACCACGAGACCGTAGTCCACCTAAAAACTTCCACTATTAACAAATAATGAGTTCACAATCATTTTTCCTCAGATTCAACTAAGGGATATAACATATATATCATTAAGAACAATTCTCGGATTACAACAAGATTAAAGGAGAATTATTTGAGAAAAACTCACAAAACTGACAGCCCCGTTTTCTGTCAAAATGGTCAGCTTTCACACCACCAATCTTCGATCCAACCGTCCAAAATGAAGATCAACGTGTCTAGAAACTGCTGTCAAAATCTCAGCCCAATCCAACTGTGAACGAAATGGAAATCGAAGGAAGAACGCAGGCTGCTCTGCTGCTTCTTCTTCTTCTCCTTTTTTCTCTTAATTTTCTTCTCCTCTCTTCTATTTTCTAATCTGCCGCTACAGTACCCGAACTTTAAATTTTAAAGGGTTAGCTGCCTCTCTTCTCAATAAATATAGTGGTCCCACCATCACATGGTGCAGGACCACACACAACAAATCTGACTCTGCTAATGTGGTTACTCGGATGCTTAAACCATGTAATAGACCATAATGAACTCTTCATTTTGGCTTCTCAATTCTCTTCAGCTATGGATTCTCTTTTTTCCTTTCACACCAAGAGGGAGGCAGATCACATGGCTGCTCATCTTGTGAAACAAGGAGTTTCGAGGAATGGTGAATTTGTGGCATGGCTATAATGTTGTGGTATCTTCAGTAGGCTGGATTCTTGTTAAGCTGCAGGCTCTTTGTTCAGAGTATCAATGCTGTGCTTATGGTTTCCCCAGTTGGTTCCTCCTTCAAGTATTGATCCTCTAATAAAAATGAATGAAGCGTTGGTTTCGTAGCTTACCTGATTAGATGAAGCAATTCATCACTCACAAATGTTTTTCCTCTGGGGTTTTTTTGCTCTTCAAAAATCGACATCCTGCATAATACTCCTGGTTTCTTTTCTGCCTACTACAGTCGTTATCTTGTATTCCTAAGCTTATCAAAAACTGGGTTCTAGAGATTCTGTTCTTGGTTGGTGAATTCCGCTGGCTTGGCTGTGCTACAGATATGGAAACTATTTATCTCATGAAATTCCAGAAGATTATACATTGAATCTTGACTTCATCTTCAGTGGTGGTATCGTCTTCAAGCTTTGCATTGTTTCTTGCTGTTTTGAGGACAGAAAGGATGCTACTGGGTAGAACTTGGCTGCTGCTGTTTTATCAGAGTCTTCTCTTTTGTATTTGCTTTCTCTTTTGTCGCCATTTTTCATCCTTTAAGTTTATACTGCTTATCAAAAAAAAAAAAACACAACGCAAATTACAAGATGAGCTAGAGGCGGAAATTAACCTTAATGGCAGGGTCCTTTGAGTCAGCCAGCACTTGGATTATAATAAGCTTATATGCAGCTCTAAGATAATACTGTTTGGTTAGCACTTGGATTATAATACGATCAGTGACATAATAGTGTATGAGAAAAAAAGATAGATATATGAGATTAAAAAAATCTTAAAATGATATAAGAAAATGCAATTTATGTATAGATGAATTAATTAACTTTTTTTTTTCTTGATTAAAATATTATTTTCAAGCCAATTATTTTACATAAAAAACTAAATTTCTTAGATAAATCAAATACAAAAACTTATCCTTTCAACTTATTTTATAACATCTTTTAATAACATCAAAGGATTTGATTTTATTAATTAGATTGTGTTTGTTAGAAAATAATATAAATTATATTTTAAAATTTTATCTAAAAATTTAAAATTTTTAGTTAAAATAGTTCTTTAATATAGTATTAGAGTCTTAATGATCATGTAATCTCAAGTTCGAATCTTACTATTTTTATTTATTTAATAAAAATTAAACACAAAATAATATAATTATTTTTATTTTAAGCTACATTAAAACATAAATATAATTTTTTTTAAAATAATATAAATTATATATTGTGACTTTACTTAACAGATTAAAATATTTATTTAATATAATATTAAAATATTTATAAATTAATAATTAATAATTTAAATCTAACCATAAACATATGTAAATTTAAAGCAGAATTTCACCTAACATCTTAACACAAAACAACACTTTATTATATAATTGTGTTAATGTGAGATTGAACAATACGGCTTTTACCCTTCTTTGTTTCTTTGCCCCGTCTTCAAACGTTGTACTCTATATTTGTTGACCGAACAGATTAAGCATTCATGTGTTTCTTCATTAAAACAAGAAACATGTTTTTTTTTCTAGTCAAGGACAGCTCTCCCCTTCACATCCAGTTGAACATGTTTTTCTCTACCCTCAAGTAACTGAATAAGACATTTTTTCAGCTGTAATGTTTAATGTTTATGCATAGAATCCGAAATTTTTGTCTTTCAGTCAGATTTTAAGTAAACTACACATAGAAGAAATCGTATCTCATGGGGATAACAAGAGGAAGCAACTACATTTGCCATCTAAATTATTTCAACCATGCCACAATGGGCTTCAGAGTTTAGATGGAGTTCTTCCGTCTCAGATCTCGTCTGAAAACAAAAGAAATCCATATCATTAGGTTTAATCTGTTCAATTAAATTACTAAGATCATTGTTATATTAACCTGGTTTTGTCAGATTAACTTCTTATTTGATTTAGCTACAAATCCAACTCGAATCAGATCTTATAAACTGAGTTTCAATATGCTAGCCATCCAGGTTTAACAAAACCAGAGTATAATCAATGTTTTGTCGAAATTTTAAAATTTAAACTGCCGGAACTATAAAAGGGTTCTGTACTCTTTTTTAATCCCTCCATTCTAGGTATTAGCAAGAATTGACTCTGAAAGTGCCATTTGCTTGATACAATATCAAGTGATTTTACCTACCGAACCAGACACCGCCCACAGAAGACGAAAAAGACTAAACAAAACGAAATGTCTCCGCCTATTTGCATCAGCTAAATTCTTCTCATGAATATGACAATTGGCACGAAACATTGAGCTCCTAAATTTCCACAAATCATTGAATGGAAAAGGATGCTTCTTGGATCTCTGCCATACTACTCTGCCCTGAGCCTGAGCCGGAGGACTCAGCATGGCAATCAGACCACGGATGCGTTTTTAAATATCATACCTATCCCCTTTTCATATTTTGTCTGGCACCAGATCCCCGAGTTCAAAATGGTACCAGAATTGATGTCACAGAAGAAAAATGTTAGACAAGTAAAAAGGTCAAGGACCTGTTTATGATGATGCATCTATATGCAAGTCACCAATCCTGGCCAATCTCATAGATCCTGGAATAGATAGCATCTGTGCTTGAAGATTTTCATACAAATTCCATGGATTGAAAGCTCCGTTTCACCACCATTGGAATTATATACATATAGACCAAATAAAAGGGTGTCTAGGTTCATGTAAAAATTTCTCAATTTACCATATTAACAAGCAGATTTCATCTTACAATCCATGCTGCCAAACATTAATTAACTACCATTACCGCATTGAAAAACCATTGTACAGATATTTTGATCACAGCTAAACCCCCATATTGCAGTTCCTAAGTAGAACCAGATTTTGTTACAAACCAGCCAAAATTTTGACAGCTCTAGGACATCAGACAGGACCTTGGACGTAGATCCCTAATTTACTGACTTGTAGAGTATCTTGAAGTCCAGTACTTCTCAATTTCCTCTGCTGTTCTTCCAGGAATCCTCCCAGCAATTAAAGTCCACCTAGAGAGATCAAAACTTTCTCAATCAAAACTAAAATGGTTGTAGTAAACAGACAGATGAAGGACAAGGGAGAAGTGAAGTTTAAGCCTACCTCTCACCAACCAGATTGTACATCCTAGTAATAAGAGTTTCCTCGTCTTCTGAGAATTCAAGCTTGGAATCTTGGCTGGTATCTGCAATTTATAACCCATGAAAAAAATCCAATCTTAAGTTTCAAACTGGTACCTTAAGACAAAGGACTAACAGTTTTCAATCTTGTAATAACCATTAAACCCAGAAAGAAAAACGCAATTGGAGCAGAAATTAGCCAGAAAACAAAGAAATAAGCCCAAAATGAAAGTACAAAGAGCTCCATTTGAGCATTTTCATGTACTAATTAATAATCCCACGACTAAAATCAAGAAAGTCTAAGGGAAAAAAAAACAGTACTTTCAAAAGGGTACCTCTAAAATCAATCATTAAAGTTGAGAAAAAAATGCAAAACCAACAAACCCTTGAATAACTAACAAAGAGGGCAAACATTCCAATTAAGTACCTCTAGAATCAACAGAGAGATCATCACTAGAGGAGTGATCCGAGTCAGCCATAAGTAAGAGCACAAAAAAAAAAATTATAATCTTTGAGTCTAGGCGGTGTAACTGTGTGTGATATTGAAGGGACATAAGAGGCGGAGTATTAATAGAGAAAGGCAAAAAAGATACAGCGAGAGGTGGTCACCGATGGATGGAGAAGAATGGGCGCTGGTGTCGAAGAATGGTAGTTGAAGGAATTGCCCGTCGCTAGTCCAACTTTGATAGGTAGTTGAACACTTAAACGGTTGGTTGGTTCGTTCTTGTAGCCATTTTTTAAATGATTTTTTTTCGTTTCTACTTGCAGAAGTTTGTGACTGTGACTATCATATTTACCAATACCTCGGGCTACAATTACAATTCGGCTGATTAATCTAAAGTTTATTTTAAAATTAAAATAAACAATATTTTTTATGTAATATATGTTAAGATTGTAAATAAATCTCATGATTATCTTTGCGTGGCGAAAACTATGACTTTATTAAGCACACAAGTTGATGTTTATCCCTGGATAATTAAACCATTTTTCAAGCTAAGTAATAACGGTGTGCGTAGTTTTTCAATCATTCACTTTCTTCAACCTTTTCAAGGTTTTATCCGAAACTTATTAATGGAACATTTTGACTAATTGTTATTTAATCACTTAAATATTGTCAATTAAAAACAAAACAAATCTTATTTTCCAAATCTTGAGATCATTGGGATCCTAATGTTGGGTTTAAAATAGGTTTCAGAGTTAAATAATGTTTAGAAACGAAGGGGTTGAAGGAAGAAATAGAAAAATGTCTACAGCTACTTCGGCCATGGACACGAGTCTAAAAGGAGGTTTTATGCATTTTAGGTTACTAGGGACAAGCCCTGAGTGTTCCTCATCGAGAACCTCAACAGGCTAAAAAGCTGGGGTAGTTGTGCAGTTAGAATGCTCCTCGGTGCTTAGAACATCGACAAAATTATTTTACAAAGTGTTTTTTATTTAAAAACTTATTTTTAATATTTATAAATTAAAACGATTTGAAAATATAAAAAAAGTTAAATTAAAGCAAGAAAAAAATCGAAAACTCATGGAAAACATAATTGAACCGCGCTGTCAGACAACAGCTACTCAGTAACGTATAGTTCGTGTTGTTGGGGTTTGGTGGGTGTTAGGTAGAAAATGATAAGCTTGCATTCGGCTCGGTTTTGTTTTCTTTCGAGACCTAGAACAGTGTTGAGATGGAGACCAGACCAGGTGAGACTCAGGTCACGGCTGATTGGAGAAAGCACATGAAATGCGAGGAAGAAAACAAACAAGAAGATAAGAAAATAGTATGCCTACGTGCATTAATTACATGACAAGTGCATCTGTGCATATACTTGTTCGATGTCTACGGAACACTTGTTTATTACTGTATAAATTTACGTTGACAAGTACAAGATCGCTGCTCCTTCTTGTCCTTCAGTCGATGAGCTCCTTTTCTGGTGAACCCCCCTTGTCCGCTTGCTTAAGATAAACAAAATGGTAAAAGATGGTGAGAATTTGTTGTCTTCCCCGCCAAGCCTCTCTGTAGGCTATACCATGGCCAGAACCATCGCCTTTGCACCATGGCTGTCAAATCCCCCTCATGAACCGCCTGAATAGCACAAATGCAACCTACATGAATGCATGCACCTGCACTTTTGATTTTTAAATAATTTTTTGTAGGTTTTAGTTAATCAAATTACCCTTTAATCAATTAAATTATAACTCGGGAACTAGGATGAAAATTATATATTAAAAAAAAAGTCACTGGTTAAAGAAATATTATCTTTAAAAGTAATTTTTACTATACTTTAAAAAAATTTAAAATTAAAAAAAATGCTAGATGTCCATTAAATAAATTTTAATTTTAAAAGTAATTTAATTATTTTATTCAATTTTAAAAATATAAAAAAAACTAAATTATTCTCCAATTATCTTTATTCAATCTTGTAATGAACCTTGTAAATAAACTGTATTACCCTCCAAAGATTCTTTTTAAAAAATAAAATCATCACTATCACTGTATTGTTTCAATTCACGGTACAATAAATCTGCATTTACAGTAAATAAAACACCCAAACAGCCCTTAATATTATGGGACCGAAACGGCCTACCAACCAGGTTTTAGGAACAACCAAGGTGAAAACCCACTAAAACAAGCCGTGATGAGTCGGGTTCAACCAGGTTCGAAAACCCAATAAAACAAGCTGTGATGAGCCGGGTCCAACCAGACCTGAAAATCAAAGCAAATACCCTGAAACAGGCTCCAACAAGCTGGGACCAACCAGATCAAAAACCGAAGTATTTATACCAACCCAAATTGGTCCTGTCAGGTCATGACCAATCAGGCTCGAAAACAAAGCAAATACCCACAAAGCCCTGACCAACTAGGCCCAAAAGGCAAATACAAGATGCGGATAATAGGAGTTGTTGTTTACAACTCCCATGTAAATTAAGGAAGTTTGTCCTGCCCTTACTGGTTTTTGTGGTTTAGCAGTTGCAGCATCTTGGTAACAGGAGGGAGGAGGAGGAGGAGGAAAAAGCATATGAAACAGCTTATTTCAGAAGCTGTGGTCATCCTCAACAAACCCGTCAGAAATCCTTGTCAGGTCCAAATATATATCCATTTGGACATGTAAATACATACCAGAAAAACATCTGAAGTAAATAATATAAAATTTCCAAGTTGAAATCCGAGAACAGATAAAAAAAAAGCTCCTTAATGGACATTAAAGAGTGATTTCAAAGAGGCACGCAACCGCTTCTGTTCTCAACTTAAAGAAAGGGTAGAAAGGATCCTGCAATTTACTGCTAGGAACACAAACATCTATAGAACACCAGCAAGCTTTATTCTGATAAGGGATCCGGTAGTCATACATATTTAATCCACATCACACAACAAGCAGCGAATCCACTTGTAAAATGCGAAAAACAGAGTATCCTTAATTAATGTTGAAAAGAACACAAGCTAAAGATGCAAGTTCTATATGATATCGAACTTGATACCATGCAAGACGTGTAAACTAGGTATAGCAATTAGCTTGCTGCTTCTTAAAAACCATGAATCTTGATATTTTCCTTCTTCACAATGCCAGCCTGTTCACAGAGAGCAAAAGAGACAATTTTCATTCATTGCTCCTAAATATAGAACGAACTTCATTTAAAACAAGATCAGGGATGTGATTATTACCTGCACGAGAAAGGTGGAAACGTTCTTCCTTTGATCACCCTGAAGTTGAATGACCTGCAACCCGCGCACAAAAAGCAGTGTTTAGTGCAAGCACAAGAAGGATCCATTAAAGGTTACACAAGTCCTTGCAGACAAACTCTCTTCATGTTGGCACACATTAGCAGCTATCAACTGAATGCACTGGTAAAGACTATTGTTGATACAATAATTCCTAATGTCTGAACAGATTTGGTGTGTTTCTCTATAACATGCCAAATGAGAATTGTAGGTCCATGCTGCAAGCACTCATTCCTTGGGTTGGCCTTGATACCAAACCGACTAGAAGAGATTAATGATGGAAATTTCTAAGTAGCTTGGGGGAATAGATGGAAAGAAAATCATCTGTTACGGATGCAGAAGATTATAGTCTAGATAATAGAGAAAGATTTGGAAAGCAACTGCGGTTATAAGCAAGAAAGGGAATTTAGGAGTGTCAGAGATAGCTACTAACATGCAAAGGATCTTTCCAAAGGGGATGCATGGGTGATAGAGAATCTAATACCCACTCATAATATCAGAAAAGTTACAAGAGCTTTATTTTCAAAGAAGAAGATCCAAAATACTTTACACGTCATTTTTCAAACAGTTTGAATACCAAAAGAGCTGCCTACTGCATGTAATCACCCCTTGTTTGCAACAGCAGACTGTACAGATTTATTATAACACCTCTCAAGGACATTCTGGAAACCACACGGATAGAAACAAACCTGGCCTAACTCAGGGTCCTGGACAACAGTTCCATTGCAGCAGAACTCTTTCTTGAGGTCCTTAAGTATCTTGTTGTAGCTATATTCCTTCTTCAACCCTTGAACAGTAGTCAGGCTTTTCCTCCCATTTCGCTGCTGTACACGCACATGAACATAATCTTTTGTCCCAGCACCGGAGTCTTCAGCATTTGCCTCAGCAAAGGGATCTATTCATCCATTGAAGAAACATTATTAGTATAAACTTTTAACTTCATCAGAATGCTAAATATATATTAATCCAACAAATAAAACATACCGAAAGCAGTTGGAATAGCGTTGTCGAATTCAGACATGAAAGAAAGATTCTGGAAGTAGAAAGTGAAGCCAACAAACAATTCTTTTGATATTAATCAAATTTCTCTGAGCTGCAACACATGCCAGAAAATAAAATTAAGGGTGGAAGGTTCCACAGGAGAGAGATCCAGATCAAGATACAGAGAAGCCTACAATTTAATTTGTCAAGATAAGTGCTAAAGGATTTAGAAAGCTTTACTATCCAATCATCAGTTCTAATTTCACATTTATGTCAAACCAAGCAATGAGAAAGAAAAATCCTTGGATGTATATAATAATCATGAAAGATTTTAACTATACATTAAAATGCAAGAATGATAAATTTTATCATTCTGTAACAAAGAACACAAAAAAAAAAAATCAGTACTGTTAAACACTAAAATACCTAAAGCAGCTACAGATTATCCATACATCTGATGGGTCTAGCTACAGTCTACACCACCATTTAACAAACAGATGTGTGTATCTTAATCAGCGTCATAGCCACGTATTCCGGTAGACCAATCAATGATTTCTGACTTCACTCAAAAAATGGGTTATCTTTTCAGAAACACATCTATTTCCTCAATCTATTCCTACAATGGCAGCTGTTACACCTTATCATCAACAATCAGTCCAAAATAACAAAATCTAAAAAGCATGTGGATCACCCCATTCATCACGCATATCTTTTCTTGTCAACTGATGAACAAACATCTTTAAGTACTAGTTCCATTATATCACTACAGAAAATTTAGGGTCATCCACTCCCATCTCCTAACAAGACACTGTGAATTTTTGTCACACCAGTTCCTCATGCCATGAGAAGCATAAGTCTCTAGCTTCATAATTCTCTACCCTATAAAACCAAACTTCAAGTATTACTCCTAGCTTGGAGATCACGCACTCTCATCCTACTATCACCTATTGTTTGGAACCAATTCTATAATAGAATTGATTTCAACTATTTAAGTAGATTGATTTGATTTGATTTGGAAATTGAATTCATCCAGGCAGACGTGTGAAATGGAGGGGAGTAAAAAATGAAAATTCATCCTACTATCACCTGATTTCATTTCTACTCAAATCTTAAGTTTCCAAAGAGCCTCTAAAAGTTTCAAACTTTTCCTCAAATAAACCCATCATTAACATAACCAAAAACTTGTAATTGATTGGATAAATCCAGGAATTTTGTTCTAGCGGTCCACAGGTGAAAAAAAGAAGAAAAGGCTAGAAACAATTAAGAGAGCTACAAACACACAACATAACCTGGATTCTAAACATTAAAATTTGGATCAGCCAATAGAAAAGATTGAATGTAAATACGCAGTTACTTATTCAGCTCCTTTCCCTCAAATCCTTGTCAAACAAACAGAAAATCATACTCATCATCCAGGCTAAAAATGAAAAAATAAGAAAAACTTCAACACCATACAGAAATTTCTACCAATGTTTTTTTAAGAAAAAAACATTTTTCCCGCAAAAACCAACAAAAAAACAATCACAAACAATAATACAAAACACCATCATGAACAAAAAACCATAAAAAATATAAAAAAATCCCAATTACGGAAAAATCTAGACAAAACACAAAATTAACCAAAACCTAATATTTACAAACAGAAAGACAAGATCAAACCAAAACAAAACCTTAAAAGAAACCAGGCTAGAAAAAACCATGGATTATTACCTAACAGGAAGATTGAGAAACAAAGGAAGAAAACCCAGGACAGATGAGAGAGAAAATTTGGGCTTCTTTCTTTGGCGATAATGGTGATTATGCGAAGGTGAGAGAATATTTATTGACCTCACCAATCACCAGCTTCTTCGAGTCGGCTGTTTCTACGGTTGAGATTGTTTGGAGGCCACGTGGGATGCGGACAGACAGTGGTCCTGATTCTACCCCTTATGCTAACCTTTTTCTTTCATGTGGGAAAGGACTGGAGGCCCGTAAAACAACTATCCCAATAAGCACATGGGTGAGCCCATTTATAATTCTTGCTATATATATATATATATATATATATAAAGAGGGCTATTTTAGTAAACATAGAATATTTTTTTTCATTTTATACCTTTGCTATTAATCTTGATTTAGCCTATGGGTCGATCCGGTGATCTAGAACCTAATTTGAACAAAGTTTATTTTTTACTTATCTAGGAATTGGGTTTATTAAATTCAAATAACTTAACACTAAATTTATTATTTGTTGATTTAGTTGTACTTGAATGAAATTCTATTAATTTAATTTTAATTATTTTTAAAAATATTTATTTAAAAATATATCATCTTAAATTTTTCACTTTTTTTTCCTCAAAATGATATTATTTTTTATATTTTAAAGAAAACTTAAATAAGTCATTTTAAAATAAATATGAGTTGACTAATTAATACTTAAATTGATAAAATTGATATGAGTAGGATAACTATTAAAAAAAAATAATTGTTCCTAAGCAATTAATGTATATTAAGACTCAGGATATTATTTATTATAATAATATAATTATGGAGCTATCCTTAAATAAAAAAATTATTGAAATAGTCTTTTAAGTATGGTGATTTTTTCATTATGATATAAACACTTATGACAAGTTTAGTAAGGCTAGATTAGTCATTTTCTTTTATTGCATAATAAAATTACTAGTTTAACCTTAAGAAAAATAATGTCTTTCATTTAAGGGCATCTTGGTCCTTTTCTTTAAAAATAGTTTAATCAATTTGATGTCTATGAAAATAAAATCAACACCACTCTCTCACGATAGCTTTTGATCATTTTATACTAGTTTTATTGTAAATTTGAAGATTTTTATAGGGCATTATTGTAGTTAATGTGTACTAGATATTATTTTAAAAAATCTTTTAGAAAATGCAAAGAATGCGTTAGTATATAGATGACTCCAACATTGTTTCGAGAGTACCTATGATGTCATTCCGCAAGCAAACACTACTTTTTATAAAAATAATTTTTTTTTTATTTTGGATGTGACATCAACTCCTTCAAAAAATCATTCTAACCACCATACATTTGGTACATATTTTTTTTTAAAAAAATTACAAATAAATTTTTTTTAATTTAACCTTTATTTTTTTTAAGCTATAAATAATCAATTAAATTACAAAAAGTTTTTTATTTCATTTTTACCTCCAATAACTTTTTATTTTTCAAATTCAGTTATTATTTTTTTGTTGTTATTTTTGTTTTTGTTTAGGATCATTTTTCTAATTGTTTTTTTTTCAAATTGCATTGTCTTTGAGTTTTTATTTATTAAATTTTATCAAATTGCATTGTCTTTGAGTTTTTTTTATTAAATTTTATCTTTATTGTTTTTGCTTTCACAGGTATTTTATCAATATTTTTTTCACAATTTTATCATTTAAAGTTAAATTGGTTGAGATTTAAATTTATTAATTAAACTTGAGTTCAAGATTTTATGGGATGTAAGTTTTAAAAATTAAATCATGTTTAATAGTTTTGTTTGAGATTACTTGATTTTTTTATTTTAAAGTTGATATTTTCTTATTTTATTTTTTTATCCTTCTTTGAATTTTGCTTTGTTATTTTAACATTTTACCTTTTATGAAGTTAGCCATAGGGTAGCTTATGTTTGTTTTTATTCATTAATTTATTTTTTCATTGTCATTGTTTTTATTAATTTTTTTTGTTTATATTATTTATATCACCAGTCGAAGCTTAAGTTTCATATTCTTTTATGCTAGAAATTTTATTTTACCCAGTCAACGGTATAGCTTGTGTAACAAATCTAGTGCACACTAGATTTCTTTTTTTTTTCTTCTAATATAAAATAGAGAGTATATTTAGAATGGACTACAAATTATCCACCTTCTATATATATAAAAAAAAGAAATAAAATATTGGCCAAGCAACAATTATATAACTATAAATAGATTTTTATATTTTTTTATCATATAATAAAATAAAAATAAAAATAATTTAACCCAAGAAGTTCATAACTTAATCATAAATTTAACAAATTGACAAAAATAATCTTAGATTCTATTTGTTTATTGGAATGTAGGTTTTTTTTTTAAGTAAATTTTAGAAAAGTAAATTATCTTTCGATATTTGATAGCGTAATAAAAAATAAATTACAAAATTTTTTCTAGTGTTTAATTATGTTGTGAAAAATAAAATAGAAAATAACTTATTAATATTTTAATTTTTTCAAGTTTATTAAAATAACAAAAAATAAATCTTACAAATTAAAAAGTTGAATGAAAATGAAAAAAATAATTTTATATATTATCTTAAATAAAATAAATAATAATTAAATAATAGAAATCAAATCTCACAAATAAAAAAATTAAAAGATAAAAAAATAATAATTATCATGTCATAAATTATTTCAAATAAAATAAATAACAATTAAAAAATAAGATCAAATTTGTAGATAAAAAATTTTAATTAAAAAATAAAATAAATAAATAACAATTATGAAAATAAGAACTAAAATTAATATAAAAATCAAATTTTAAAAGATATATATATATATATATATATATAAATCAAAAGTTTGAAAATTAAATTTGATATAATCAATAAATAATATGATATTTTTAAATTTTTTATAATATATGAAAAATATCTTCTGTGTAAAATAAAAGAAAAATACTTTCTTCAAAATCAAGATAATTTTTTTAACAAAAAAATATTTTTCACTGATTAACTTTTCTAATAATAAACAAATACATGAATTTTTTTTCAATTAGAAAATATTTTACATTAACTAACTTTTTTAATAATAAATAAACAAATAAAAAATTCTTTAACCATAAAATATTTTGTGTTAACTAAGTTTTCTAATTACAAATAGTTTCAAAAAATCATTTTTCATCGAACCCTTATTTGTTTTTCTTGCTTTCATTTTTTTTAAAATATGAATTATTATACAAGATTTAATAACAAAACCTAAAAATTTCTAACATATAAAAATGATGCCTTTTAAAATAGCTTTTTATTTAAAAATATATTAAATTTTTTTTTATATATATATATATATTTTTAAAAAAAACTAAAAAAGCATCACATTCATATTTTTTAAACTAGATTTTTTTTTAAAAAAAAAACCTAAAAACAAAATCGAAATAATAACCTAGCATAAGAGGCTCAAAATATTACTTGATATTAATTCTTTCTCAACTTAAAGAAAACGTAGAAAGGATCACGAAATTTTTCAGCTTATAATTCACTGCAAGGAACACAAAAATCTATAGAACGCCAGCAACCTTTATTCTGATAAGGGATCCAGTGGTCGTACATATTAAATCCACACAGCGAGCAACCTTTATTCCGATGAAAGATCCGGTGGTTGCACGCTAAATCCACATCACAAGCAAAGAAGCGAATCGACTTTTAAAATGCAGAAAGCAGAATATCCTGAAATAAAGTTGAGGAGGACACAAGCTCTACCATGCGAGACGTGTAAACTATGTATCCAAGTAATTAGCTTGCTACTTCTTAGAAACCATGAATCTTGATATTTTCCTTCTTCACAATGCCAGCCTGTTCACAGAGAGTAAACGAAGATTTTTCATTGATGGTTGCTAAATATGCAAGCACTTTGTCCAAAACAAGACCAGGATGTGTTCGTTACCTGCACAAGGAAGGTTGAAACGTTCTTCCTTTGATCACCCTGAAGTTGAATGACCTGCAGCCACGCACAAAAGCAGTGCTCACACTATATTATTTAGGCAGAAAGACATTTAATATATCCAAACCAGGCTTATGTACTGGTATTTAGTGCAGGCACAAGATGGCTGCTTAAAGGTTACACACATCCTTGCTGACACTCTCTTCATGTTGGTACAGCTTACTAGTTACCAATTGAATGCACCAGTAAAGACTATTGCTAATACAATAATTCTAAATGTTTGAACAGATGTGCAGTTGCTCTATTAATGAGAAACCACGGTCCATGCTGCAAGTGTTCCTTCTCTGGGTTGGTCTAGATATTAAATTCAAACCAACTATAGGAGATAATGATGGAAATTTCCAAGCAAGAAAGGGAATATAGGAATGTCAGAGACAGCCACCAACATGCAATGGATCTTTCCACATGGGTAATCGAGAATCTAATACCCACCCATAATATTAAAAAAAATCTAGCTTTACAGGATCCTTATTTTCAAAGAAGATATTCCGAAATACTTTACACGTCATTTTTCAAACAGTATGAATAACAAAGAAGCTGAGGACTGCATGTAATCACCCCTTGTTTGCAACAGCAGACCATGTACAGATTTATGATAATACCTCTCAAGGACATTCTGGAAACAACAAAGATAGAAACAAACCTGGCCTAACTCAGGGTCCTGGACAACAGTTCCATTGCAGCAGAACTCTTTCTTGAGGTCCTTAAGTATTTTGTTGTAGCTATATTCCTTCTTCAACCCTTGAACAGTAGTCAGGCTTTTCCTCCCATTTCGCTGCTGTACACGCACATGAACATAATCTTTTGTCCCAGCACCGGAGTCCTCAGCATTTGCCTCAGCAAAGGGATCTATTTCATTCATTGAAGAAACTTTATTAGCATAAACTTTTAATTTCATCAGAATGCTAAACATATATTAATCCAACAAATAAAACATACCGAAAGCAGTTGGAATAGCGTTGTCGAATTCAGACATGAAAGAGAGATTCTGAAAGTAGAAAGTGAAAGCAACGAGCAATTCTTTGATATTAATCAAACTTCTGTGAGCTGAATCAAACGGCAGAAAACAAAATTAATCAAGATCCAGAAAAATCTTAAAAGCTAAACAGGTTAAAACAAGCACTAAAAATATTTAGAGAGATGTAATATCCAATTGTGAGTTCTAATTTCATAATTTCAACAAACCAAGCAAATAGAAAGTAAATTCCTTATTTTCGATGTATAGAAAGTAATCATGAAAGATTTCAAGTTTAACAATGAATTAAAATAAAAGAACAGGTAAAATTTGTCAATCTTTAACAAATACAGCAACAAAAGATAGTTATAATGACACCGCACTGAACTCAGTGCCAAAAGCTAAAATACCTCAAGCATTTAGATATTATCCATACATGAGGTGGTTCTAGCTATGACCAGCTCCTCCACTTAACAAACAGATAATAGTATCTTGTACAGAATCATAGCCAAATTCCAGCAGACCACTCATTGATTTCATCCTTCACTGAAGTCCATCCTCATGGTTGCTAATTATTCTTAAATAATGGTCTATCTTTTCAGAAACAAAATTATTTCTCAACCTATTCCCTATCAAGCCACTGTTACATCTTATCATCAACAATTAGTCCAGATTATTATAACTAAAAGGCATGTTTCCTGTCAACTGCTCAACAAACATCTTTAAGCACCGATTCTACTACATCACTACAGGCTGTTATGCCCTTCAATTCCACATCTTATCGAGATGCTATGAACTTCAGTCACACACCACTCCATCATGACATCTGAGTCGCAAGTTTCATCATTTCTGATCAAAATTCTTTTAATCCAAACTTTAAATATTACTCCCAACTTGGAGATCACTCACCCTCACGCAACTATGACCTGAAAGTTTCAAACTTTACCTCAAATTAAACTCATCATTGACATAAAAATAGAAATTGTATGGTTAATTCCAGGAACTGTGTTGTCACAGAAGAGATGAAAAACATAGAATGAAATCACATTAAAACCAAGGAAAAAAAATCCAAAACCCAGATTCTGAAAACCAAAATTTAGATTAGTCAGCAACAACGATCTCATTCAATTTCATGTTCAGCTTTTGCAAAACAAGTGTTCATCAGCCTAAACCTCGATTTTTCTGCCTTCCTTTACCCGAATTCCTTATCAAACAAACAGACAATCATGCTCATCATCCATAATTAAAAAAAATCCTTCAACACCGTGCAGAATAACCTACCAAGATAATTAAAAAGTACATATTTTTTCCGCAAAAACCAAGCGTTAAAAATCACGAACCATAGTAAAAACAAGAACCCATCAACAAACCAAAACTAAGATTATCCCAGTAACGAAACAATCAAAACCAAACACAAAATTAACCAGAACCAATATTTACATACAAACAACAGAAACAACGATCATCAAATTCAAGCAACCAAAACAAACCCTTCAAAAAAACAAGCTAGAAAACGACTACAAATTATTACCTGAGAGAACGATAGAGAAGAAATGGGATTTCTTTCTATGGTTATTATGATTATATATGGCGAGAGAGAAGATTTACCGACCACACAAACTTCTTTCGGTCGGTATCTATATAAAGGAAAGTGGGGTTTTCCTTAATACCGTACGTCTTAAGTTTAATTATAAAATCCAAGATTGACTTTTAGCTTGTATCTTTGTTTTTTTTTTTATTTTAAAACTACATTATTTTAATAAAAAAATATTGATTTGCAAGCTCGATTTGGTTTTTACAACCTTAAAAGCATTAATTTTATAACCTGAATTGACTTGACAGTTAACCCGAAATTAGATGACACGTGACCCCGAGTCCACTTGAAATCCATCTGGATCCGACTTAAGAAAAAATATATAACAAATTCGATCAAAATTTAATTATTAACATTATTTAAATAAAAATTAAATTAAAATCAATCGCAACTTGTGATTTAGATTTTTTAAAATATTTTAAATTATAAAATATAATTATTAAATTTAACTCAAAATCAATCTAAAAAAACTTTTAAGATACAAGAATCAAACATAATTTAAAACAAACAAACGACATCCACCTCGATCTCAAAATTTCAAATCAAAACCAAAAGACACCAAATAAAAAAAATTCCGAACTTTTTCACGTATCCGGATGAAATTGTGTACACATTGAGCCTAGCCCTCAATCCCATTATTAGTAAGCAATTTAAAACAAATCAAACATGAAGCTTACCTTCTAAGCAACTTGCAATTTAATAAATCCTACACCACCGCTATATCTCCATCATCCTCAATAGCACCATTCTCACTGTTCCCGCAGAACCCGAAGAAGTAGATCCTTCGATCTCCCTTTTTTCTCTGTATAAATTAATTCTATCTTTTCATGACTACCCCTCCTAGAATCACGCACAAAAACCCAATTAATATTTGAAAATACAGTTGAATGTATTTTTAAAAAATTTAAATTTTTTTATCTTTTATTTTTGTTAAAATTTAATATAATTTATATATTTTAGATTGTTTTGATGTATTAATATTAAAAATAATTTTTTTAAAATAAAAAAACATTATTATTATCATGTATTTTAACATAAAAAATTATTTAAAAAACAATCACTACCAAATATCCATCACAAATCCCGCACTGATGTTAAAATCCCTGGACCAGCGGATGCTGTATTTCAGAGATATCAATGCCATGGTTGATCACTGGATCTAGCAGTTGTTCCCCTGATGGGGCAGAGGGAAAGGTTGAGGCAGGACTTCACGTTACTAATGAATTAGCTGGAGGACTGAGAGGAGATGTTACAGGAGGTGCTGATGAGGCTCAGGCCCTAAATTACGAGGTAAAAAGAAAATGAAGGAGGAGCAGATTGGGAACTGGAGTGGGAAGTCAGGATTTCTATCCCTAAATCAGAATGACGTCGTTTATCATTAAAGTTTCATGAAAAAAAATAAATAAATTCGGGTTTCACTCGATTCCAGTGAATCTGGGATATCATTAAAGTTATGACAGCCATAGTTATTAAACACTCGCTGGGAGGTTGACCTGAAACAGGTTTCGATCGGGTTTCACCGGTCATTCGGGACAGGAGTGAATCAGGTGTACCGAGTTTTTATCCATCCTAATTTTTTACTTAACCTGGACCTGGACCGATCCAACTATTAAATCCATCGAATCCTAAATTGACCCACACGCCATTCCAGGTTAAATATCTATGATTTTACAACAATGCTTTAAAGATCTCTTCTTTTTTTCTTTTCATTGTCTTTTTTTATATATATATACATATACGATTCCGATTGCAAGAGGGTCTAGAATTTAACGGTGATGACGTTTGTGGACGAAGTCGGTGTTTGCCTTGTGGGCTGTTTCTGCGGTTGAGATTGCTGGGTTCTAGAATTTAACGGTGTCGATGTTTTGATTATATAAAGCGAGAAAATGGGATTTCTTTCGGCGGTGATTATGATTATTAAAGTGAGAGAAGATCTGTTGACCGCACAAACTTCTTGGGGTCGGTATCCATACAAAGGAAACTGGGGGTTTTCCCGATGCTTCACGTCCTCGGTTTGAGAATATAAAACATAACCACATATTCAAGTTTTGACTTCTTTTAAGGAAAGTTCTAAGAGAATGGTCGGTATGTGATAGTTATTTTGATTATAATTTTAAAAAATACTTTTATAAAATTTATTTTTAATTAAGTTTAGTTTAAAAAATAATTGTTTAATAAAAATTATGGTTGAAATTGAAGTTAAAGAAAAAATAATTTAATGTATTCGGTAAAGAATACTTTTAAAATTAAAATTATAAAATAATTTAAAAAATATATTAATATTGATAATTTTTAATTTAAATATTATAAATTTAACTATCATAAGAATTATATTTTTTTTATAATTTTTTAATGTGTAATAAAATTATATAAAATATTATCATAAATAAAATTCACTTTAAATTAATTTTTTTCATAAAAAAAATTAAAAAATTAACTCTCTAGAAAACATATTCATGTAGTGCAAATGATCAGTGTAGAAGAAATGCACTATTCGCTATTTTTAAGGGAACAGTGCACTACCATGCATTGTTTATGTTAATCAGTGCAATTAATACGAACAATATAAAAAATATAAAACATTATTATTTTTTAAATATTACATTTTTAATGCAGAAAAGAAAAAGAACTCAGTCAACAACATGCTTTTATTTTTCTAACTAAATAACTATAATTGCATTTTAAATAAAATGTAATCGTAGCCACTGAACCAAATGAGATCTAAATCAATGTTGTTTTAATTAAAATATATTAAATTTTTATTTTATTTTATTTTTTTGACAGTAGAGTAAAGAAATATTATTATATCAATATCAAGTGCATGCCCCTAACAAATGTATTTATAAATTAATAAAATAAAAAAGTTTTAAAAAAGATTTTTTTGTTCTGATATTATTATTATTATTTAAAATATATTAAATAATAATTTTTATTTTATAAAATTTATCTCCAACTCCATCGTGTAAAAACTATAAAAAAAATTAATTTGAAAATAAAAAATAAAAAATAAAAAAGAAACACTACCTCAGTGTTCACGGGATGATGTTATTTCGGGCAAGACTTGTTTTTCATGTCTCTTGTCTTTTCATCTGTGCTTCTGTTTGCATCGCCTTGCCAAGCACTGACTTCGGGCCAGTTTTATAACTAGGCTTTTTTGGGCTCTGATTGCTCGAGGGTCTAGAACATTCTAACTGTGATATGTTTGTGGGCCACGTCGTCCTTACCTTGTGGGCTGGTTCTACTGCTTGATTGTGTTCCAAATGTTTTCGAGAAAGCCTTAAAGTAGCCATAGGCCCAAAATAACATCCTCAAGGCACAAGACGAAACTGAAGTGAGAATGGAATCACCAGAATTTGAATTTGCTTACTTGATTTGCCTGGATTATATGTATAATCCACAGGCCCAATATCTTAAAACTTGACATTTAATTATATAATATTTTTTTTATATTTTTCAAAAATATTTAATGAAATGGAGGGTACTTTTCGTTATATATATATATATAATAACTGCCACATCATCACTTAAATACCATATCATTATTTAATATTCATATCAAAACTGTCACGTCATCATTTAAAGAATACATTAATCATGGTCCATGCCATAACTATTTTCTCTTTAAATTTTATTTTATTATTATTATTTTAAGAGTCCACACGGTGTATTAAAAAAATAAAATTTAAATAATATCATTTTAATCTATTTAAATGAACCTTTTTAATTTATAATTGGATTCTAAATTCAGTGGTTATAAATGCGGCCATGTTTATCAACTTTGATACGTATAATGTCCAATTCTATATGCAGAATCCTATATGATTTGTAGTTTCATATCTATCTTTTTCTTTAAATTTTCTTTAATTATTATTATTTTAAGAGTCTACACGCATATGTGTGTGTATATATATTAAAAAAATAAAAATAAAAATAAAAATTAAATAATATCATTTTGATTTATTTAAATTATCTTTTTTAATATATGATCTGAATTCTAAATTCAATTATAAATGCGATCATGTTTAATAATTTTGATACATAGAATACCTAATTCTATATGCAGAATCGCTATGTAGTCTTAACCAGCACAGATTTGCTTCCCTGCATACGTATAAAAAGGCACGTAACATTTCATTCAAACTCATAACATAAACATGAGACAGAGTACAAACTAACTTGCGACAATGCAGCAGACGTTAACACCTTTCATGTAATACAAGGTTGCCTAATTCTCTTTCTCTCCATGTTTTTCTTCCACTTGGATGAGATTTTAAGTAATATCCGAAGTAAATGATCAGAAAGCTTTGGTGTTTACAATGAAGGTGGTGGTGGAGATTTTGACTGGAACCCTTTTCTACATTCAAGTGGACAATGATGCCACGGTTGCAGATCTCAAGAAAGAGATTGAGGCACAGCAGAAACTACCTCAAGATCGTTTGATCCTGTTTCTCAGCAGCAAACGAAGTCACCTGATAAATGAAGAAGGTGATGGGGCAGCTTTAGTTGATTGTGGGGTTCAAGATGGATCTCATATCTACCTCTTCTTCGATCCGGTTGATCATCATGATGAATCCACTGATCATTTGGTCTTCACCTGGCCCCATTCTTTCTTGGAGCAGGCATAGTTTCTTCAGCGAAATGCGGTGTCGAAAAGGAGATGAAATTTACCAGTCATGTATGTTTTTCATCAAGCAGATGAAAGAAAATGCTAAAGAGTACAGTGTAGTATAAGGAGTTTGAAGCATAAACTATGCTGCTGTGTGAAATAACGACAGCAAATTGTTAGTTGATGGATCAATAAGGTTTTCTCCTTTCCAAAATATGTTCTTATCAATAAAGCAACAAAATATTTCTTGTGTTTTTTTTCCTAGAGCCATCTGGGATTTTTAGGACTCCTTTTTGAGATGTTCTTGAGAATCACCTTCTTTCCCCCTTCAATTCACATTCCTTTTATTTTACTGTTATTTTACTCCCAAGAACCAAGTAGGGTTTGGCATCCAGTAGTCAAGTGTTAAGGAATTAACCAGGAGTAAAGACATCCCTGATTTAAATCCTGCCTCTTGCATTTCTAATCCACACACAGGTGTGCGCTTGTTGGATGGAACTCGTGCTGGCGGGCGCTCCCCCGTGGTTTGGTTCTTGGGAGTGGCTCCTCACTAGTAGATGGCGTGCAAGAGAGTGTCTGCGATATAGAAGAAGAAGAAAAGAACCAAATAGGATCGATGTCAAATCTCCTTCATTAGCTATTGAATCACATGCAAATCATTGACATTAATTTTCAATACTATAAATCATTGCATTTACAAT
Source organism: Populus ilicifolia (assembly GCA_015708895.1). Classification (NCBI taxonomy): domain Eukaryota; kingdom Viridiplantae; phylum Streptophyta; class Magnoliopsida; order Malpighiales; family Salicaceae; genus Populus; species Populus ilicifolia. The sequence continues at coordinate 432,940 of SRLM01000342.1, forward strand.
ATGCATATTAATGGTTAAGATTATGATGATAAAGAGAAAACGATATATTTTTTTTAAATGGAAATAAAGAGAGAATTAATTCTCTTAGTATAATTTTTTTTTATTTCTGAAATATTTGAAGTAAATAGAACATCAAACACATGAAATGAGAACATCAAATAATTGAAACCATTAACTTTAAAAATTAAAAGGGACACAGATAGTGATAGGCATGCATGTTTCATTTCAACTCAATCAACAGAACATACCATGATAACTACTTTAGTTACTAATCTGATGCTGTGAAGGCTAGAATTCAAACAGCATTCAAATTTTGTGGAACAAATAGCAGGGGATAATCCTGAGGCTGTAATAAACTAACGAGACCAAAGAAAATAGGAAACCTCTAATTGGAATTTCCACTAACATGGGCCTGATCTGCAACCATAACTGCAGAACACACAGCAACTCAGAATCCACTGCAGCTTGCTGTACCCTTTAACACATAAAGGGAATCATCATTTTCAAGACCATGCCACCTGAGGCTACAATCTCCGCTCATGATCCTTCGCTTGTTAATGAACAAATAATTGTCTTAGGGGAGAAATTCTCTACTCAAAAGAAGCTGCCTTGTGCTATTAACAGTCGAGTCCTTCATTTCCAAAGGAATGCATGCTGCATTAAGCTGACAAGATGGAGTTTGCACCACAATACTTGGCTTTCTCTTGGGAGGCTCATCCCCTTATTCGATTCATGGTTTCAAGGAACACAACAACATCTGATAATTCAAGGATTACATACTCACTCAGGTCGGGAAAGTCTTCATCAATTTCCATCCCAGAAATGAAAAGAGACATCCTTTTGATTGGTTGTTTTTCTTTTACGCTACCCACCGCACGTATCTGATCTGTCACCTGTCAACCTCTTGCTGCAAATATTGCCATGACTTGAATCTTATCATGATAGCTGTTAAATGCTGGCATCATAGGTTTGATGGTGAGTTGAATCCTTGAGCCATCGGTGACCATGGTTTTTTCCTGTTGTCCCTGTATAGATCTTCTCCCACCATTAATTGCTTTCAGAAGCTTGTCCAGAAGATTGATCGATCAGCAAAGTTAGTGAATTAGCGTGTTCTGTATATTTTTAGGCCATGATTAAAAAGAAATTTAGAATACAGAAGGAAATTATTATTTGATAATTTGAGATAATAATTACATTCAACTTATGCAGACTTTATATAGCCGTAAGATGCATACAAAAATAAAATAAATTACAAAAAAATAATACTTGCTCATCTCATTTAATTAGATGATTCAAATAATTTCTTGATTATTTAGAGTTAAAATTGTTCAATTATTTGAATTTTTTTATTAATTGAAAAATAATTAATAATATTTACTTTGATTGTTTTTTTAATATCCCTCCACAAACTCATGATTTTTTTTTTATAAGTTTGACATACACCATTTTTATTGTCATTGTAGCCTCACTTTCACCTGCGTATTTTTAACAAATGTATTTTTACTATTCTTCATTTTTTTTCTTCTTTAATGGCTGCTGTCACATTTCAAAAATCTCTTTTAAAATTTAGCTTTTTAGGTGGCTAATTTTGGCTTACTCTGGTCTTCTTCTTATCATGCCTCCTGGGTCATTTTCAATCTTTTTCTATAGGAAGAACTCTCCTTTTCTTTTTTGTACCACCTTATCTCTTGCGCAAGAACTTATCAACTTGGATCAGGTCTCTCTTGTTTTTGTTCGTATATTTTTCTTTTGATGCATAGTCTAGAATTCACATAATCTTAAGATTTCTCAGAGTTGATTTAACATTAAAAAATGATAGTAAATAAGAGATTACGCTCAAGGCAGACAAGGTGGAGGAAATCACAAGAAGTCAAGGTTTACATTGCAGAATGCCGCGTACAGCTTGCTCAGACCTTTCTGCTCAAGAAATTGGTTGTGACAATATCCTGTATGGCACACGACAGTATCTATAATCTGTGTTCGACTGAGATGTGGATTGTTTGTGGAGGGTAGGTATCCACTGGGAGAATGTTTAATGCAAGTTGATATACATTCATATATATATATATATTTTGAGTGATCAAGTGTAAGCTAAGATTATGCCAGCTAACACATTTTTTAGACATGTTCTGGTATGAGGTCAAAAGGACATTTTTCAATTTTGAAAGTCTTTCTGACATGCATGTTAAAGTGCAATCATCTTATTTTTGCGAGCGTGTGTTTTTTTTTTAATAAAAGTAACAAGAACTTAGATCCAGCAAACAAAAATGGAAAGTTCTTCATGGTTTCAAGTCTTTAAAGAGGTCTGATAGCAACCTTAACAAGGAAACTCATGATCCCTAAATGAAAAGGAAAACCAATATAAAGTCTGGGAGTAATATAAAATCTAGAAAAACCAAGAAAAAATAATAAAACTGGCTCAAACATCATCTTCACGGCTTGATTTTGGGGTCTTTCTATAGAATTAGATCTCATGAATTTTCTGAAAAAATTTAAGCTTAATCCAAGATAAAAAATAACAGTTTTTTAATATTACTTTGATAACTCATTGATGGCAAATCCTCATCTAACGACGTCAGATTGTGACTTAATTGCTCAGAACCTTAACTTTCTACTACCTCGGCCACATCAAGTACTTTATTTTTAAGACTAACAGGAAGCTTATATTAACATCATGATTAAGTTGCAGGAGCTCACAAACTAGCATTGTTGTGTTCCAACACATATTAGCCTTTCTGAAAACTTTGTACTAGCTCATGCTCAGGTACTCTCTCCTTGCTTTGTTTTATTGCCTTTCCTCCTCTGTTTCTTTCTGTGAGACATTTTTCTAGCGAGTTCTAGCAGTCAAATGTAATTGGATTTTCTCTTTTAGCTGCAAACGTTCAAGGAGATTTAGAGGAGAGCAGGTATTATGCAAACTCAAGTACTTGGTCAAAAAAAAAAAAGAAAAGAAAAGAAAAACTTATGCCTAATGCGTGTAGAGCACAACTCAAGCCATAACCAATTGGCAATAACAAAGTGTTTTTCATTTGACAAAAATATAGCAAGTCGGCTCTTAAATTGTTTACCTTATCATATCAACAGCATGAATCAATAACTAATCAAATGACAGTTTGTGCAAAGACACTGTCAAAGGCTCAGCTCAACTATAAAATAGCCAGCAGACTTGTGTTCCGAACCATCACAGCCTGAGGTACAACTTGCAAACTTCTTTTAAGGGAAAATGGCTGTTCAAAAGCTTTTCCCAGTCCTCTTTCTTCAACTAGCCCTTGCCTTTTTGCTTGCCGGCCTCACTAATGCAGGGGGTTTGAAACTCGGGTTTTACCAGAGAGCATGTCCTGATGCAGAGCTTATAGTCCATCAAACTCTTTACCGTTACATTTCTAGGGACCGAACCCTTGCTGCTCCTCTGCTAAGAATGCATTTCCATGATTGTTTCATCAGGGTAAGCCCTTAAGCTACACTACTGTGCAATTTACACAGTTCTGAAACAGAATCTATCTTGTATCATTATTTTCAACATGACGTTGCTGCATAAGCACACATAGAACAATATCCTAACAAGTTATGCTTTCCAGGGATGTGATGGTTCCGTGCTCCTAAGTTCTACAAAGAAGAATCAAGCTGAGAAAGACGCCATCCCAAATAAAACCTTAAGAGGGTTCAACGTCATTGATGCTGTAAAATCAGCTCTAGAAAAGAGGTGTCCTGGTGTGGTTTCCTGTGCCGATATCTTGGCCTTGGTTGCTCGTGACGCGGTTCTAATGGTATCAAATTTTCCAACACAATTTTCACCACTGATTAACTGCATCACTATGCCTATGCTTAACCAGTTTTTCCTTCCAGATTGGCGGACCACATTGGGATGTCCCCACTGGACGCAGAGACGGAAGAGTGTCCATTGCCAATGAGGCTTTATTCAATCTACCATCTCCTTTTGCCAACATAACTGTCCTGAAACAGCAATTTGCTGCAACGGGTTTAAGTGTAAAGGACCTTGCAGTTCTATCAGGTAGTTTTCGTAACAAAAAAAGCTATCTACTAAGCAAAATATCAGCGTATTTACGTGGAATATGTTTTGGTGACAGGAGGACACACCATAGGAATTGGACACTGTACCATAATCTCGAACAGGCTGTACAATTTCACAGGCAAGGGAGATACTGACCCTTCATTGGACCGAAGATACGCTGCTCAACTGAAGAAAAAATGCAAGCCCGGAAACTCCAACACAGTGGTTGAGATGGACCCTGGGAGCTTCAAAACTTTCGACGAAGATTACTACAGCATTGTAGCTAAAAGACGAGGGCTATTCCGATCCGATGCAGCTCTTCTTGACGATGCTGAAACTAGAGACTACGTCGAGTTTCAGTCAAGGACACAGGGATCCACCTTTGCTCAAGATTTTGCTGAATCCATGGTGAAAATGGGTTACATTGGAGTCCTGACCGGCAAACAAGGCGAAATCAGGAAACATTGTGCTGTTGTGAATTAAATCGATATTTAATTTCATTTTCCATACCTGAGTTGCTTGAACGAAGTTGCATACTGTTCATGTTCGAGTTGTCTTTTATCTGCCTCTACTTTCTATCTTTTTTTGCATTTGCAACCCAAATGGTTGCAGGATGTACTTAATAATTTTGATGTTGGCCATCCCTTATATTTTAGTGATTTATTCAATTTCTTCTAATGAATACTACAACTTTCATTATTCTCTTGATTTTGTAATATGTGCTACATTTTGTTTTTGAATATTCCAAAAAAATTCTTCCTTCTTTGAATCATATTCATATAATGTTGCTCCAAATCCAATAACTACAAGATACATCATCCTGAGCTAATAAATAAGAGTGGTCTGTGCATTTATAGGCCATGATTATCATTGAGGATTCTAACTAGTGATGTTATGATAGTTATCTATTGAAAGTTAAGTATATTGATATAATATTTAACATAATTTGACAAAAAAAAGTCAATATTATTAGAGATAGATAAAAAGAACAACATAGATATATAAAGGAGGAGAATCGTATTTACTCTACTTTACTCCCATTGCTTTTGTAACATTGTCGCACATGGCAGTAAGGCTACTGTCCTTGACAACTTTTTTTTTTCTCTCTTCTCCTTTTGCTTTGCTTCTCTCTTCTCCTTTTGCTTTGCTTTCTCTCACTCTTACTTTATGTTGCTCTCTTGGTATCTATTTACAGGTATGAATAGTAAGACAACTTGGCCATAAATTATGGAACTAATGGTGACATCACATGGGTTGCACTATTTTATCAGTGGTTGATTTAACTTGTTTGACAATAATAGCTGCCATCAACAACCTCCCATTACAGCCTTTGACAATGGCAACCCTCTCCTAGAGTAGGGCTATAAATGCTGCAACAAAAGTGACAATATTCTAACAATTACCATTTTTGTCATTTACATGGGCAATTGTCCTCTTGTTATTTCAGCATGAGCTTGCATCCTTTAGCTTTTTTAAACTTACCATTCTGAGAGCATCTTTAGTTAAGTTTACAAGTACTTGCCAAATATTTAAATCATCAGAGTCACCAAGGCATACCCTTGCTTACACTAAATGATCACTTCAACTCGATGGTCTCCCATATAACATTTGAAGAGTGTTAACACTTATCTCTGGGATGCAAAACATTCCCTTTTGAGTGTATCAACCATGTTTGATGCAAAATGATTTTTTAAGCCTTATAGCAAGGTTGACAACACCCCCAAATAGATATTCCCAAGTGCAATAGTCATTGAGTATATTAATGTGATTATGAGCTCACCACCCTTTCAAAAGTCTACTCATCCTGAAGTTGTGCTTGCCCTCTGTTCCATCCTAGGAACCACGCCTTTTATGTGAGTCTTTCGCTCTTAGTCTTAAGAGTTCAGGTAGCTTTTCATCTTTAACCATTAGAGCAGCCCATTAAAGGTTGATCCATAACTATCTTCATACTCTAAGTATTATAATGTCATTACCAAATTCACCACTTTGACAATAGTTAACTTGTTCTAGGAACCTGGGCATGCCTTTTGCTCATTCCTAGTAGTAGTTTCTTAATGCTCTACAAGTTATCCACTTATTATCCAAGACAAATGTTATTAAGCTCATTGATCTTTAGCATGGGGGCAATATCCATGAAAGTCAATCCTGTATTTATCTTCATACTCAATATAGCCACTTTATTGGCTATCTATATACCTGTCCACTCATAACTAGCCATTATATTGGCTCTGGAGGTATTTAGAAATGGGTTGATATCATGACCCTCAAACCTTTTTCTTAGGTGTCTTCGCTTGTCATGGGGCTGTCTGAACTTAGGCTCATATCGTGGCTTTTACACTTTCTGTCTAAGGTATCTCTGATCGTCATCATACGACAGTCTTATCCTTCTTAATCGGGAATGACGTTAGTGGCTTCAAGATTCTCTACCACTATATAGACTTGAAAGAGATCACTACCACTAATCACATATAAAGAGTTGTGGTACACTTTTCATAATTCTCCATTTCAGTTTCTATGTTTGCAGCTTCTACGCCTTCCCGCTTGATAGCTTTACCCACACCATTTTTTTATGTCTTTACCTTTCATAGGTGGTTGCTTTTTATCACAGGTGTTTTTACTCTTTCAATTAGGTGCCTATGCAACAACTTATCTTTCCATTCTTGCATACATTGAAAAGGTTCTCGCCTATTGCTTTTATTAAGAGGACAAAGATTTCTTGTTGTATAACTTCTTTGTGGTCTCTACTTTAAGCTTCATTTGGGAACACTTCTTCTCCTTACACATGATGTCTCATTATAGTACCTTATTGGATCTTATGGGTACTCCTGTACAAATTTCTGTATATCCTTGTGCAATTTCTGTTCTCCAGATTTTTTTTTGCCTTTATATTTGACAACAACTCATTATCCTGTTACAACACTTATCCAAGTCAAAATAAGGTGCCAATCTTTATTTCCTTGCTATATTTTTCTTCCATTATCAAGGTTTTCATCAATTCTCCCATTGAGAAATTATAATCACCGAATCTACCTTTTTTGAAGAAATCACCACTATATTAGCTCTTTGAACATATAGAACCTGGTTGTTCTCTTATGCCGTCATCTTGTTAGTCTTCAATAGTTTCATTACAAACTGTTACATATACAAAAATAGTACTATATGGATAATGTTTCAACTAAGCAAGTTTTTATAAAAGATTAGAGGGGTCACACTAGTTCTGCTTAAAACCTAATCTCCTTGATATAACTTCTTAAGCCATATTTACCTATTATACTGTCTTTGTTGTGGCTTTTCTTTACAAGTGATCTAGAATATCTTGGTTTTATACTTGATTTCTCAACATTTGGTGAGACTACTAGTGTTTAAATTTATCAAGATTGGATTTCATCAATTTTCACTCTCTACCTCAAATCGTCCACATGATCAGGTGTCCAAAGTATCCTAATTTTGCCTTTCTTCAAAGCAATTAAAAACTCTTCTCACTTAGCAATTTAGCACATATAATTGTGTAAATATGTGTGATTTCTATTTTTTTTTATCTCCATCAACTACCATGATGACTTTCAGATGCCTTTTAATTGGATTATCTCTTTTAATAGTTTACCACCACATCATTCGGTCCAAATCAATGATCAAAATATACCATTGTATCTAGAATGATCAAATTAACTGGAAACAAGTTTAAAATCGTTCAAATCGCATTTTAGATGGCTAAGATTTGATTAAAATAATTTTGGCCTAATTAACAACAAATATTCAATCTCAGAAACTTACGGCTCGACTAGGCTCAGCTCAGTTTTGCTCGTTGTTAATGATATGGCAAGTGGGCCCCACTATACTGACATGTTATCTAACTGGTTACTGACATGACATGCCAAATATGTATGTTGATGCCATAATGATGTCATGATGACATCGTTTTTATCCAGGTTAGTCATGTGGGTTGAATTGTCTGGCATTTGGATTAGGTTAGCCCATCTAGGCAAAGAAGACGCGTGGCACATATAAGGTGCGTCTGTGCGCGTGGCCAGACACCTTGCCAACATCCGATTTTCACCATTGTACTCATCTTTTCCTCCTTTACATAATGGTATAGTTAAAAATATTATTTTGACAACTTTTATTTTTGAGCAAAAATCAAATACCACTTTAAACCATATGCTCTGGTACCAATTATTGGGGATTCCGACTGGTGATGTTCTGATATTTTTCTATTGAAGGGTAAATACATTAACATAATATTTAACGTGATTCGATAAATTAATTACATCCACAGAAGAAGTCAATGTTATTAGAGATAAAGAAAGGAAACAACATAGATACATGGAAAAGGAAGATCATATTCACTCTACTCTATTCCCATTGTTCTCCCAAACACTGTTGTATATGGCAGTAGGGCTGCTGTCCTTAGCAACCCCCTTTTCTCTCTTTGTTTTGCTCTCTCTCACTCTCACTCTATGTTACTTTGTTGGTGTCTATTTATATGCAAGAATGGTAAGACAACTTGACAATAAATTATGACATTAATAGTAGCAGCATATAAGTTACACTATTTTATCAATGGCTGATGCAACTTGTTTGATAATAACAACTACAACCTGCCATTACAATCTTTGACAATAGCAACCCTCTTCTAGAGTAGGGTTGCATATGCTAAATGGTAATATCCCAATAATTATATGCGTGTAAACACAGGAAAAGCATCCCAACAACTTATCCAATAGCTCCAATAGAATTTACATGGTTTTACAGCAAGTTCAGTTTAGAAGAACATTTTTACAAGTACAACAAAATTAATTAGTTTCATGAAGTAATTTAATACTCAGGCTGGTAATCCATGCAAATTTTCATCAACCAAATGTCTCTTAGCTACTTGTCTATGGAGTTGAGATCAGCTAACCTATTTATCTGGCAATGATGCAAAAACAATCCCAAATCCGATTCGCACAGCCACCCCTTGGAACTTGTTAGTGCCCCAATCTTCAATGTATTTTCCTGAAACCGCAAGATTTCCAAATATTTTTTCTTGTATTTGATTCTCTTTATTCTCACACAGTACTTGGAGTTAGAACCAAAAAAAGAAGAAGCAAAAACAAATTATATGTTGCTCAGTCAATGTGCTCTTTCAGGGACACTTCTGATTTTCACTCCTGACATGGTGACAGCATTGAATCTAACCGTTGGTTTATCTGATCAGGATGTAAGAAGCAAGAACGCAATAACCTGCAGGTTGGGATTAGAAGTAGTGGAAACCTGTATGCAGGCGAATGTTGGAACAACATTAGTCTTATCAGCATGTGCGCCGACACATGCTCGCAAGCCCGTATGCACTCGCGCGCGCGCGCACAGATTTAGAGAATTTCCTAAAACCATTGTTTCTTCTAAAGCACCCACAACTTTTCAATCATATGTAGTTTGATAATAAAATAGAAGGAGAATCGTATCATGATTTTAACTTTCTGTATATTTTCTTTAAATATTTTAGATGTGATTAAAGAGATTCCTGTCATCGTGAGCAGGAAGTCATTTAAATTTTCTCTTTTGATAAAACTATACAGGAATAAAGTGTGATCTGAGTTCCCGTAATTTGTTTTATAGCTTGCAACACTACTTCGTATTCGGGTCGACCTTACGTTAACCCAACTTTGGCTTCTAGGTCTGAATATTAGATCCTCGAAAGAGTGAGAACAGTTTGCTTGCCATTGTCAGCACGCCACAGAAACAAAGCACCTGTCAAAAGCCCAGGCTCGTTAGGTCGAAATCAAGAAGGGTGCGGTGCCAGCCAAGTTTCTTCGATACGAAATGCATAATCTTCGCCATTTTTGGCAGCCACTTTAACATCAAGCCGTTCGTCTTGCTGTTTGATGTTGTCTGCATTCTTAATCATCTGAAATCCTTGTATTCTGTGTTATTCAATGCTCTATAATCTCTTCATTTTTATATAAGCGTGGGAACTGATCAGAATTCCCTCATTATTGAGCAGTTTTTTTCTTCGTAACAAAAGCATAGAGTGAATCCTGCTTATTACACACGCATGATGTAAAGTCTTGTGTGTTTCTTCTGTCTTTAAAGGCCAACATAAGTTACCGGTCCAGCTAAAGAATCCGAGAATGGCCGATGCACGTATTTCTCACGTATGGTTTCTTCGAAACTAACAGAAGACATGGTCTTGTAAAGTATCACGTGTCTGGGTGGGATATAACAATATTGCACGACCAGTTCCAGTTGATGCAATAATGCTTCATCTATTACTACTTTATTAAAAAAATGGGCATGTTTGATAGTAATATACCTCCCTGCTAATAGAATCAATAATTAAAATGCCATTTATATTCAATGTTGTAAATATGATCCAAAATGCTAAACTTCTAGATTGAAATAGTTCTTCACGATCAAGTAATTAGAAATTCCGATTTCACCGTCCTGTTTGTAGCGGTGGAACTCAGATGATTTGAAATGGTAAGTTCAAGTGTAATATAAAATCATTCTCGAGATCTTCCATGTTCTTTCACAGAGGTCAACAAGAGAGAAAAATCAGAACAAGACATGGCAATGAGTGCTTTGCAGAAAGTCGTGCACGTCTTGCTTCAAACATAGCATTAATATATAATATTTCGTTTCGTGATTAGGTCTTTGTTCTTGAGAGCTTGTTTGTTACAAAATCCTGAATGGTCACACAGCAGCATCTATAATCTATGCTTGACTGCTTCGCCAAATTATTTTTGGCGGGTAGCCAATGGGAGAATGTTTAATGCAAGTTGAGTTGTATATAATTTAAAAGATTGAGTGTACGCTAAGATTCTGTTAACTAATATTTTCTGGGCATGTTTTGATATGAGCTCGACTCATTCTAAAGTAAATTCTTCCCTTTCGATGTGCTTGAACTTTTTATTCAAACACAATATTTCTCCGTCGAAAAATTTAGATTTGTACGGAGTTTTAGAAAACATATTTTAGAGGTCTCCATGGTTTTTCTTTACAAGTTTGCTAATGTTTTTCAAATTTTTTCTCTTATATATAAGCATTATTTAGCAATGTAAAATATTAATCAAACTGTCATTTGATTAGTTATTAATTTGTTGTGGGTCAGCTCTTAAATTGCTGACTTTATCATATAAACACCAACAATTCGTACTAATCAAATGACAGTTTGTGCAAAGAAACTGTCAAAGGCCTGACTTCAACTATAAAATGCCAGCAGACTTGTGTTCCGAGCCATCTCATCCTTGAAGTACAGCTTCAAAACTTCACTCAAGGGAAAATGGCAATTCAAAAGCTTTTCCTGGTCTGCTTTCTTCAACTCGTTTTCGCCTTTTTGCTTGCAGGCCTCACTAATGCAGGGGGTTTGCAACTCGGATTCTACCAGGAAGCATGTCCTGATGCAGAGCTTATAGTACATCAAACTCTTTATCGTTACATTTCTAGGGACCGAACGCTTGCTGCTCCTCTGCTAAGAATGCATTTCCATGATTGCTTCATCAGGGTAAGCTTTTTAAGCTAAAGTACTAGTATGCAATTTACACAGTATGTATCTGACAATCATCACCACCATCATCATATCAATGTTACCTTGCCACAAAAGTACTTGGAAATCAAACGTTTTCATCTTGTTTAGGAAACCACACAATTCCGTATCCTAACAAGTTATGCTTTCCAGGGATGTGATGGTTCCGTGCTCCTAAGTTCTACAAAGAAGAATCAAGCTGAGAAAGACGCCATCCCAAATAAAACCTTAAGAGGGTTCAACGTCATTGATGCTGTAAAATCAGCTCTAGAAAAGAGGTGTCCTGGTGTGGTTTCCTGTGCCGATATCTTGGCCTTGGTTGCTCGTGACGCGGTTCTAATGGTATCAAATTTTCCAACACAATTTTCACCACTGATTAACTGCATCACTATGCCTATGCTTAACCAGTTTTTCCTTCCAGATTGGCGGACCACATTGGGATGTCCCCACTGGACGCAGAGACGGAAGAGTGTCCATTGCCAATGAGGCTTTATTCAATCTACCATCTCCTTTTGCCAACATAACTGTCCTGAAACAGCAATTTGCTGCAACGGGTTTAAGTGTAAAGGACCTTGCAGTTCTATCAGGTAGTTTTCGTAACAAAAAAAGCTATCTACTAAGCAAAATATCAGCGTATTTACGTGGAATATGTTTTGGTGACAGGAGGACACACCATAGGAATTGGACACTGTACCATAATCTCGAACAGGCTGTACAATTTCACAGGCAAGGGAGATACTGACCCTTCATTGGACCGAAGATACGCTGCTCAACTGAAGAAAAAATGCAAGCCTGGAAACTCCAACACAGTGGTTGAGATGGACCCTGGGAGCTTCAAAACTTTCGACGAAGATTACTACACCATTGTAGCCAAAAGAAGAGGGCTATTCCGATCCGATGCAGCTCTTCTTGACGATGCTGAAACTAGAGACTACGTCGAGTTTCAGTCAAGGACACAGGGATCCACCTTTGCTCAAGATTTTGCTGAATCCATGGTGAAAATGGGTTACATTGGAGTCCTGACCGGCAAACAAGGCGAAATCAGGAAACATTGTGCTGTTGTGAATTAAATCGATCTTCTACTGATTTCCTGAACATGCACGTGTGATTTCATTTGTATCTGTATCATTTAGTTTCCCCCACATTTGCAACCCAATTAGTTGCAGGATGTACTTCATAATTTGAGGTTTTTCCTCCATGTTATTTCTTGTGATTTATTCAATATTTCCTTCATACGAATATAAACATCCACTACCTTCAAAGTATTTGAATTCCTGCTACAGTTTCCTTCACTGTTGTGGCTAGGCCATGAATATATGCATGCTTGGGCAGATTGCACCTCCCATCAACATATCCAACATCTTCACAGAAATTTACCCAAGTTTACAGAAAGTATTCAATCTGGAAGATCATTTTTATATGTGCTCCTCGTAAAATCTCATTACCCAGATGCCTCTACTTATTTGTCTATAGAGGTCAGACCGCCTGACTTATTTATCTATTGAACTGATGCTAAAAATATGTCTCAAATCCAATTGATTGTACCTCCTTACAAATAGCAAAGCAGTGCACCAATCTTTAACATCTTACCTGCTATTGCCAGAATGCCAACCATTATTTTCTCTATTTTCATTCAAAACAGGAAGGAAAAAAAAAGCGCCTGTAAATTAATCCAGTACAGTCAAATTTTGGATGCAAAAGATAGTTGAAATCAAGAAGGTTGCCAGTCCAATTACTTCATAATATTCATGCATAATCTTCACCATTTTTGCCAGCCATAGTTCATAGCCATTTCTAGGAGTTGTTGAGTCTTTCTTTTGATGCCAGGAACAGAATCGTGTAAACCAGCTTGTAATTTCTTTTCTGCAGGGTGATTTTAAATGAACAGCTAGAAAGTTTGGCGTTTGAAGAATTAGAAGGAACAAAAAGACCTCAAAACTCACGTTGGAAAAATTAGAAATACCGTTTCTATGGTTAAGTTCATCCTGGAAACCTTTTGTGCATTGTCTCGATCATGATTTTATGTACCATGTGCTTCTAAAAATAAAAGAAACAGGTAAATAAGCCTCTTACACACACCAAGTGTCTGCTAATTACATATGTTTCTCATGCTTCCTCGTACCACAATTGACTGAATTTAAACGGTGATCTTATTAGAATGGCTGCTGAAAGAGATTTTTTGAATTTAATGACATGACCAAAAGATTGTTGTCTTCTCCCAAGTGCAGGAGTGTTGAAGTAATAAATAACCTGACAAGACCGGGATCGAACCTCAGGGAGGTTAATTGTATAAATTATAAACAACAATAACAACAACAACTATAATAATAATAGTAATAGTAGTAATAGTAGTAGTAGTAATAATAATAATAATAATAATAATAATAAAGAAAGAAAAGAAGAAGAAGATGATGAGAACTTGGAAATAAAATATTAATGTAAGGATTAAACAATAATAATAACAAATGTCAAGGTTAGAAGTTCCACTAATGGTATATCAAACAACTATAGTATAAACTCTTATTGTTCAATTGGAAACCACACACAAATGAGGTTCCAATCGGATTATAGATTGTTAACACGATTACATTAGTCATTTTATTCAATTAATGCTAATACTTGTAAATTTCATCAAGCATTCATGATTATAACTTATGTTAACAACAAATCAAGTTCCTTTCATAACTTAGGTATTGGTTATACCATATAATATGAGCTATAAAAGTGCTAAGTATTTTTTGTACCAAGTGTTATATAATATAAATCAAGATTAGTCATTTAACAAGCAAAATATTAAAGAGTGAACAAGATAACCAATATAAAACATGTTAGTATCAAATATTAAAGTTCATATTAAGTTTATACTATACTTATTCTTACACCATTAGTGTAACCTTTTCATCTTGACATAATAAACTTAGCTAGACATAATGAAAGAAAGAAAAGCAGATAAACAAAATAAGAACATAAATAAGATAAAAGTTAACTAAGTAAAGGAAAGGAAATGAAAGGCATAAACTTGATATTAATGTAAACAAAACATAAACATTACAAAAAAAATACAAAGAGAGAAAGCAAGAGCATGATCTTGATTTGGACATCAAGATGTCTAAATGAACGGCAAATGCTTTCTTTTATAGGCCAAAATTGAGAACTATTGATTTGATGACTAATTAATGAGTGGGTGACCAAATCTTGACTTGGTGACAATCTTTATCTTCTCATGTTTACCCAAAATGTCATTAATAACATTAAAATTGGAGCCACTTGAAAACATGAAAGTTGTAGGAAATTGTCTCAAGTTTCTTGTGTAAAAAGTTCAGCTCATTTCAACTTCTAGAACTCTAGATATGGCAAAAATGCTAAACAGTGCTCGGACTAGAGGACAGATTTGTGCTTCTTGGTTGTTGCAACAATTTGAACTTAAAAATGATCTTTTTAGATCTTGGGCTCCATATAAAAGTTGTAGCCCTATGTCTTACCTTTCCATCCATATAAAGTAGACCTAAATTTGAGATCTATAGTTGTAGATATGACCTAATTACTGAAGAGTGTTTCAGTTTGGATTGCACCGACATCTCATTCTAAGTTTGACCATCTCTTTATCCTTTCAATTTCAGTTATTAAATTCATCAATCAGTCCTTTTATTTATATGATATACCTGTATTTAAAATGAATATTTACCATAAATTAAAGGTATCTTATATTATTAGATATATTATTATAAAACATGTTTTTGTTAAGGAGTTATTGATACTTTAAGTGCAAAATAATGATATAAAACCTTGATAAAAATATATTTTTAAGTATCAATCACTTAGTAAAGTGGAGAAAAACAATGTCTCACCTGCACCGTATGCTAGTGGGAACAACTAATCTCCTATTTAGCATATAGTAGAGACTTGAGGCATAAATCATGACATGATTTATGACATTTGCTCCTAACTTAATGTGTGTGTGTGTACACACATACTAAGTGAATAGGTGAACTTGAGTTAGAGTGAGTTGAGTAGAGAAGAGTTTTTTCTTCTCCTCTTTGTTGATATTGATTCTTTGATTGATTAATACAAATTAGTAGCTCTATAGAGTAGGCAAGTTGCCAAATCATATAAATTTATGTGTGTTTGTTTTCTGGAATGTCCCAATAACTAATATTAAAGCTTGTTCTTGAAAAAAAATGTTTGATCCAAACTTAGGAATTAAAGTTCTCAAAATGTGTTTTTGAATATACCATTGTGTAGGGAAAGATGATATAAATCCACTGGTGAAAATCCAGCAAATAACTAGTGTGCTGCATGCCAGTACTAGCCATCATGCGCCGACGTCGGGACTGCCTACGCGCACAAACATGCTGCACGCGCCACACCCTCCTTCTTCGCCCAACTACCTGCAATTGAACTAGGTTGACTCACCATGTCATTAGCCAGTCAGCAGCAATTCTGCACAGTCATCCACTAGGTTACCTGTACAGGCAGCAATCCGTATCAGCAACTGACAAGCCATTGGTTATGAACTAGTCTTACTTACATGTCTGGCATGTCATATAGCCATGTCATCATCTTAAGTTTTGATTTGGTGCACCACAAACACTATTTCAGTTGATATGTGACTTCATTTGCATCGTCCATTGATTTAACAATTTGATTGATTAGATCTGAGCCATCCAAAGTCCGATTTGGGTGATTTCAAAGTTGTTTCCAACATTTTTGACCATTTTAGACATAGTCATAAAGTCAAATTCAGCAAATTCTAATTCTAAAATTAGTGAAAATGGCAAATGAAATAAAGGCAGCTAGAATTTAAAAATTTGATGGGAGAGATTTTAGATATTGAAAAATACAAATTAAAGACTATCTACGTGGTAAGAAACTTTATCTTCCTTTGTTAGGGAGCAAACCATAACAAACCAGAGAATATGTAAGAAAAATATTAGCTAATTCATAATAGATAGGTTTCGAGTATTATCTAACTATCCTTATCAAGAAGAGTTGCTCACAACGTTATAAAAAAATCCACTGCAAGATTAATGAAAGCTTTGTCTGGGATGTATAAAAAGCCTTCAGCAAATAATAAAGTGCATTTGATGAAGAAGTTATTCAACTTGAAGATGACAGAAGACACCTCTATTACACAACTTTTTAACTTTAATACCATCACAAGTCAATTGTCATCTGTTGAGATTGAGTTTAATGATGAGATTTATGCACTCATTTTGCTAGCTTCACTTCTAAGCAGTTGGGAAGGTATGAGAACAACCGTGAGTAACTCAGCTGGAAAATCCAAACTAAAATATGATGATATTCGAGATTTAATTTTAGCTGAAGAAGTGCGAAGAAAAGACTTAGGTGAATGTTCAAGTTTAGGTTCAGCTCTCAACATCAACATTCGAGGGAGGAGACATAATAAAGGCTTTTTAGAGCCAGATCAAAATTAAGATACAAAAGTAAAAGCAAGTTTGGACCTAGAAAGCAAGTTGAATGTTGGAATTGCAACATACTTGGTCATTATATGAGGAGTTGCACAATACCAAAAAAACCCAAGGTTAACTCTACGAATATTACCACTGATGAGGTACAAAATGCTTTGATTTTTGTTGTATAAAGTCTAATTACTGATTGGATTCTTAATTCTGGTGTTTCATTTCACTGTACACCACACCACGAAATTATACAAAACTATGTTGATGAAAATCACGATGCAGTCTATTTAGTTGATAGACAACCAATGGATATTATGGGTATAAGAGATGTACAAATCAAAACCATGAATAGATTGATATGAAACTATAAAATGTAAGACATGTTCATGGATTAAAGTAGAAACTGATCTTCATTGGACAACTTGACAATAATGGTCATCAATCTTTTTTTTTGAAGGTATGTGAAAAGTATCAAAAGGAGCAATGACTTGGACTTATAGAAAAGAAATTGACACCTTGTACAAGACCACAAGATTTATAGGCATTATTGCCTCTATTGAAGCAGAAAATCAAGCACAATTATGGCACTATAGACTTGATCATATGAGTTTAAAAGGGATGAAGATACTTCAATAAAAAAAGCTATCAAAGTTAAAAAAAAATATTAATCTAAAGATTTATGAAATTAGTATTCTTGGAAAACTGAAGAAGTTCAGTTTCTTCAAGGTTGGTAAGACCTTAAGACCAAGAAAATTATAACTGGTACATACAGATTTATGAGGAACTTCTCCAGTGGTATCTTTTGGAGGTTTTCGGTATTATGTGACTTTTACTATTAATTTTAGTAGAAAGGTATGAGTCTATTCTCTAAAAAATAAATATGATGTATTTGAAACG
The DNA here is from genome assembly GCA_015708895.1 of Populus ilicifolia. NCBI lineage: Eukaryota > Viridiplantae > Streptophyta > Magnoliopsida > Malpighiales > Salicaceae > Populus > Populus ilicifolia. The sequence goes on from SRLM01000342.1 coordinate 450,773, forward strand.
TTCAAGAAATAGAAGGTTATGGTTGAGACTGAATCAAGATTGAAATTGAAATGCTTGAGATCTGATAATGGAGGAGAATACATTAATGAATGTTTGAAAAAGTATTACATTGTCAATGATATTAAAATGAAAAAGACTATTCCAGGAACATCATAATAAAATGGCATTGCTGAACAAATAAACAAGATTATCAATGAATGAGCTAGAAGCATGAGGTTGCATTTAGGGTTACCATAAACATTTTTTGTTGATGTAGTTTATACTATAGTTTACTTAATCAACTATGGACCATTACTTCTTTTGGAATTCAGATTGCCCGAGGAAGTATAGAGAGAAAAAAAGGTACAACTCTCTCATCTAAAGGCCATTTGGTGTGCTTTTTATGTTTATATAGAGTTTGATGCTTGCAACAAGCTAGATGTCAAATCTAAAAAATGTTCTTCATTTACTATGAAGATGAAGAATTTGAGTTTCAATTCTGGGATGATTAGAATATAAAGATTATCAAAAGTAGGAATGTGATCTTTAATGAGAAATTTTTATATAAAGACAAATCAAGTGTAGAAACAAATATGGATGATTTAGATACAAGTTCATAAAAATTTAAATTCATAAGATTAGAAAGACTTTCTAATGTTACCGAGAAGAATAAAAATCAAGAGCTTTTACAAAAAGATTCAAGCACATCTGTACCCACTACTTTACAGGAAGATACCGAGCCAAGTGAACATATTGTTTATGTTCGCATATATTCAAGAAATGTAAAACCCCCATAATGATTTATACTTTTATTGAATTATATTTTGCTGACAGATGGTGGTGTATCGTAAACTTATAAAGAATCATTACAAGATGAAAACTCAAACAAGTGGGAGCTAGCGATAAAGGATAAGATGGATTCTTTGTCGATGAACAATACCTTGGAGCTAACCACATAAATTAAAGGAAAGAAAGCTTTGCAAAACAAGTGGATTTGTAGAGTAAATGCTAAGCATGATAGAAGTAAATGATTCAAGGTGAGACTTGTTGTAAAAAAATTTCAACAAAAAAAAGAGATTGACTACTTTAAAATATTTTCTCTAATTGTGAAGCTCACAACAATGAGAATTGTTCTTTTACATCTTAAACAACTAGATGTAAAAGCAACATTTATTTATGGTGATTTGAAGGAAGACATTTATATGCTGGAACTAGAGGGGTTTGCAATACAAAAAAAAAAGAACCAAGTTTGCAAGCTAAAGAAAAGCCTATACAGTTTGAAGTAAGCTCTAAGATAGTGGTGTAAAAAGTTTGAAAACTTCATGTGTAGTTTAGGGTACATAAAAGGTCAAGCTGATCATTGTTGCTATGTTAAATATTTTAACAACTCCTACATCATTCTACTATTATATGTGGAAGATATGTTGATTACAGGATTTGACATTGAGGAGATTGACACGTTGAAACAATAGTTGTCAAAACAGTTTGAAATGAGGAATTTAGGAGTTGCTAGACAAACATTTAGCAATAGAATCATCAGAGATGAAGACAAATGCATACTAAAGCTTTTATAAACAGAATATGTTAAGAAGGTTCTCAGCAGGTTTCATATGGATAATACAAAACTAGTAAGTACACCTCTGAGCAATCATTTCAAGCTCAACAAAGACCAGTCACCAAAAATCAAGCTATAATGTGAATACATGGATAAGATTCCATACATCTCAGCTATTGGCTCTTTGATGTATGCTATGGTTTGTACCATACCAAATATTGCTCATGTAGTGGGAGTTGTAAGTTGATATATGAGCAATCCTGAAAAGTAGCATTGGAAGATAATAAAATGGATCATGAGATACTTAAAAGGTTCCTCGGAGACTTCTCTTACCTTCACAGTTGGTGGTTTAAAACTTAAAAGGTTTATAGACGCTGATCTAGTAGGAGATATCAATAACAGAAAGAGTACTACAGGATATGTATACACTTTAAGAGGCACTGTTGTCTCCTAGAGTTCTACCTTGCAAAAGATCATCGCTCCTTCAACAACAAAAGCTGAATATATCGCAGTCTTAGAATCTATAAAAGAGATAGTATGATTGTAGAGTTTCCTGAAAGAAATAGACAAGATGATTAGAAAATGAACTCTATATAGTGATAGTTAGAGTGCAATCTTCCTTGTCAAGAATCTAGCATTTCACTCTAAGACTAAGCACATTTAAATCAAATATCACTTTATCCGATAATTGCTAAACAATGAATAACTAATACTAGAAAAGGTATGTGGAACCACGAATCCAGTTGATATATTAACCAAATAAGTTATACTTGATAAACTGAAATTGTGTAAAATTTCGATTGGTTTTCAAGGATAAAAGATAATTTCATTATTTATCTACAAGTGGGAGATTGTTAGTAAAATGAAGATAAATAATGTCCCACCTATATGCTAGCAAGAACAACTAATTTTCCATTTAGCATATAGTTAAGGCTTAAGGTTTTAGGCATAAACCATGGCATGATTTATGGCCTTTGCTCTTAGCTTTGTGTGTGTGTGTGTAAGATGTGCATGTTGTAAAGAATAGAGTGAAGAAGAAGATAAAGAGAACTTGAGTGAGAATGAGTTGAGTAAAGAAGAATATTTTTTTCTCCTCCTTGTTTGTATTGTTTTTTTTTGTTTGATTAATACAAAATAGTAGCTTTATAGAGTAGATAAGTTGTCAAACCACGTAAATTGATGTATATTTAATTTTTAAAATATCCATGCACATTTATCATCCGATCAATTAGAGATTAATTTGCAACAAATTTCTTCCTCGGAAACTGAATATTGGCATATGATACCTCAATGTGAGAGAACCAATGAACAAAATGGTGTTATTTACTCATCTGGAAAAGTCCATGACTTAATTACTAGGGAAAAATAAATAAATAAAATGAAGTCCTTGTATATGTTCTGAATCGTTCAAGCTTCTCAAAACTTTTAATCTCTTCAGTTTCGTAAAAGGGTGAGAACTGAGAATTCCCTACGTCGTCTTCACACAGTTTGCCACAGTATATTGTACAGTTAATGGAAACATGCAGAGGACTTGGATGTTTTTTTAACTAATCATAAAGTGAATCCAGCTTCCTACACATGCATAATGTCCTGAGAGTATTCTGTCTTCAAACGCTAATGCTAGGGAATGGTTATGCTAAAGAATCACTTAGCTCAACTACATTTCGCATGTGGTTTCTTCGAAACTAAGCTCTATCGATACCTTCCAAATCCTGGAACCAATTACTTTGGAAATTGTAACTCAAGGCCAACAAGGTAGAGAAGATCAGAACCAGCCATAGCTACATATATTGAATTACAGAATGTCGTTTATACATTGCAGGATTGAACAGTACATTTATATTGAATGCCGTTTATATTGAATCACACAGTTTGCTTAAACCTTGCGTTCACATATTTAGCCTATCTCATTCCAGGCCATTTCATTTATTACAATGTTGCTACAGCTCTTCACAGCCATTTCACGACCATCAATATACCTTTAGGGAAATTAATACTTGTTTTTCTATCAGGCCTTTGCGCGTAGCAACTTCTTGTTATGTATCCTGAATGGGCACAATAATATCTATAATCTATGCTAGATTGTTTTTTGAGGCAATGCAATGGGAGAATGTTTAATGCAAGTAGAGATTTTTCAATGTTTTGAGTACGAGTGTCAGATAAAGATTCTTAGCGCCAGCACATATTGTGGCCATGTTATGGTGTGAGGCGAACCCATCCTCACAGGACGTGTTTCCATTTTTGAAGTACTTGGAGTTGAGATGTTCAATAGAAGAATGTTTAATGCAAGTTGGGCAAACGTGCAATCATATTACACACAGCTGCAGTTTGTACAATGACGCTGTCAAAGACCTCAGCTTGACTATAAAAAGCCGGAAAAATTATTGTGTTTCAAACCATCTAAGCCTTTAGAACAACTTCAAAACTCCCGTTCACAGATAATGGCTATCCGAAAGCTTCTTTCAGTCCCCTTTCTTCATCTGGTTCTCGCTTTCCTGCTAGTAGAACTCACTAATGCGAGGGGGTTGCAACTCGGATTTTACCGGAGAACCTGTCCAGATGCAGAGCTTATTGTACATAAGACCCTTCAACGGTACATTTCTAGGGACCCAACCCTTGCCGCTCCTTTGCTAAGAATGTATTTCCATGATTGTTTCATCAGGGTAAGGCCTTAAGCTACGCTAGTGTTCAATTCACACAGTTGTGAAACATAATTTATCTTATATCATTATTTTCAACATTACATTGCTGCTTAAGCATACGTAGAACAATATCCTAACAAGTTGTAGTTTCAGGGATGTGATGGCTCTGTGCTCCTAAGTTCTACAAAGAAAAATCAAGCAGAGAAAGACGCGATCCCGAATAAAACCTTAAGAGGATTCAATGTCATTGATGCTGTAAAATCTGCACTGGAGAAGAAGTGTCCTGGTGTGGTTTCCTGTTCTGATGTCTTGGCCCTGGTGGCTCGTGACGCAGTCCTAATGGTATTAAATCTTCCAACACAAAATTTTATCTCCACTAATAAGCTGCATCACTATGCCTATGCTTAGCCAGTTTTTCCATTCAGATTGGCGGACCACATTGGGATGTCCCCACGGGACGCAGAGACGGAAGAGTGTCGATTGCCAATGAGGCTTTATTGAATCTACCATCTCCTTTTGCCAATATAACTGTCCTGAAACAGCAATTTGCTGCGACGGGTTTAAGTGTAAAGGACCTTGTAGTTCTATCAGGTAGTTTTCGTAACAAAAAAAGGCTATCTATTAAGCAAAATGTCAGCGTATTTACTTGGAATATGTTTTGGAGACAGGAGGACACACCATAGGAATTGGACACTGTACCATAATCTCGAACAGGCTGTACAATTTCACAGGCAAGGGAGATACTGACCCTTCATTGGACCGAAGATACGCTGCTCAACTGAAGAAAAAATGCAAGCCCGGAAACTCCAACACGGTGGTTGAGATGGACCCTGGGAGCTTCAAAACTTTCGACGAAGATTACTACACCATTGTAGCTAAAAGAAGAGGGCTATTCCGATCCGATGCAGCTCTTCTTGACGATGCTGAAACTAGAGACTACGTCGAGTTTCAGTCAAGGACACAGGGATCCACCTTTGCGCAAGATTTTGCTGAATCCATGGTGAAAATGGGTTACATTGGAGTCCTGACCGGCAAACAAGGCGAAATCAGGAAACGTTGTGCTGTTGTGAACTAAAAGAATCTTTATTTTGATTTTTTTTACAATGATTTAATTGATTGCAACAAAGTTGCACGGATTTGTGTTTGTTTCTTTTGGCTTTTTAAACATTTGCGAAGGAATTGGCTGCAGGAATTTTTATTTTTATTTTTTGAAATTTTGAGGTTGTTCCCTTTATTCCATTAGTTTTCTTGTGAATAAATATATTGATTTCCTGCATTCATACTACAGTATTGCCTTTCTTCATGCTCTGAATTTTCCATGAAACTCCTACCATCTTATACTTAATGCCTAAGTTGCACCACATTAGAAGGCATAGAAGATAGAGAAAAACACCAGTTTTGTGAAAGACTGCTACTTTATAACTGAAAAAGTACAATCGGAGGAGCCCATTTAGAACCCTCAAGGGGGTCTCTAAAACACTTAAAACCCTTCTCTTTCAGTTGAATGAACTGTGAGGATTTTATTTTTTCGGGTTTTGGAAAACCGTAACCCTAGATTTTTTTAATTTTTAATATTAAAATAAAAAAATCATATAAAAAATATGAATATATATATTTTTTAAGAAAAATAATTTATAAAACAGAAGCTACCACAAGTAATGAACAATTCTTCTGCTTTCTTTTAAATTCTTGATTGCCTTGCCTTCCTTCTTGTCTTAAATATCTCTTTCTTTATATATATATATATATAAAGCATCAAAAGAGAATGTTGGGTTAGTTTCCTGTTCTGATTTCTAACATTTATTTTCTTTATATATATAAAGCATCAAAAGAGAATGTTGGGTTAGTTTCCTGTTCTGATTTCTAACATTTATTTTCTTTAATAAGTTCTTATAATTTGTTCTTAATAAATTTTAATGGAATCAACTTTTTATTATAATCACGAATTGAATTGTTAATATTAAAATGATATTATTTAATGTTACCATTATAAAATTAATAATTTATGTTAAATTTTACATATTTGACTGCATCAACAAAAATAATCAAGTTTGAGAGATCATTTTTTAAACCTAAAATTTAAATTTCTCTAAATTTTTTATAATAAAGTAACCTCAATTCCACCTTCATTAAACTAAGAGAGATTCGTTTTCGGACTCTCTTGAATCTTACAGTTCTAATTTTATAGCCAAAATGTTTAAAGTTTTCTCTTTTAAGGCATTGTTTGTTTCCATAAAGTACTTTCTTATCTTTTCTAGGTTAGGTGAACTTAAAGAAAGTCAGTTAAAGAAAAATGATTACTAATGGAAAGAAAAGTTTAAGTCTTTAGAAGAGGAAAGTGTTTTTTGTTTTTTTCCCCCTAAAAAGACTTTCCTTTCTTTATTAAAAAAACACCTTATTTTAATATGAAATAAAAAAATATTTTGATTTTTTAAAAATAAAAATATTATTAATAAAATTTACATAAAAAATATATCTAAAATATTATATTTAAAATATTTATATTATATATATAGTTATATTTTATAAAATAAGTTATATATAAATATATGATATAATAAAAAAATTCATCATTACACTCTTTTTTTTTAGTTGTAAGTAGTCAAATTGTTATATTTAATATTCTATATATGCTAGATAAATTTGAAAAAAAAATCATTAATAAGTTATTTTTTTATAACTTAGTCAAATACTATAAAATTTTTTTTAATTTATTTTACATGACACTATCAAATATTAAAAAATAATTTATGTTCTGGAAATTTAGAAATTTATTTTTTGTAAAAATTATTTATTTTTTAAAATTACTTTCTAGTTAATAAATATAAATAGCACTAAAAGAGTCTATCTAGTAATTGCTAGATTAAAATGCCAGTTACCATTTCTGAGTCAATATAGTTCATTTTTTTTTTCAAATGGGTTTAGCTTAAAGTTCACATCTTTTTTTTTTTTTTTTGATTAACGTGGGTGTCCGGGCCAGCTTTCGCGCACCATGACTAATCCCACGGGCCCTGGAGTTAACGACCATGTAAGCCTCCAGTGGCCATCATATGAGCAACCAAGGACTCGAACTTGAGACCACAGAGGAAGCAAACCCCTTGATCCCAAGTCCTTACCACTTGACCACCACATAGATGGTTTAAAGTTCACATCTTTTGATGTTTTGGGACATGGGTTTAATAGTTTGTGATCATGAATGTGTTATTTTTCTTGTCTTAATGAACTTTCAAGATGGGTTTAATGTTTTTATCACTCAATTCCACTGTGATTTGCTAGCTCATGTTCCACTGGGTGCATGGGTGGTGGCAAAGAGTCATGTTTTTGGCATTTATCTGTGGAGGAGATGCCAAAGCACAATGGATATCCCAGAAACCACTTCATGGCAATCCCCCGTACTTGCGATTCAGTGAAACCACCCTATTAATGGGCATCTTGGGCGCCACTAAAGGACTCTGGCTCGGCTTGGTTATATAGTCATCCCCTAGCCCCGGACCTGAGCTCCAATAGGAAGCCTGATAACACTTTCAGGAGGCCCAAATTAGCCCCGTGGTTCCCTGTGGTTCATGCATAGTAAATTCACTACAGCCTATCTGTGGTTTCTTCTTCCAGCGAAATTGCCAACATTCTTTTCCTGTTTGTCATTCACTGGACATTGAAATGTTATACGGAGTTAACAAAGTAAAAATCATGTTATTTTAGCTCATAATTTTAACCAGATTCTGGCATTCTGCGTTCTTATCTGTTTGCGTTCTTATCTGTTTCTCTGCACTTCTTTTTGTCAATGATGTTTCCCTCTATGAAAGTTTCATTGATCGAACAGTGACAGGATTACATTCCAATTCAGTTGGTTGTGTACCTTCCTCTGCCCTAAGGGCCTTGAGCTGAACCATTCTGTACAACCAACAAAAAAAAAAAAAACACTAGAGAAATGACCAAATTTGTTTAAGTTGGTGTGCTGTAATGGGATAGGAACTGATGATCTTTATTTTTAATCATATTTTTTTAGTTTGGGGTGCATGCAACCATGCGTTCCATCTTCATTGCATCTTGAAATGGGTGAATTCACAGACTTCACAAGCACACTGTCCCATGTACCGTAGGGAATGGCAGTTCAAAGAATGATAGAAGTAGATTTGAAGTTAAATTTCATCCACGAGGTACAGATTTTTTACTATTCGTTGTTGTGAGGAAATTGACCTCATTTGTACCCTAAAATGATTTGCCAGGAAAAGGCATTTAAGTCTGTACTGTGTTCCATTATGAAAGCAAGGACCCTTGTTTGCCACCAATAATCACGTCAACCAACACCGCTCTTTATCTATGCTATTCTGAGAATCATATGAGGTTCACAAAATTCATTGGCGTTATTGTGTTGAGTTTCTATGCATGTATGGAATACAGTTCAAATTTGGTTCAAAATCGTTACATGGGTATACTTCTTTTATGCTGCTGAGAATTTTGCAGCAAGTTTCCCTCTTATTTCCAGTCCAACTGTTGGATTAGCTGGTCAGAACATAAGAGCCTTACGGCTTGTGGATCGTTAGCCGGCTGGAATTAATGATAGCAGTGTAAGCCTAATGAACCATGTATATACTCGGGACAGTGATATTATATCAATTTGTGCACAGAAACATGTGCTTGCAAGTATAAACACACACACACACACACAGAAGGCCCTCTGCCTACTGAAGGAAGGAACCAACAAAAGCCGTTCTTCCTTCTAAAGCACCCATATTCTTTAATTGCATGTAGTTTGTTCTTAAAGCAGAGACAATGATGCTTCAATGCAAGGATTTGATCACTTTTTCTTTTTTTGATTCTTGATCTTCTTTTTTTTTTATATATATATATATATATATTGTAACAACCTAGTCCATGACTAGCAAAACTATACTTCAATGTAGAATTAGTGTCAAAAGGATATTCTACCTATGCTAAACCTTAAAATTGATATATCAAAAGAATAAATTATTTCAAAATACGTAATATTTTATAATCTTTAGAAATATTATACTATTCAAAACTAATAAAAATAAATAATAGTTCAAAGGTTCTTATTGGTAATTATAACAAAAATAATCATTCATAATACTTATTACATTATCAAAAATTCAAATTTCATTAAAATAGGATAATAATAAAGCATCTAAGATATCTAATCAAAACTAAGAAAAAAATCTCACAAAATAAGTAAGACATATCGACTAAAATTAAAAAAACATGAACACTCAACAAATTTACATACTAACAAAAACTAAGAATTTGAAATAATATCAAGAATGAGGGGTGAGCTCAACCAATTCAATAAAAAAAATATATTTAATATACATTTTAGATATTAATAGTTTGCAAGTGATTTATCTTAATATGCATATACATGTACATACATATACATTAAACATATTATCATAACATAGTAGAATACATGCCAGATATCATATAATATCCGAAGGTGACTAGATGACACATAAAAGTGACTAGATAACACATAAAGGTAACTAGATGACACCTGAAAATGACCACTTTGGAATGATCAATCACTACAGGTTAATGCATTCCTTACCAGCTACGTATATAGAATATTATATGCATATATGTTAACTACTTTTTGGTAAGATAGAGTTATTAACAAGTCCTACATCAAGGTATAATATATATTCATAGAATCATCCAAAAAATATATATTATATCAAATATGATTTAGCTTGACAGAAAGCAATTGCAAATTTGAATAAGTGAGTATTCGGAAAATAAAGCAACATATATAAGTATTCAAGAGATTAACTAATAGTAGTCATTATATAATCAATATACATATTTATTTATATTATACACATATAACAGATTACTCCACCCATTTAAAAAATATAAAACTAAAAGGAATATAAGATGATAAAATTGAAAAATCTATTAAGAATCGTTAGAAAAATATAGAATAAATATATAAAATATACTAAAAAACAACTTAAAGCAACACAAATAAAAGATTTCAATGCATAAAAGAAAACCAGGTATAGTCTCCTAGGTTTAAGGACTAAAACGATAATTATCCAAAATAGGGATCAAAATATAATTTTACCAAAACTATAAATACATAACCATACTGAAATTTTATTCATAAATCATCCTCAATTCTGTCTAGAATGAACCAGGGACTGGACTGTAATTTTTATAAAATTTAGGGACAAAAATATAAATTTCTAAAATTGAGGGACCAAACTGAAAATATTCTTAATTAATTATCAAATTAAGATTCACCATCCTTAATCTCATATTAACACTGCACAGAATCTCAAAATATATTTAGGGTTCAAATTATAAATTTTTTCAAAGTTTAGGAACTAAACTAAAATTTTCATAAATCAAGGACCAAAATAAAATTTGATAATCTTCAACCTTAGGACCATTATGTCTAGATTTTCCAACAAGGTTAAAATGAATTTCTTAACCTATAAAAATTAATTTAAACAAATCAACTCATAAATTATTATTTTAACAACATATTGATTAATCCTTAATATTAAATCCTTAATAATCATAAATCAATATTAACAACATAAACTTCTAATCCTTATAAACTCTAATCTCTCTCTCTTACTCTCTTTTAATTATTTTATAAATAAATTATAATTAAAAATAATAGAGAGATAATCATCTACTTGCTATTTTTATCTTCTTCTTTTTTTAAATTTAAAAACTAAAGATAAAAAAATAAAAATTTTAATTTGATAAGAGAATGATTACAACAATTACAAAAATTAAAAAAAAAATAATTTTTTTATATCTAAATTAATTTAAGTTGAGTTCGGGTTAGTTTGAACTTTGAAGATTATATATATATATATATATATATATATAGTGGATGTAAGAGAAAGGATTCATGTCTTGCCAAGGGCATCTTTTTGGGTAATCCCATGTAGGAATAAATTGACTGATCATATAAAAGTTGAAGAGCAGCGTACCCACCATCGACACAATTCAACATAAAGAAAGCACATGCATGGAAATAAATCCAAGGAATCCAACTCTAGAGGCACATGCTAATTTGGTACGAATCAAGGAGGGGGTCCTATTCAAATTACACTCCTGGTAGCTTGAACGCGTTGCCTTCAGTATTGTTGGCATGTTTTATGGAACATGTGCAGGTTCATATGTTTATTGTCTCCACCTTCCAGCACCCCATGACATAAAGCAAGTAAAAAAATATAATGTCGTTGACAGGAAAGATATACAGAGACATGAAGCTTCTTTCCATTGGCTTGCTTGTGCCTTTTGTGGCATATATTTGATTTTTTCTTCTCCCAAGCTGTTTCCTCCAAAGCCATTCTTACCCTACATATGAGTTTACTGTATGAATGTGCCATGATAGATTCCTCGGTTCTTTCACATAAAAAAAGCGACCGACAGCTTATGATTATCATAACTTAATTATATTTTATGCAATTATCAATGTGCTGATACTCTTCTTTCAAAATAAAATGGGATTCAAGGTTTCAAGGTGTCTACTAACGCTACAACAACCTTGCATTGATGGAAATTTGCCTTTAAAATCACTAGTTTAGGTGTTGATAATTTGTTTGATATTCGATTAGAGAATGATTTGATCTCGATACGTTAAAGCTGATCTAAGCTCATTCGTGAGAATTCACCTTTGAAATAAAATAAACATGGCAGCTGAGCCCTGGGTTTTGTTTTTGGTGATCAATACATATTGGTGGCAGCAGGTATCCAATTATTGAAGAGAAATGCGAGCAGTTGGGGATTAATTAAGACACTGTCAGGCGTTAGCCATCGGAGAGCAGGTGAACCAGTTGATCTTATTCTTGCCATATGTATCCATACAATTATCTTAAGATCAATTTCTACCGAACCCATCTTCTTGCATGTCAATCCGCCACGTCCCAACATTTCCATGGTCACCAATTTGTTTTATATTCAGTCAGCTCTAAAGAGATGATCAGGTTAAGTTTCTACAGAGAAGCATGGGATTCTCTTGTAGTTTTCCCAGCACAACTACTCGTAAAGCAAGAGACTGGTGTTTGATTCTTACATCAATTTAGGGACACACATAACTAATTATCATATTTTTATCACTACTTTACATTAATTTATGTTTAAGCATTAGTTAGCTATGGGGGCCCTTTCATTCTTTTATCTTTCTGGTAGCTCAAGTTGCCAAGGCTCATGCTAAAAGTGAGGCCTATAAATCTTGCCTCATGTTTCAACCTTAATGTACTATAGATCTTGAAGTGCATAAACTCCCATATCCAAGGTTGTACCAAGTGACTTCCACAGTGAAGTAGGAATTTTCCCTAGAAAATGAGGGGGTTTCGTCATTTTGGGATGATGTTCTTTTGTCTTTTGGTATTTATGGGATCAACTGAAGCTCAATTGCAGATGGGTTTTTATTCTAGTAGCTGCCCAAATGCTGAGAGGATTGTGCAAGACTATGTTAACAGGCATATCCATAATGCACCATCACTGGCAGCAGCTATCATAAGAATGCATTTCCATGATTGTTTTGTTAGGGTATGTGTCTTCAATCTTTTGTAACTGCCTAGATTTTCACCTCTCAAATCTTTGAAACCTTTTGTTTTCACCTTTTTTTTTTTATCAGGGTTGTGATGCATCCGTGCTTTTGAACACAACTTCAAGCAATAACCAAACTGAAAAGGTGGCAACTCCAAATTTAACACTGAGAGGCTTTGATTTCATTGACAAAGTTAAGAGCCTATTAGAAGCTACCTGCCCTGCTGTAGTCTCCTGTGCTGATATTGTTGCTTTGGTTGCAAGGGATGCTGTTGTAGCCACTGTAAGGACTAAAATAAGTCATAACCAAGAATTCAATGCATATGTATATATAGCTTCTCATTATTTGGCAAAAAACCTTTTGTTTGAACTTCAACAGGGTGGTCCATTCTGGAGAGTTCCAACGGGACGAAGAGACGGGACAATTTCAAGATCCTCTGAGGCCTTGAACAATATCCCGCCTCCAACAAGCAACTTCACCAATCTACAGAGACTTTTTGCTAACCAAGGACTGGACTTGAAAGACTTGGCCTTGCTATCAGGTAATGCACTTACAGAAAATGCCACTCCCTAGCTCTGCATGTAATTTGAAACGTTGCGTGCCGCAATGTTTATCATGATCCTGCTGAATATTTCAGGTGCTCACACAATTGGGATATCACATTGTTCATCATTTTCAAACCGCCTTTACAATTTCACTGGAGTAGGTGATCAGGACCCAGCTCTAGATAGCGAATACGCTGCCAATCTCAAGGCAAGGAAGTGCAGAAGTCTTAATGACAATACCACTATAGTAGAAATGGATCCTGGAAGTTTCAGGACATTTGATCTTAGCTACTACAGTCTTTTGCTCAAAAGACGAGGTCTGTTCCAATCTGATTCTGCCTTAACCACAAACTCCGCTACATTGTCTTTCGTCAAACAGCTACTCCAAGGTCCACTTCAGAATTTCTTTGCGGAATTCGCAAATTCGATGGAGAAAATGGGCAGAATCAATGTTAAGACCGGCACAACAGGAGAAATTAGAAAGCACTGTGCAGTTGTGAATAGCTAAGAATCTTCTGTTAATCGGCTCCTATGTGTGCATGTGCGTTTCATATTCAAATAATGTCAATAAGACTTCATTTGTTTTGAATTTGAGTCCACTTCTGCAACAAGAAAAAAAAAATTGTGAACTGTTTCCTCGCCAGTTTTCCTAGTTGAATTAAATCATCTGAACATATGTATCTCCATCTAGCTTACTCCTTATGGATTCATCTAATCACCTAGAAACAGCTCAACCATGTGGTACAGCAGATTCAGCTGATCTCCAATTGTATTAACGAGGCTAAAAGTGATAGAACACCACTGTGGTCAAGTAAAATAAGGTTGTTTAGTCAAATCCTTCAAAAGCAAACATGGCTACTATCTTTGGAATCAGCATAACTTGTCCATAAGGATCTAAACACGAGTTAGTGCCCTTTTCAAGACAGTTATATGGTATATTAATAGTTGATTTGCCTAGGACCAACAAGATGCTGTTTTGCTTTTGGCAAAGCCATAGTATAATTAGCATAAGCAAGCATCAAGGTCCAACCATCAATAAAGGATGATTATAAAGCAGTGACGTTGGTATCCAACAGAGATTAGATCAGACACATGCATGAATAATTAATATTCTGATTGCAGAAATCATGCGAAGATCTACCTTTTCTTTCTTGAATTTCATGTTTCTACTTTTGACAAAACGTTTTCCTCTCACATTGTAAACATATTAGAAATCCCATAAAGAATGGAATAAGAATAAAGGGGTGTTGTGTATGTTTACTAGGACTTTAGCACATTTAGGAATTGCATCTTATTTTCATAGCTAAATACTTTATTTATTGTGCTCCTAACATCAAATAATTAAACTCTTCAAAGCAATTTACATGCATATGAAAACTCCAGGTGACGAGTGATAAAGCTGCAACATATGTTACCACTTATTTTTCTTGTTCAGGGTAATTACCTTTGGTACAAATTACTCCATTCAATGGCTGCATCAACCTAATCTTTTTCTATTTCATCATTTTAAGGAAGATGGTACACTCTATAGGAGGACAAAGATGGTCCATAATTATTTTCACTGTGTTCATCTCTCTTTTAGGTTTAACAATGCTCCTTTGGCTTGGTCATAGTGGACTCTTTGTATCTACCAAGAGGTCAGAGTTTTATATCCCATGTAAAATACGGTCAGATTTATACGGGCTTGTCAAAAGAAAAATCTCCATTTTTCTGAGTTTGAACTTGTGAGCACCCTAAGTACACAAGAATTAAATGATAGATTGTAGGTTGATGGGAAACAATGAACTAATGGATTGCAGGTTGATGGGAAACAATGAACTACTATTATTATCTACGCCATGTGTGCTTAGTTCACTTATAAGGTGTTAATGCAGTATACAGCCTACAAGTTTGACAGGAAAGTTTATGAGCATGAACTGTTTGCAGTTAGAAATTAAAGTTCTGCCAATTTCCATCTCAAAAAGAGAATGAGAAGGTTGTTGTTTATGACCACATAATCTTAGTCAGCATGGAATAATATATACACAACTGGAGCCAGCTGAGACCTGGTCCACATGGTGTTCTAAAAATATGTGAGAAAATCATGAGGTTCCTAAAGGTTACAGAACAGAAAAGGACGGGTACCTAAATAGCCTAACACTGATTAAGCCAACCGCTTCCAGCCCCAGAAAAAATGTCCCCATTATACAAGAATAGGGCCTAATACCCATGTTAAAAGACTTTCCAGATTTGCTTTTGACCCCCTGAAGAGTCCTTTCAGTAAAAGATGAAATTGGGATGATCAAATCTAAATCTTACTAGATATCCTGTTGTCATCAATCTTTTTTTCCCTCTAGTCTTCTGTCACTTAGTCTGCTGCTTTTTATGCGGATTCCTACTTACATATTCACAATTCTTCAGATGTCAGATTCTTTTCTTGACAATATTATATATTCTTCATCACCCTGCTAGGATCATGGGTGGCAGCGGTATTACAGGAAACGGGAAAATAGTTCAGAGCTACGATAACATAGCCGCCATAGAGCAGGTGAACAAGTTATATTTATTCTTTTCCTAGTTTTGTTTGTGCCTCAGAATACTTTAGCATGCCATAAAAATAAAATTCTATCTACCAAATGAATACACATGTATGTGTGTCCACCGCCATCTGCTGATGAAACTATTGTTAGCAAGATCTATCCAGTCGAAACCAACCCATAATTTTTCATTCACCGAAAGATCAATGCAGGACAAGGAAATTTCCTCATCTGTAGATCAAATGAAAGGCCTTGATGATGTAGGTGGGGTTTTACAGTAGGCTTACTTCACTTCTTCAAGAGCGACAATCCAAACTAATCTTGCACTTCTTTATACTAAAATATATCTATCTCAACTCTACAAGATGGCACATGTTTGTTAGCTAGATGTATTGTATTTATCATTTTCTTATCATACTTATGCTAGATGTGTTGTTCGTATCATCTTGGCTCCTCATCTTGTAGCATAAATCTAGGGCTATAAATCTTTTCTCATGATAGGCATTGCTTGCACATTTGAAGTAAAGTAGTTTCTAGTATTAGTGTACAGCATTCCACATAAACGGCATTAAAGAAAATTTTATAAGAGAGAAAAGAAACTAGAAGCAATCAATATGGGAAAGATCGGTTGTACTGGGATACTAATCATCGGTCTTTTAGCATTTTTGGGTTCAACTGAAGCTTAACTAAAGATGGGTTTGTATGCTACGAGCTGCCCAAAAGCTGAGAGGATTGTGCAGGACTTTGTTAACCAGCACATCCACAATGCTCCATCCTCTTTGCTGTGTTAAAACAATTCAAATTAACATAAAAGAAATACAAACATAAAAGAAAGAGAGAGGTTTTCATTAATTATTTTATTTTGAAGTGTTGCTTTAACCTGAATACAAAGAGATTATATATACACTAAATTGCAAATACTATTCTACTATTAATAAATAAAACAAGATAAATATACATATATTTCTAAACAGGCTGCAGCCTTTATCAGAATGCATTTTCATGATTGCCTTGTCAGGGTTTGTGCTTGCATGTAACTTCATTTTTAACTCTCTGCTATCTGCCATTCTTCTCATGATTTTACTGCACAATGTTGTATATGTTGATTTTTCAGATTGTGAAATAACAAGAGAGGAAAAATGCTTGTGTCAGGGTTGTGATGCATCTGTGCTGTTGAACACAACTTCCGGCGAGCAACCTGAAAAGGTGGCCAGTCCAAATCTAACACTTAGAGGGTTTGACTTCATTGACAGAGTTAAAAGCCTAGTTGAAGCCGAATGTCCTGGAATTGTGTCTTGCGCAGATATTCTTACCTTGGTCGCAAGGGACAGTTTAGTAGCCATAGTATGTAATTCCAACACAAAAAACCATTCACTAGATCTAATACTACTGATTATTAAAAACAAAAGTAAATTTCTTTTCAATGTTGACAGGGAGGTCCATTCTAGGGAGTTCCAACTGGCCGGCGAGACGGGTTTGATCTCAAAGTCCTCAGAGTTCATTTTCAACATCCCACCTCCCTTGGCAAATTCACCACTCTACAAACACTCTTTTCTGACCAATGTCTTGATTTGAAAGACCTGGTCTTGCTTTCTGGCATGTCACATCTTAACATTTTCATTACGTGAGATTCTTGCTGCACTAAATCATTGATCATCAAACCAAATTAATTTCTCCAGGTACTCATACAATTGGCATTGCTCATTGTTCATCGTTTTCGAACCAGCTATACAATATTACTGGGACTGGAGACCAAGATCCAGCACTAGCTAGATAGTGACTACGCAACAAATTTAAAGGCAAACAAGTGCAAGAAATTTGATGATAACACTACTAAAGTTGAGATGGACCCTGGAAGCGGAAACACATTTGATCTTAGCTACCATACACTTGTACATAAAAGAAGAGGTCTATTTGAATCAGATGCTACCTTGACCACAAATTCCGATGCATTGTCTATGATCAACCAACTACTCCAGGGCTCACTTGATTTCTATTCTGAATTTGCCAAGTCCATGGAGAAAATGGGCATGATTAATGTCAAAACCGGCTCCAACGGAGAGATTAGGAAGCAATGTGCTTTGGTTAATGGCTAGGGCTAAGTATCATGGGATCTTGGTGGTGATCGCTTTGTGTTCTTGAAGGGTTATTCTTTTGCTGATGTGAATAATTGGACTGTATTGTAATGTTCCTCTCTTAGTCTTGAGAAATTCTGTGGCCTGTGATTATCTTTCCTTGGCGTTAATTCGCCATCGTTAATCAAAATTTGCCAAGTTAAATACAATTTAGGATCATAGAACTTGATAGATATACTTGAGAGCTATAGTTTTTAAGGAAGTTAATTTTGAATTTGATTTTTCTAGGTGATTTGATGACTTAATGACGTGACGTAACTTGAAGTGCAAACCTCTTTAGTCTAACCTTGCTACAAGAAGTTTCACCTGAAAATTATGCGGCGGTTATTAGGTATATATTGCCATGTTATACTCAGGGCGAGGAAAAAACCAAAAACTAATTAAACCAAAAATAAATAATAATTGAACAAAATATGAGGAAACCAAAAATAAATTGATTAATCTTGTTTGATTTCGGTTTAAACCTTCTAAAACCAATTGAATCCTTGAGAATATATATATATATATATTGTTTATAATATGATTTTATAAGAATGAATATAAAAGATGTTTTATTTTTTTTTAAAAAAAAAACCTTGTTGTTGATAAGCACAGTATTATTATTATTTTTTGCCTCAAACCCTTAAGAGTTATATTATTTTATTAAAAAAATGAAAGTTATATTGTTTCATATGGGGTAATAAAAATATTGTTATGAAGATATTTAGTAACTAATTACTATTCTTTCAAGATATAAAATGGAGAATAAATACTATAATATATTAAAAATATTCTAAAATTTTATTATATATATATTAATTCATAGCTTTTTTAAACTTGTATAATATGTACATATTTTTTTTTTATAAGAGTGGTTCTTAAATTTAGAAGAAAAAAAAACTTAGGATAATAATATATGCATATAGAGACATTTTTTTTTAAAAAAAAATCAATGATATATGAAAATAAAATAAAATATAATTACATAAATAAATTAGCATTTTTGACATGTGTAAATAAAAAAAATTAGTAAAGAAATTTATTATTTTAATTAAAACAATAAGTGGACCTAATAATAAGTGGCTGCGCTTTTGTGTAAAGACTTCTTGATAGGGTTAAAAAAGTTTCTCCTTCCTATTAGTAATGTGGTATATTTAGTCCCTTTTCCCTAGAGAGTTCTAATTTAATCCCTGAAGAATTGAAAATTTTAATCTTTTACCCCTTACATCTTTAGCTCTTAAACAATAGAAAATTAAGTCTTCCCCCCTTAAATATGAAACATTTGGTCCTCTTCTCTTCGAAGAATTTTAGTTTGGTCCTTAAAAGAAAAAAATATTTATTTGAGTCATGCAAAATCTCTTGTGGATATAATACTTACCTAAAACCTATAACAAAAAAAAAAAAACTTAATTACAATATACAAAAATTGATCCGAGAATGGCATTCGTGTAATTCAATTGAAAGAATGTGGCCCAAGAAGTACCTTACTATAATATAAACATAAACGCCCAACGAGTCCCAAAATGGCCCGTACTTAATGAGCCAAGGCTTAAAACACCAAAGCCCAAATACAAACACACTAAAACCCTACAGCCCAAACGAACACACCACAAATTCGTGGAAACCCTAGTTTCCATGCCACCAAACACTTAACAACATCCCCTATATACACACAACGAAACCCTCATAGCTTCTTATCGTTTTCCCCTCTCCGCCAGACAACCTCACGCAGATCTCAAATCCCAACATGGGTTTCTTCCTTCTCCCCGCTTTTTTTCGTTGTTGGATATGTTTTCTGCTGATTTTTATCGTGTTTTAGTACAAAAGAGTGTTGATATTTTCGTTTCTGATGTTTTCTTATGGAAAAGAAAAGAGTGCAGTGATGAAGCAAATTGTTTGTGGACTAGAGTTTCTGATCTGGGCATCTTCTCCCAGAACTTGATTACTAACCCTTGGCTGTCTGAGCACTTTTCTTGTTTGTTTATCCATCTCTCTATCTCTCGTGTAGTAGTTTAGGTGTTTTTGAGGACAAAAAATGTCTTTTTTGGTCATTTGGGCAAATGATGATAACATAAATATCTTAGCGGATTTCAGTGAGATTTTCGAGTCAATGATCTGATTGTTACACACACTGAAGCCCTTTTGATTAAATCCTATTTTTTGATCAATTTTTTTTTTAAAAATTGATTTTTCTAGCTTACTGCCTTATGTATCACAAGGGATGTGGTTGCTGTGATGAGGTTAAGCACTAAATGTGTTGAAGAGCAGTGGACAAGTACTTGCCGTGAGCTCTCATTTACAAACGACTTCTCCTTCCACTGAGCCTCTCTAATCCCATTGTATAATCTTTCGTTTTGTTGTGTTTAGTGTGTTAATTATGTTTAAGTGATTGTTAATTGGGGTTAACGGTGTGAGATTTTGCACCCATTACCAATTCTGGGGGATTTATCAGTTCCTCTTGGCATAATGGCTCGGGTGCTAGAACCATATTCTGTGGCTTATCCTGATTAGTGGCTGATATCCGTGTCATCTAATCCTGGAAACACCACGTACATTTTCCTGCACAGTAATGGCATGTTAAGCCCTCAGAGCTCGCAAGCTCTTGCCTATAATCTTAAGGATGGTGGAGAGTGCTTGACCCCGTTGCAGTTTTTCGGGGTTAAGAGTGTAATTTGAAGAACATTAATCTGATAAAATTGATGAAATCAAAATAAAAACACTACTTAAGAGGGAAACTTCCGAGTGTTTTCGGGAGGTGTTTTATAAATAAAATTTCAAACTGATTCATGTAGTTGATGCCTGTGTAACTAGGTGATCTAGTTGGAGATGTGAAGATGTAATGGAATTGCAGAAACAATGGAATGGATAGAAGGAAAAAACAGTAGGTTTCTAGGACCAAAGTGCTTCGGTAATTAGACTCTAAATATCACGGGACCGCTTAAATAATGTTGATGACAATTAAATCTTAATATTATTATAAAAATATTTAGGAAGATATGAATGA
The DNA here is from genome assembly GCA_015708895.1 of Populus ilicifolia. NCBI lineage: Eukaryota > Viridiplantae > Streptophyta > Magnoliopsida > Malpighiales > Salicaceae > Populus > Populus ilicifolia. The sequence goes on from SRLM01000342.1 coordinate 471,658, forward strand.
TAATGAAAATTTTAATATCACTGGAAACACGATAACAAGATCTGAAATGTTTTTTATTTTATAATATGAATATTCAGGCTACCTTGTATCACATTCGACTACTTCTATAAATATACACATTTTCATAAACATACACATTCTGAATATTTTTATAAATATAATTACACATTGCTTTTAGATTTTTGTGTGACTCAGTTTTGCTAAATAATTCATTCGGGATAGTTGCTGAACCATACCACATGGTTCCAGCAACAACAAATTATGACAGTGTTTATAAATTTATCTCATTAATATTTTTTTCTAATTCTTTTTTTGCCCCCCTCTCCTTTCTTACTTTTGTGCCATATTATTTTATTTTTTTTCTAGCCATTAGATTATTTTTGTTAACTTCTGCATAAATAAATAAATTATTGAAAAAGCAAAAATATACAGAAACAAGATTGGGATTTGCTAGTTGTTAAGGTGTTGCATACACTGCACGTCTACTTCTGCATGTATCAACTGTTTTAGTTGAAAATTATTATTTTTAATTATGTTAAGAAAAAACTCAACTTACCAATGAAGGTTCTACACGAATGTGTTCAAGTCAACCCGGATATGTCTAAATCAATTTGAAAGAAAACCAGCTCTTGATTTGAAAAAAATAAAATGAAATGAAATGAAACAAAACTTGGCTTGGCAGCTAAGGCTAGGGTTAAACTCCAAGTCCCATGCGTGCACACTTTATTGTTTTTCTTCAAAGAAATTCGGAGCACTTAACTGATATTAGTTTGACAACATTGGCATCCTATTGTCTTCAGAAGATGAAGATGACTTCCTTGAGATCGTATGTTTGCATGCCACTCAAATGCATAGTCGCGGGGACAGACGATGAGAGCGATCATCAGGTTTAGACTGACGACTGGAGTTCATTTAGATGATGACAAAGCAACCTCTTGTGATTCATTTGAAGAACCTTTTTTATCAGGTGTTACAAGCTTGCAAACCACCATTTCCATGCTTAAAGAGAACTAAAATTGACAACAATCTGGGTTCCATGGAAGATTTGTTCTGCGCATTTTGTTTAGCACACCTTCTCATCGGATCTGGAGCTGCTTGCACAACATGCTCTCACGTGTAGGATTGTTTGCCCTCTGTGCCGTTGTTGTTTGCCTGTAGGATTGTTTGGCTATTGAGTTGACTGGCCACCCGTGCTGCTTGTTTATAATGTAATTTCTTTTGTAGGATGAATTTCCATAAAAGAACTGTATAAAATCAACTGTCAATTAGTTACAAGTACGTATACATGAACCCTAGCAGGACTGTTCATTCGTTATGTCCTTATTTGTTGTGACAAGTGAAACAAACTTCGAAAGAATATTGTGAATTGGCAGTATGAAACTGTGCATCCTCATCGTAAATGACCCTCTGATGCAAATCGAAACTGGTTATAACTATTTCTTGCGTGAAAGGTATAAGCCTGAAACAATAGCCACACCAGCAACTGCAACACCTAGAGATGCAAGAACCTTCCGAGCTGAAACAGCTGGTTTCTGTGAAGGAACTTCCATTAGATCCTTCAACTGCAACAATGGGAAGGCAGAACTGGTGAGTCTTAAAGAGTTAGAGAAAAAAAAATGTGATTGGCACACAAGGACAATGCTAATCTGGTAAATTTTAAGGTTTCATTAATAAAACTTACTGTATTATGAGTCAGACTTTTGTCATTGATTGAATTATTAATGGACTAACTAACATGTTTGGCATTCTGTAATCAAATAGCACACAACTCAAAAAAATATTCTTAACCAACCTCAAAAGGTTGCCCCCAATGTTTCTTAATCCCTTGCAAATGCCCCTTTCCAACTACTGCAACGACTGATGTGTGTTCTTTAGCAATTCTTAGCAGCGTTGACGACATATACCTGAAAGTTGAAATGGATATCAAAATTTCATTCAAAAACAGAAAAAGTTCTTCATAAGGAGCTTGTACCCCTAAACTATCACAGTTGTTCGCAGAGTAGTTCCAGATTAACTTTCTGTACATAAATAGATGAAAGGAACATGAATTCCAGGTGGATTTTTCCAAAAAAGTTTTCACAGAACAAGAGCATGTAGTTCAGACATCAAGCTATAAACACGCTCCTCCAAAGTGAAATAGGCAATAGAAGTTGCAAAATATTTCTAGCAATTCCATTCCCTTTGTAAACTCATATAGAAACAGAAAACTGTTTACCAATAGACTCTGCTTCTTCCTTTTTATAAAAGCCAACAACAGAGGAAGGGATTGTCACAACTAAAAAAGTATCAAAATACAAAAATAAACGGGGGCAAAAGACTACTAACTGATCTCGCTCATGCACAAGGGTATCCATTAGAGTGGGGAACTGCTTGCTCATTTCTTGAATGACAAGAGTCAGCATGTCAACATCATCCATTTCTTTTAGCTGGAAATAAGCAAACAAATTCACTGTCAACAACAGTTCAACAATATTGAATAATTTATGTAGCTAAGGAAAAAAATTAAGTTTTTTGGGGGAAAATAAGTAAAGAAAAGGGAACTTAGAGAATTTACCATTTTGTCAAGATCCTCAGAGCTTGGTAAAAATAACGCTTGAAAAAGTAATGAGTACAGCAATTTCACTTTATGCCACAGTGGCATTTTACCCCATGTCCTCTGCAAAGTAATCTGTTTCAATCGATGCCATCAGAGTCAGAGTAGTTTGTAACAGCAGTAAGAAGGAAGAAAAGAATAAAATCAAAAGAGAAGTGAAGAAAATTAAGTAAATAAGCTCATAAAATGCTAGATGGACAAGACTTGATAGAGTTTAAAATGTGAGTTTATTGTTTTACACTGTCTGCAATCATGAATAACGAGCTGAAGAAGCAATCCAGCAATAAACATTTGACAAATCCACTAAACATGAGATGTATCAGTCCAAAAGCCAGGGTAATGATAGGCACTTTAGATGGATGGCAATATATGCCCGGATGGGGAATTGTTGGGCCCTGGATTAGCAATAAGAAATGCTAACCAGACTAGGAAAGTAGCCAGTACCAAGCACAAACATATGCACCATGCACCCCATGTACCAAATCTCACAGTCAACCTTCATGGTGGTTAAATCATCCTCTCTTTTGTTTGCATATTATTTTATACTTGAAAACTGATTGCAATAAAAATAAATGCTTCGGTATAGGGATACTGGCATTAGATGTAGATTTTGAGCTAGAAAATGCAAATATGGATAGAGAAACTAGGGGCAACTGTAATGACCAAGTACGTGCTAGGCAGACCAAAATTAAACCTCCTAATTGGCCTTCAAGGAGATTACTGCAAATGTTTTTCTCACATCCTCAAAATCAGCCTAAAGGAGGCTATATCACTAAATTTCTCTTACGAGAAAACTACATGTGAATGGCAATCAAATAAATCTACTAAATTCATAAACACAACCAGGAATTTCTCTTGCAGTAACAGGAAAGTATTCCACCCAACTCCCAAGCAAGAAGTGGGCAAGACAACATAGTTAAGCCAGATTAATAGATAATCCAGCATATCAATATCAAAAGCAACAAGCACTTCCAACTGGCAATACAGCAAAAGGATGTTACCTGTACAGGACGATCACCAAGTACTACCTTACCCTCATATTTTCTCGCTTCTTCAAATGCTACCCGGAACTCAGAACCAGGAAAAACTTCAAGCTTGTCAGAAACCTTACATAGAAAATAAAATAAAAGTTGCCCAAATAATCTTGATGCAAGAGTTAACTTATATCAATATCAAAGTTTAACGTTGCAGTCTTGATCAAAAAGCACAAATAAGAAATTCATCTTAAACACTTACCTTGGCAAGAAACCAGCTATAAAGAATTCCAAATGTGTTATGATTTTTCTTCCACATCTCTATCATTTCCCCCATAGTTGGCACCTGAACAATCAAAACAGAACACATCAGAATATGAAAACTTAAAGGGTAAAAAACATTAATGAAAGAAAGCAAGAAACTTTCTGGAGGCAGCAGACCTTTAAATTCTGAGGAGAAAGCACAGCCACTCTACTCGCACACAATTCCAGAAATACAACCTGCAATCAACAAATGCTAGCTTCACTTTGAGGAGACTAAGGGGGACAAGACACCATAAAAACAATCTAAATGCAGGCAGCTAACCTTCTAAAAATAGACCTTTGCATTAATATTTGGAATCAAAATGTTATTGAAGTTTCACAGAAAGGGAAAAAGCACCTGTGGTTTCAAGTAACTGACTATAGCTTGTACTTCCCGGCATGATTCCTACAATTCACAACACAGCAAAAATATCAACATAAAAATTTACATATTTTTCAATTCTTGCTTGATTTTGAAAAAAATTACAAGATTAGCCATTTGATACTCACTTGAGAAAAGATTTATCTTTAGTCAAGCATCCCAAAACAACAAAAAGTTTTAAAATAGGAATGTCAACTTTTTCCTCCACTTTCTCATCATTAAAACAGAACAATGAAATCAAAACCAAATAAAATACAGATTCTTCAATGCCAGTTTATTTTAGCAGAAAATACAAAAGTAGCCCTTTTAGGCTCTCTTAAACAAAGAATTTCCTTTACACTTAAGCAAACTTCAACAATTTCTCTATTTTCCCTTCACTTTCTCAGCAACCAAGCATAAGATTTAAACCATAACTAAATACTATACATTCTTCAATGCTAGTTTAGTTTTGCTAAAACTTATAAAATTAAAGAGTTCATAATCACTTGAGCATAGAATTTTTTTCTTCTTCCTCAGGTATCCAATACTAACACAAAAGCTCCAAAAAGTTACTGCACCAATACTTCCTCACTTTTCTTTCATTTGCTCCGAGACGAACAGAAAATTCAAATCAAAACCAAATATTTTGCTCTTTTCAATACTATTAATTTTGCAAATGTTAACTAATCACTCGTTTTATACTCAATTAAGAAAAAGATTTTTCTTTTTCTCAATCTAAGGAATCAAGTACTAACACGACAAGTTTCAATATTTAATAAGTTCCTTGCTTTTTTCCTTCACTTTCTCCATCCAAAAACACAAAAAGCTTATATGGAGACTGGAAAAAGAAAACAACATAAAGAAATTGTACACAATATTCAATCCTAGCGTAATATTGACTAGCCATTTTAAACTCACTTAACTTGATTTTGTTAGCAGCCCAATAGAAAATCTAAATCAAACTAATTAATTTACACTGTACAATGCAAGTTTAATTATTTTTCCGAAATTTACCAATTAGACATCTTATGCTCACTAATAAAGCAAAGAATTTTCTCTTTCTCAATCTCAAGTATCCCATGCTAACGCAAAACACAAAAGTTTCTCACATTTTCCTTCACTTTCTAAGCAATCGCACAGAAAGACATAAATTAAAACCAAGTAATTCACATTTCCACTACTTCATTTCTACCAAAATTTAACAAAAATAAGCATTCAGCACAGAAAAAAAGGTCCCAATCTTTCCAAATTTCTCACAATTTCCTTCATTTTCTCAACCAAAAACACAGAATTTCAAATTTTCACCTGAGAAACATGAGCAGTACCAACTAAATGCACGACACATGTGCCACCTTCAGCTTTCGACTCGCACGTGAGAACCATAACGCTTTTAGAAAGTTCCTCAGGTAGCTCTTTCCTCCCCATCACGACGTCGTTTTTGTCATCATCCTCGCTAAGTTCATTAGCAACATCAACTATGCTTTCGCTTAAATGATTATCGTTATTGCTAGGGCTTTCGATGTGAACAAAATCCTCTTTAGAAGGGTTCGGATCCATAGGATTCCAGTTCGGGTAGGAAATTATCGGATTGGAGGGTTTTTTGGTAGCAAAGGTGATAATTTGGGGGAAATTTCGGGGTGAACAGATTGAGTGAGAGAAATTGAAGGTGGTTTGGGGGCGGCGGAGAGGGAATTTTGTGGGGATGGTAGTGAAAAATCGGTGTGAATCGGGTGAGTTACGGAGGGGGAGTTGTGAGCGAGTCAAGCGATTCATTAATCGGGTTTTTTATGGTGGTGGAGACTTTATATGGACGCTGACTCGGTGGTTTTGGTTAACATGACGTGGTGATACCTGTCTTTATCGGGCTTTTGGTGGGTCCAGTTTTACGTGGCCTGCTTGTCTGGGTGGTTAACAGGAGTGGAGTGTTACTTCCTGCTTTAACTTTATTTGATATTTTCTTTTTTCTTTTTTCCTGTTTTCATCTATCCTTTTATTTTCTTTTCAAACAAATAATTTGTATTTACAATTTAATTTATTTTTTAAACTAAAAATAAAAAAAATTATTTTATTTAAAAAAACTCAATTTAATAAAAAATATTTAAAATAAAACTTTCCCAGGTCAAAGTTATATAAATTTTTATATTATCTCGGTGAATGTTTGAAGAAATAAATTCTTTTAATTTTAAAATTTAAATTCATAAATAATTAAAGAAAATAAAATGTCTTTTAATCATTGAATTGATTTGCATTGTCTTTAAATTGGGATAGGATTTAATTTTTAAAATGTATTAGAATAATATTTTTTTATTTTTTAAAATTTATTTTTAATATTAATTTATTAAAATAATCTAAAAACATCAAAATTAAATAAATAAAACTTAAAAATCTCTAAATACATTTTCTGACTATTCCAACTTTGTATTCATTAATTTTTCCAAAAATCACGAGTTAATCCGAGAATACAGAATTATATAAAAGCATGGGCAGAACAATCTCCTCAAAAAACTGAGCATCCTGATCCTCAATTCATTTGATACAAATCGAAACTCTGGTTAGCTATTTCTTGCTTGAAAGATAAATGCTGAACCAATGGCCATACCAGCAACTGCAAGAACCTTCAGAGCTGAGAAGGGTGGTTTCTGAGGAGGAAGTTCAAGAAGATCCTTCAACTGCAACAGAGGGAAGGAAGAACTGATGGGCATGACAGTCTAAAGACTTGCTAGACAATCTATAAGTTTGGTAAACAAGGTGGATGCTAATCTGGTTGTTCTTATGATTCCATCAAATATAAATTAAGGGTATAATGTATCAGATTGCTATCATTGATGTACTAACAGCAAAAAAGTACATCACTCGAAAATATTATTAACCAACCTCAATAGGTTGCCCCCAATAATTCTTAATTCCTTGCAAATGCCCTTTTCCAATGACTGCTACGACCGCAGTATGTTCTTTAGCGATTCTTAGCAGGATCGATGACATGTACCTGCAAGTTAGCCAAATAGATATGAATAAATTCATTTAAAAAGAACTTTGTAGAGAGTTCGTACCCCTGAACTTTAAGCAAGTTAATCACAGATTAGAGATTTCAGATTAACTACTCTCCTGTCCATGAATAGAGATGCAATGAGGATGAGTTCAAGTTGATTTCTTACAAAAACTCTTGTACCAAGAGCATGTAGCTTTGACATCAACTATAAACACGTTCCTCCAAAGAGACTCAGGCAATGGAAGTTGCAAAATATTTCCAGCAACTCTATTCCTTCAGGTAAATAACTATTTCCTAATGGACGCTGCTCCATCCTTTTTATGGAAGGCAACAACAGAGGAGGGGACCATCATCTTTTGACAACTAAAAAAAGTACCAGATTACAAAAATAAATGATGGGAAAAGAATATTAACTGATCTCGTTCGTCCACAAGGGTTTCCATTACAGTGGGGTACTGCTTGCTTAGTTTTTTAGTTGAAATAGTAACCTTCTTAACATCATCCAAGTCTTTTATCTGAAAACAAGGGAACAAATTGACTGTCAACCACATTTAGAATCTTCAATAATTTCTGCAGATAAAGGATCAAAAAAGAAATGGTGGAAAAAAGTGAAGGAAAAGAGAGCTTAGGGATTTTACCATTGTGTCGATACTCTTAGAGCTTGATGAAAATAATGTTTGAACAAATACAGCACACAAGAATTTTACTTTATGCCAAAAAAGTAACTTACCTTGTGTCCTCCTGAAAGTAATCTGTTTCAGTTGACACCATCAAAGTCAGATAAGTTAGTGGCGGCAGTAAGACAAATGAAAAAGAGTAGCATCAAAAGAGAAATTGAGAAAATTAATTAAAGAAGCTCATAAAACGCTAAAATGGACAAGACTTGATAAAAATGAAAATGCAAACTTATTGCTTTTACACAGTAAATCATTCAAGATTCAAAGTTAAAGAAGCAGTCCAGCAATAAAGATTTGACAAACCCAGTGAATTTACCCACTCGAAATGTCTCAGTCCAAAATCCAGATTAACAGATACTCTAGATGGATGGCAATATATGTCTGGATGTGGAAGTGTTGCCCTTAGATTAGCACAATGGAATGCTAGCAAGACTATGAGAGAAGCCAGTACCTTGCACAAAAAGACATAACATGCATTCCACAACATGCATCCCTAGCATCAAATCGCTCGGAAAGCCTTCATGGTGGTTAGACCATCCATTTGTATATAATAATAGACTTGAAACATTATTGCTAACAAAATAAATGCTAGAATATACGGATATTGGCACTATATTTGGATTTTGGACTAAAGATTGCAAAACAAATGGATAGAGAAACTGGTAGGGAAACTAGACCTGGTTCACACACGTGTAAGGTCGAAGATGATGGAGGATAGCCCAACCCCAAAGTTATAGGATTTTATTTGGGTTTATTATTGGGCTTAATTTATATTATATTGATGGTCATTTTGTTTAGTGGCTTATAAGCCAAATTATTGGTGTTGGGTTTATTAGTGTTTTACTATTTATGTGTTTTTTCACATTATTGGCGGTTGGTGGTGAATTACGAAAAATCTTTGGATTTCTCCTCCCCCTCATGCCACTTTCCCTTCTCTTCTTCTTCCCAGCACCTTCTCTTCTTCTTCCCAGCTCCTTCTTCCTCTTCTTTCTTCCTTTCCTCCTTTTCTTTTCTTCAAATTTTATTATCCCGCATCATAAACTAGCGTGATTGTACAAAGCAACCAAGTGACCAATTAGGCAAACCATGAAATTAAACCTCATGATTGGCATTCAAAGACATGGCTACAATTTTTTTCAGAGTCTCAAAATCAGTCTAAAGGAAGCTTTACAGCTAAATTTCTCTTATGAGGAAACTATAAGTGAATGGCAATCAAATGAATACTGCTATATTCATAAACACAACCATGAACTTCTCTTGCAGTAATAGCAAAGTAATCCACACACTCCCAAGAAAGGAGTGGGCAAGGCAACATAGGTTAAGTTAATTAAGAGGGAATCCAGCATATCAGTGTTAGAAGAAACATAGCATAGGTTAAGTATTTCCAACTGGCAAGAAAGCAAAAGGATCTCACCTCTGCAGGGCGATCACCAAGTATCACCTTGGCCTCACATTTTCTTGCTTCTTCAAATGCTACCTGAAACTCAGAACCAGGAACAACTCCAAGCTTATCGCCAACCTTACATAAAAAGAAAAAAAGCAGTTGATCAAACAATCTTGATGCAAAAATTAACTTATAACATTCTCAATGTACAAAATCTAGTTTTCATTAAAACGCATGAATAAGAAATTCATCTTAAATACTTACGGTGGCATAGAACCAGCTAAGAAAAATTTGAGGCGCATTTTGTGTTTTCTTCCACTTTTCAATCATTTCCTTCATTGTTGGTACCTTAAAAACCAAAAGTAAAGACACCAGAAAGTGGAAAATTGAAGGGTAAAGAACATAAACGAAAGAAAGAAAACAAGAAACTTTCCAGGGACAGACCTTTAAATTCCGAATGGTAAGCAGACCGACTCTACTTGCACACAATTCCAGAAATACAACCTGTAATCAACGAAGTAGCGAATCTTCATGGGACAAGTAAAAGCCATAAAAAAAAATTAAAATTCCGGCAGCTAGCCTTCTAAACAATGACCTTTGCATTAATATTTGGAATACAAATGTTGTTGAAATTTATAAAAAAAAAAAAACTGCAAAAGCACCTGTGGTTTCACATGACGGATTACAGCTTCTACTTCCCTGCATGATGCCTGCAACTCACAACCCAACAGAAAAATCAAGGTAAACAATATGCAAAATTTTCAATTCTGGCACAAATTTGATAAACTTATAAATCCAGCCATTTTATACTCACTAAAGAAAAGAGTTTCCTTTTCTCAAGCATCCCAAAACACAAAATCCTTCAAATTTTAATAATCCCAGCTTTTTCCTTCACTTTCCCAGCAATCAAACAGAAAAATAAAATGAAAACCAAATAAAATACAAACTTTTAAATGCCATTTTAGTTTTGCAGAAATTACTAAAGTCAAGCTCTCTCAAACCAAGAATTTCCCTTTCTCAAGCACCCAGAACCAGAAAACACAAAAAAAAAAAAGGACTTTCAGCTTTCACCTGAGAAACATGAGCAGTGCCAACTAAATAAACCACACACTTGCCACCCTCATCTTTCGACTCGCACGTGAGAACCGCTACGTTTCTAGAAAATTCATGTAGTGGCTCCTTCCTCTCCGACGCGACTTCGTGTTTATTACCATCCTCCCTAAGTTCGTCAGCATCATAAAAAATGCCCTCGCTTTTGGTGGCAAATGTGGCAATTCGGAAGAATTTGGGGGGCGAGTAGATGGGTTGAGTGGAAATGATGGTGATTTGGTGGTGGCGAAGAGGAGATTTGGTGGTGGTAGTGCTCGAGAAGAAGCGGTGCGATTGTGGCGAGTTTAGGTGGGTGAGTAGCAAGCGAGTCAACCGCTTTACATCTCGCGCCTTCATCGTTGTGAGGTGTTTATACGGACGCTGACACTGGCAGTGCTACATGGGTCAGGTTGATTAGCTTGTTTTATTTATATCCTTTTGTGTTAGTAAATTATAATTTAGTCCATAATTTTATAATGAGTTTGTATGTTAATCCTCTTTGTTTTGAAAAAAGAAATTAAAAGGTGTTTTTAAGTTTGCATATAGTAAGTGAGGTTGTAAAATTTGGTTAGAAATAAACGGAGGTTAAAAAATAACTAAATTATCAGAAAAAATCATTAGAATAACTAAATTATAAAAATATTTAGATTTCATATTAAATAATGAATAAATTTGATTTTTACTGTAATTTTATATTTATATTAAGTGGAGGTGGTTAAGAAATTAATGATTCATCAGCAACTTGTTGCCATCTAGGAGAAGGAGCTTGCTGGCACCTTAGTGCATAAAATCTTAGCCATGTAAAAATTGTCACAGTTGGAGGTCCAGAAACTGGATTAAGGGTCTGAAAGTGTGACATGATTATTTTTAAAACTGTTTTTATGTTTGAATAGATTAAAATAATATTTTTAATTTTTAAAAATTATTTTTAAAATTAATGTTTTAAAAATATAAAAAATTAACATTTTTTTTTTATTTTTTTAAATATAAAAACAACCACGTTTCTGAACATTCACCGACTTCACTTAAAAATCACAAGGTTTGCTCTTTTCACTAATTCTATGGTAAATTTTTTAAAAGTGTTGTATTGATATAAAAAATAAATTAAAAAATATTATTTAGATATATTTTAACAAATTATTATTATCATCTCATTAGGTTTAAAAATAATATAATTAAGATTATTTAACCCATATTAAACTCTAAATCAATGAGTTATCGTATTGATACATACATGAAGATAAATACAGGATTTAATAACTATTGACCTATCATTAATCTTAACCAAAGTTTTATTTCGGACATTTTTAAGCTAATTATTCCATGGCAATTTATACGTGGTTGTTTTGTTTTTGTTTTCAAGCCCTTTCTTTTACAAAATAAATAAATACAACAATTCAATCAAATGTCTTTTCTAATTTATTTTTTAAAAATAAACCACAAAGAGTTTGAGCAAATTACTAATTATGGACTGAAACACGATTACAGGGACTAAATTGAAAACCTTTCAAACCTTAGGCATATAAACGTAGTTCATCCTTCTATTCCTTCACAATACCTTTCACTTTCTAGTTTCTACGCCTGCAGTAACCTTCAGGCGAATCACTTTCTCCCTCAAAAGCTTTCTCTGTGCAAATTGTTCTTCTCATAGATAATATATAAAAATGACGGAAAGGAAGCTCTTCAAGACGAAGCTATGCGTGTTATACCGAAAAGGCCGCTGTCATCGTCAAAATTGCTCTTTTGCTCATGGAAACGCCGAGCTTCGTCAATCCATGCCTTCTCGCTATGGTATCTTTGCTCTTCGTTCCGTTTTTTCTCGCTGTGTAATCCTATTTACTGCTATTTTGTATAATTTTTAATCGTTGTGGTCTTTAGTTTTTCTTTGCATTATTACTGGCTGTAATGTGTTCTATACTAGGTTTCAATTATTATTATTATTATTATTTACTGTAATTAATCAAATTTGTGTGAAACTTTTTTGATGAGATTGCTTCTTTTTTTTTTTGTTGGTATCATTCATTTAAAAAAAAAAATGTTTGGTTGGGTGTTGTGAGCATAGTTGTTGATAGATTATTTTGTGAATGTGAGTATTAAATTTTACTTTTTATTTAATCTTCATTTTTTTTATTTTTTTTATTTTTGAAAATGTTTTAGTTTATTATTGTTATGAGTGACAATTTATGATGAATACTTGTTTTTCAAATGATTATGCATGAATTCAGAGAAAAAGCAGTGCGGTAAATGTGAAGTAGGGAATACAAATGAGGAGAATTCTTCGATTTGGATTTTATTCATGAGTGATTTGGAGACGTAATCAAAATGTCTTTCAGCAGATTTTTGTTTCATTTCATCAGCAGTATCAGGTAGTGATTTGGAGATGCATCAAAATGGCATCTGGGGAATGTGTTTCGTTAGTGTCAGCTACTATTGGCTTCCTTCAGAATGGATATTGCTCATTCGTTAATCTTAGAGCTGGTTCCAGTATTTTTATTTTTTTTGTCTCAGGATCTTTATTCTTGTTCATCATACTATACTGTATCTCCAAAATGGCAAAAAATTTGGTGAAGGATTGATATTAGCCTCGTTGGAAATTTATAGCCTGTGATTATATGGACATAGCAAGCAACATTGTCAGAGTTCTCAAGTCTTATCTCTAGTGCATTCAGTAGTCTATATCCTGCTGGAGCTCATTATCTCTTATGTCTTCTTCTTGAATATCCTTTTCAAGCGATTTCTACCAGAGAAAGTATGCATTGTTTTGCGGGAGTTATTTCATGAAGAAACCAATTGTTCTTGCTGATGGTATATTCATTGACATTCTCCTGTATTATGGTGCTGGCAACAAATCTATATTATTCAGATTCTATTATTTTGCTTATTGTCATCAAGAAGACAGAGTATACTGACTTGTCCTATTTATTGTGCAAACATTATACCACAAGATTTTACCATGGAGACATCATATTTCTTATTGCTAATCAAGAAGTCAGGACATATTGACTGGTTGTATTCAATAGATTCTCATTATTTCTTAAAATGGCACCAGAGAGCAATCTGTGTTATTCAGCTTGTATTGTATTCCTTATTCCTCATTGAGAAGTCAGAATATATTGTCTAGCCTTATCCAATGCGACTTCTGTATTTGAAGGTTCTCTTCCTGGTGTTATATGGTAACCTTCTAGTCTTATCCAATGCGACTTCTAGATTTGAAGGGTTCTCTTCCTGGTGTTCTATGGTAACCTTCTTTGTCAATTCATAATACATTGGGATAGTATCTTATCCCCTTTGGAATTGACAAGCAAGCATTATTGCTATTCATTGCTCTTACTAATTTTGTTCCTTATGATGGTAAGCTTGGGATCATTATGATTTACAGGTCTTCCGGTTGCTTTAACTGAAACATAGAAGATACTAACCCGCTGTACTGGAATTTATTCCCTTCCTTATTGTAGGTACGCGGGACTATCGAGGTGGTGACTTGAGGGATAAACTTGATCAAAGGCTTTCTCCAAAGCGCCAGTATTCCCCAGGAAAAGATGCAAACAGGCGAGACTCGTTTCGTGGTCAGTAATTGTGTCCTTGTAACTTATCCATATCTTCTCTTCATACAATTGTGTTTTTATCCCCTCTTTTATCTCTGGGCTATGGATGAGTAGAGTAGTGCTTTAAATTATGAATGTGTTAACAAAAATTATTATAGGATAGCTAGAATATTTTATGTAGTTATCTTTTTTTTAATCTGAACAAATATGTAGTTATCAACTCAGTTTCTTTTGTCATATGACTACAATTGCCCCCTGATTTTTCCTTTCTTGTTGGCTGCATTTGTTATAGGATCAAGCCCTTCCAGGTCTCTTGAGAAAAGCAAGTGAGTCAACACAATTCCACCTTTTACTGGTTCTAATTTATTCAAGATTCCATAGGTGTTGCCTCTCTGAAGATATATCCTCCCTTTTTGGTTTATGGCTGTGCTATTGGCTTATGTTTACTTAAGCTTTTATGTTCTTGACTGGTGTAGTATAATTTTTTGTATCCTTTGGAATTTCATAGGGAGAACATCCCTACGTCACCATTGAAGTGTTCAAGAGACTTCATAAAACTTTGAAATATCAAACAGAAGTTGTTCACTGTACTTTCTAGTATTACTGGAGCCCGGCCAGTGTGGATTTCATATTGGAGAGTCCATATCTTTCTTGATAATGGTTGATTGGCTTGGCAAGAATACTTAAGATATTTTTATCCATTTCATGGTATGAATGATCTGGTTGTGAAACCTTCTCAATCTACAGCTTGGAAGTTGTGTTAATTAACACTTCTACGGGGTCCATCTATGCCATTAGATGGTGTGGCTTTTAAGTTTAATATGTAAAGGACTGTAGTTCATTGTACACTCCAATCTGTTGGCTACGGCATGTTTGGTGAGTTATTGAAAACTGCTTCTGTTAAAAAGGTTTGAGGAAACAAATATGGCAGTGCTTTTAGAAATATCTTTGCTGATACTATAAACATATATTGAATACATAATGGCACATAAAATAAATTTTTGTGTGTTGTTCTGTTTTCATGCCCACACTGTACGTATTTGGCTTCCAAAAAATAATTAATTTTGCTCCTTTTAAAGTGACAGAAAACGTAGGAAGAAACAGCAGTATGATGGCCAAAGTGATTTCTCTGGGAGTCTGAAAGTCTCAGATATGGCAGATGACCAAGTTAAAGAAAGAAAAAGTGCATCATCTGAGGTTAGAAGAGCTTGATCTGTTTGAATTTTTTTATGAGGGAAATTCCATTTTCATTTATTTTTTTTAATTTTGGAACTATGTGCAGCTGAAAGAAATGCAGTCAAACATCAACAAGCTTGAGCACCACAAATCTGAATTAATGGTGAGTGCTGCTCTTCAGTTTCTAGATTTTTTAGTTGCTATTCTGCAAACAAAATAATTTTCTTGTCATTGTTTAATTCTTTTATTTCTTTAACCTGTCAAATTTGCTGTTTATTGATGGGAACTTATTATGTTTTCTCTTGTTGTTTCATGTTGTCATCTCTTGCAGTGGTTTGAGGTGTGCATTCCTTTGTGGAAATTTTTTTCTCAAGTAGTTTATAGTGGCTGAAATAAGGGAAATGTTGATCTATGATTATGAATTATGTTAGTATGTTTCATGAATAAGATCTATTAAAGTTTGACCAGCTTCAATTTTTATGCTATTCATCATTTGGTCCTGGGATGCATGTTGCATTATGATAATGTTAAAAGTACTTTCTTCTGAACTTCATAACTCTAACATGTATCCCAAGAAACCTCTTTTGGTATTTCACATATTACAATTGTTCTAGGTTCCTTTTTGCTTTCGCATTTGTTTTCTTTTCTGCTTCTCTTGGTTTTCTCCAGAAAGAAAGCTGATTGACAATTGACAAACGTTGTGGATTATTTTAATATGTAACTTAAGAAGCAAAAATATTGTACTGAAATTTCCGTATGTTTTTCAAGTTCACTGAACTTTTGGGAGAGTGGTAATGAGAAAAGCTGTTTGGCATGGGAAGAAGAGTTTGCTGCAACATTAGTTGATTTGAAATCAGCTTGCTTACCACATAGGAATTAAAAACCTAGGGGACATGCATATTCATTTTCCATAAATGCTTGAGTTGCCAGCTCAAAGTGTTGAATTGAAGCATGAATCATTTTTCGTATAGTGATTTGTCAATGTACATGTCTTCAAGCATCCTTTTTTTTTTTTGCTGCCAACATCTTTTTCTTCCCTTATATTTGATGTTGTTGCCTTTTAGTTTCATGAGAAGTAAAAACATTTTGACACTTGGTATGTGTATTTTCTAAAGATCTTACTGGAAAAGAAAACTGAAGAAGCAGATAGTCTTACTTCTAGAATTCAAGAGCTTGAGGCTCAATTATCTGCAGAGAAAGAGGAATGCAAAAGGTAATTGCTAATATTTATTATCATAGTTTACCAATTTTTATCTTTCCTTATGTTATCTCTCTACTACTTGATGGAAGACACACTTCTTTAGTTTTACCTATTTGCTCCTTGCTACTGACCATTCAGGATCACTTCAAACATCAAGAAGTTTGTCAAAGCATATAAGCACTATGTGCGGGCTCAAGATGAACTTAAAAGGCATTTCTCTTGATACCATTTCTCATGATCTTTCTGTGGTTTTGTTTGTTTGACACATTTTATTTTTTCTTTGGTGGTTGGTGGTTTTCATAAATCGATTTATTCATGGAACTGTATAGGTCAGAAGTTCGATTTAAGAAGTTGGGTGATCAGCTTGTTTCTGGTACTGCAACTGATTGCAATGAAGAGGATTCAAGCTTCAAAATTGTCAATGATGGAGATATAAATGGTCATTGTGCAATCAGTGCACAGAATGAGATGCAAAAGCAGAGTTATTCCTCTCCAATTGAGAAAAGTTTGGGTGGTAAACAGTCTACCATTGAAAAATCAACACAAGGTATATGGTTTCTTTATATATTAAATAGTAAATGGAATTTTGGAACCTTCAAGTTTGATTGGTCCCCTGATCTGACGTCATTATGTATCACATAGTATTAGCCCCCTATTACAAGATATGTCATTGAAGATGTAGTTGAACATTTGTCAAGAAGAATAAGAAGCAAAGATAAAGGCATGGAACAAGCAGCTGAGTCTAGACCAATAAGTGTGAAGTTTTTATCTTTAATCTATCCTCTTCATGTTGTTCCATAGCTGCATTATTTGGGTTAATGGTCATTCCATTTTTCCATCACACTGCTGTATGCTACCATTAATTATTTCCAATACTTTGATATCAGTGGAACTTAACTTGAAATGGCCTTTTTAATCTGGTCATTATTACTGATTTCCTACCACAAAATCACGTGCAACTTTCTAGGTATGTGCTGACATCTTGCTGGATTTTTAGGCAAATTAACCAATGGTGGCCATCAGGCAGAGACTATAAGATTGAGTAAGCTTTCCCAATTTCATTCACACCCTGTTCAGCTGAATAGCAACCTGGAAATTGGGGTAGTGGACAATAGGAATAACAGTCATTTTCCTATAGGAAATGAAGGCAAGCAAAAGAAAGGAAAAGGTGTTTCCACCAGTATTCCCTTGGATAAGGTAATTTCTTCTTTCCCACTTTTGTTTTAAGTTTTCTTTATTTTCCTTTTGATGTTTGTCAATCATGACATGGGAGCCTTTTCCTGTAAAAATCAGAGATTAGCTTGTAACTTGAAGATTGGTAAAAGCTAGCAAACAATTGAGAAAATGTAGGCAGGAGAATTTAAAGGGAAAGGAAAATTTTGTTGGTTGTGTTTCCTGTACATATCATAATTTACACTTTGCAAGGCAGTTCCACAGTGCACCAGTATCAGCAGATGCCAGGTCTTGGCTCCTATCAACTTGCAAATTATCATTATAAGTATTGTTGTAGGGATTGCCCCTCTCATAGGAATATTTATGTTCCTACTGTACTGTTAGAAATTAGAACACTCAAAACAACTTTTATATATTTTTTTATTTATGTGGACAAGAAAGTCACCGAGTCATTGTCATTGTTCGTGAATTACAAGTGCAATGAATGGTGGACTAATTTTAAGGAAATACTTGACTTCATGCATGTTTGTATGGACAGAGCAAGGGTTCATGCTCAGTGCTTCACGTACCATCAACCAGCATGGCTGCTCGTGCAATTGATGACCTAGTTGAAATTGAAATGGAGGAGAATGTTGAAGTAGTTGAAAATATTTCTTGGGGGATTGTTAGAGGAGGTGCTACATATGAGGCCCGAAGCTTGCCATTTTCACTTCCCCCACCTCCTCCAAGCCATCGAAATACCTATTCAAAGGTGGGTTTGATGGTCTTGTCCTTCTGGTTGACTATAGGCACTTGGTTACATTGGCACTACATATAATAAGAACACGCGGATAGTGATTTAACTCTTTTCAGAATCGATCTCCCCTTGTCTAATATTTTTTATCACCAAAAAAATGTTAATACATGTATAGAATTTATCATGAATTATCTGTCTTGCACTTTAACATGTGATATTTATCTGACTTGCTCCGGATTTGCAGCATGAGGGTGAAGATGAGAATGTAGATGTTGGAGGCCTAGAAGAGGAGATGGTGGATATCGATATAGTCTGATACCATAATGGCATTCCACCTCTATACTGTGCGGGATTGACCAGTGAGCTTCATGTGTATAGTTTTGGGTTTAACAACTATCACTGTTTTGTAGTTCCTAAAGACTTGGATAGTATTATTGCTATTATTATGGCAGCTCTGATTGTGTTAACATGGGGTTGTAGGGGCCGTACTAGTTTTACTTACATCACCTTATGCCTTGTACACATGGGGGTGCACATTGGTGCGGGCTGGTCTGGCACCTGCTCGTGCCTCGCATAGCCATCCTACCGCTGTACAATGCAGTAGCAACTATAGTCATTTAGCTTCTAGATGCATAACATGGCCAAATTTATGAATTTGTGAAGGCCAGTGGCCGGGTGTCTGACGATGGCACTTGGGCTTGTAATGAAAAAGGAGAGCCCTTGAGTAAATCTTGATCAGAATAATTTGCGAGAGTTTTGCTGTCTTCTAATTTTTTTAGGGGGGACTTAGTGTGTATTTCTCATTGTAGTAGCTTTTATGGTTGTGGTTTTTAAAAAATAAATAGGCTTGAATAGAGCTATAAATTATAGTTTTTCCTTAACTAGGGTTCAAGGTAGTTTTTAGTAGAATTCATGTAAAACCTCATGGATATTTTATTTATTAAGCAAACAAGATTGAATCTGTGATTGGGATAAAATGTAACCCTAACCACATTAACAAGCAAGCTTTGAATCTGCTAGTAAAGCTTGCCTGTCTTTAAATGGAAGGTCCACATAACCAGGCAAGGAATTCACTTTAAACAAAATACTTGTTCTTTTGCTGGTAAACTTAATCAACACGAGTGAAAACTACATGTGATAAATAAATGAAACACCTCTTCTCCCTTTAGAGTTGGTTTGAAGACGATGACCGCTGCCTGGCCTTTCATGTCCTGCAATCAAGGAAAAATCTAAGTACATACTCATAATCTTCGGAAAAACAAAATTCACCACTTGTGTAGAGAAGGGGCAGATGACGTACGCCTTCGAGAACTAAAACGAAACTTAAACGTTGACCCATGATTTGATGAGTCAACTGGTTTGTTATATCAGGTCATCCAAATTTAAACAGGTTAATATCCAAACCGGTTCGGCTGTGGGTTTAATAGATATTGCGACGAGTGCAGAACTGAAAAAATCAGCACACGAAACAAAGTCATCTAGAGAGGATTTTTGCAATGCAATATATGATAAATTTCCACAGAGAGAGAGAGCTAGCCAAAATAATCGATTAGAAATGAAAACACCGCGCGCACCATATAATCTGGTCTACCCGTAAAAACCCTAGATATGTTAAGAACTCTTCTTCTTCTTCTTACCCCTTAAAGAAATTCTTGATGTTTTTTCTCCATATTCTCTTATCTATCAAGATGTCAAACGACACTATTATCCACACTATGCCATCCAATGAACTTCTTGAGATAAATTCTGATCAAATTCAGGACTAAGTCTTCCAGCCTGATGACCTGCTCCTCCACTTGATCGTTATAGCACTAGACTATCCATTAGAAAGATAAAAAATCATCAGACATGAATTCTTGATGTCCCGTGGCTGATTAACCTTCGATCAGCCCTCGACAGCAGTCCTCAGATCGGAATTGCTTCCTCGTGTCAGTATGGTGACAGTCATTGAAGATCAAAGGGATGGTTTAGTAGATCATGACATCTTCAAGGGAACCTTTTTGTGGCCTAGTGACGCACAGGATATGTTCTTTCGCATATATATATCATCATAAGTGCATTGTTAAGTGGTTCCTGGACAGTAATCTCAGCCATCGTTGCACTCGATAAATATAATTCCTGTTTCCCTTCTCAAACATCACAAAACCTAGTCTGTTTGCAATTATAATTATGTAATATATAATGTAATGGGAAAATACTACTGTGATGTTTTCTGCACTTTGTTGATGATATTAGGGCATGGCCGGTTGAAGGAGACGAATGGAGTTTCTATCGTTCTTAAGCGATAGGAGATGTTAGTTGCTTGGGAAGTGCCTCCTCGTGATTGGCAGCTCTTAATATAGATTGAGAGCTCCAAGAGGTAATTAACCCTGGTCAGGTAGGGTTTGGAGGTTTGCTTAGGGACGAAGATGGTTCCTGGAATGCTAGTTTCTTTGGCAAGCTATGGTTGAATTGTGGGCTGTGGTTTATAAGGGTTGGATTTTGCTTAGAGGAAGGGTTTCCGCAAGGTATTGATTCAATATCAGATTCCAAGGCTATTGCTTTTCTTGGATAAAATGAAAATTAAATTCATATAATTATATAATAGCTAGCTAGGAGAATATTAAAAAATATTCTTCTGTTTTTCTTGGATAAAATGAAAATTAATAATTATAATTATATATTAAAAAATTATAATATATGATATTTTTAAAAAATATTTTTTATTTTAAAATATATTAATTTTTTATTCTTATGTTTGACATAATACCTTAAAATTATTAAAAAAATACTAAAATAAATATTAATTTGACTAAATCTAGAGATTTAAAAGAAGGTCAATACATATATTAAATATGTTTTCTTGTAATTTAGGAATATTATAATTTTTTATTATTGTGTAATTGATTATTATTGTTCATGGATTTTATTACTCTTATCCGATTTTTGACTACCGAAGAGCGGCTGCCGCCAGGTCCATGCAGTTGTTTCAAACAGCTAGTGAAATATAGCCACGTAAGCATCCAGATCAGATTTAGAACATCTGATCAGACCTCGTCTCTTTCACTTCAAAAAAGTACAGCCAGTAAAACCAGCATTGGCTAACTACAAATCAGTCATCCAACTCCAATTTTATTTTTATATCAGTTCCTGAACTAGAAAGTCTCTTGATTTCACCATCCGACTAGCAATGAATTAACAATCAATTGGATACTTGATGGTTAAATCAACGTACTTGATTTAATTTTTACTTATTTTATTTATATTTAATTTCAAATAAGAACTCATTTTTTTTATATAATAAAATTTCTAGATAAATCAACGTCCTTGATGGTTAAATTAAGACATATTTTGATATATATAGCAACCAAACGATTACATAATCATCATTTTGATCGTTTACTCCAAATTGACTGATGCATTCACGATGAATATCTTATCGCAAGCTTTCTTCTTCGAATTCAATTCAGTGTAGTTAGGGCATAAATTTGTAAGAATTTATAGTTTTAGGGGACTAATTTGTAGCTACCCTAAAGATTTTTTTTTTAGGGAAAAAAAACAAAAAGGTTAAAGAAACAAAACGCATCGACTCTCTCTCTCGTTGACGCAGAGCAGAAGCTTTAGCACGGCGAAAGCCAGCCAAGCCCGAGAGAGAAGAAACCCAATAATCGTTAAAAAGACTCTTTCTGCTTCGTGTCCTTTTCGTGTCCTCTGCTTTACTAAACGAGACGTCGCTTTTACCTTCCTCCATACCCTTTCTTCTGCACATATTCTTAGTAGATTTTGAGAGGTTCGATTTTGTTCGGGAATGGCAACGGAGACATCAAAAGACGAATTATTGCAGCTAATCAAGCGATTTAGTGCTTATTTAACTGTCAAGATCTCAAATCTCTTCTCTTTTAATACCCTGGTAGGTCTTTCAGTCCCCTTTTTTCCTTTTTTCAGTTTTTGGCTTCGATCTGATTGGGATTTTTTTTTCTTCTGATTAATGGGTTTTCAGGGTTTAGTGTATTTGTAAATGTAACTGAAATCGTGGGATGTGGTTTGATTGTTGAAAATATTGATAATTAATGGCGTGTGATTTTAGGGTAATTTAATTCATTCTTGGTTTAAATAGGGTAAAGATTGAAGCTTTTGGTTGTAGTAGGGGTGGAGTTTTGTTGAATTTAATAATTTTTTCTTGCTTAAAAAGGTTTTATTTTCTTTTTCTTTTTTGTTCAGTTGTTTCTAATCAGTTGATTGGTTTAATTTGTAGTTCTTTTAATTTTTAATTTTTTCTCTTGTTGGGATTTTTTTTTCTATTCTCATTTGTTCTTACTTTTGAGATAATGTTGAAGATTTAAGGATGTTATTGTGAAAATTTTATTTGAAGTTTTGAAATTTCATCAAATGTGTATTAACATAGGGATTATTTCTTATTTTAAGAAAATAGAAAAATTAAAAGAATAGTTTTATTTGTGGTATTGAAGTACTCACACGGGATATATCTGGTATCAGGATTCACGATCAGTTGGGGCTGTTGCGGGGCTTGCTGTTGCGATAGTCTTTACATGGAGGTTGTTGAGGTCAAATAGTGGACCTCAAAGAAGGCAGCCTAAACGGCAAGCTCCTACGACTAGTAGTTCTGTTGTGACTACTCAACCCAACGCAGTGTCGATACCTTCTGGGGGTGTTTGTTCATCTTCTGAGGATTTGAGAGTGCAACATGTTGTTGATGAGTTCTTTCAACCAGTAAAAGTAAGAAACCAATTGTTAAATTGTGTTTTTTTATGTAGATTGTTGTTTATTCTTTTTAATGCTTTTCCTTTTGCTTTTCAGCCAACTTTGGCGCAAATTGTTAGGCAAAAATTGAGTGAAGGAAGAAAGGTAAATCCAATCTTAGAACACTAAGCATTATTATGACTGTGCTCTCCATTTGTTAGCTCCTTTGTTTTCGTATCTCATTAAAATTGTTTTGGAAAGTTTTATTTGTCCAGTCTATGTGCATTGACATCGAAGTTTAATTCATGCACTTTGTTTATTTGTGTTAAGTATCCTCTCATTTAGATCATGGGTGGAGTTTTAATTTCCTATATAAAAAAAGTTCCTTTAACTAAACATAAATTTTGACCTTTTCAGCTATGAGCCATAGCCAAAATGCAAATTCCTAGAACTTATATGAACAACTTTGTTATGGATATTTGAGTTTTGTTCCTTGCATCTATATGCCATTTGCCTCAAGTTATCTTCCAGCACTTGTTATTTGTATTTTTTCATGCTTCTTGAACTTTTCATTACTTGTTTTGTTGCTATAAATGCCCATGCATAAAATTTTTTTGAATGAATTCTCTCTCAATTCTAGTCCAGTTTTCAATTGTATACTTCTAATACATGCTATAAGTTTTAGGATTTTGCTAGTTATAATGCAACAAGAAGACAAATTGAGTTGTCTAATAAAGAAAGCCATTTCCCTCAATGTTTCATGTTTTGATGACTTGTTTCGTGTAGGTCACATGTCGTTTGTTTGAGGTAATCCTTGAGGAAAGCAGTCCAGAGGAGCTTCAGATTGTGAGTCAAGCAACTGTGAGGTCCTCTGTGCTGGAAGTGCTGTTAGAAATCACTAAATTGTGTGATCTTTATCTCATGGAAAGAGTTCTTGATGATGAGAGCGAAGTACGTACAAACTTCATGGAGAACAGTCTTTTATCATCATTCTCATTTATTGCAAAATATCATTATTTTTGTTGATATTTGTGTTTCATGGTACTAGCAAGCAGGGTTTTATGTGCATATTTTGCATGCCCTTGTACACGTAACTAGCATGTGGTTGTCATTAAGTCTAAATTTTTCCAACACAGAATTGATGAGACTTAATATTTCTGACTTAGTTATAATGAAGTTGGATGTTTCAGTTGGGTTAGTTGTCCTAAACTTATCTGTGTGGCTATATCAGCATGGTTGAAGTTATTTTCTGTGATGTTTTGTATCTTTTTGCTCCATCTTATTTGATTTATATCTTTCTTGGAGTTGATTCAAACATTCAATTTGGATATTCTTCAACTTTTATCCTTTTTTTTAATGGTTTATCATTGATCTATATTTAGTTTCTCATTGGCTCTATTTGTCTTAAATTACTGTATATAATTTTAGATTTGGTGGAAAATAATTACAAAGAAATTTTAAGGAACCTGTTAAGGATATAGATGTTATCCAGAAATGAGATGTCCCTGTTACTTCAATGACTGTTAGATGTACTTCATCTATGCTCCTCTATTACGTTATTCACATTCTTTTTCATCTCCACATTAACTTATCAACAGTTTACTATTCTAATTTGAGGATGCGCGCTAGTTGGCCAACTCAGTGTTTGCCTTCTTTCATTGTTATTTTGCTTTTGCAATTGTCAGTTATTTATGGAATAAATGGTTTCCGCTGTGAATTACATCTTGAACTATTTTCCACAGCAAAAGATTCTTGCAGCTTTGGAAAATGCAGGAGTTTTCACTTCTGGTGGTTTGGTCAAAGACAAGGTAATTAGAAATGCTTTCAGAATAATATGGTTTCTGTGGTAGCTAATGAGTGAAATTTCCTCTTGTGGAATTGTTACACATGCAATACTGCTGTTTTGTACTGGCTGTTACATCATAACAATTTTTCTGGTATATATTAGGTGTCTGTTTCCTGGCATTCCTTTATATAAGTTGAATTTCAACTTATTTATGATTTTTCATAGCATATCAAGACAGCATGCATGATTATGTTGGCTGCAAGAATCCGACAGAACCTTTTATGAGGGGAGTAGGGAAGAGGTTGAATTTCATGAAATTATTCTTTTTTAACTCCTGATAAATTTTGAAGACTCGTCAACTTTCCAAGATCACCTAAGAAAGAGTGTGGTGAATAAGCTCTAATAATATGACAAATATCCCTTTTATATCTATAACGTTTTATACTCTCGCAAATATTTGATAATCATTAAGAAGAAGCTGGACTTGCTCAACTAGCCAACAAGTATGGAATTATGGTGGTGTAAAAACACGAGGAGAATTTGTCATGTCTGAAAGGTATTCATTTACATTTATTTGTTTATTGATGTAATCTGGAGACTTGGGGCACCTCTGGTACATTGTAATCCAATTTGTAACATATTCATGATTACATTATGAATGCTGTTTCATTTCTACCCGTGTTCAAAATATAACACCTGAGTATTCTGCTGAGTTTTTAATATTACCATTTGACGTTTTTTTTTCTTTCCATCTTTTAATTTTGTCTTTTGTTCTGTTTGTCTTAATTTCTGTAATCTGCAGGTTCTCTTTTGTAGCACAGAAACTGGACGGTCATCTTTTGTTCGACAACTAGAGCCAGATTGGCATATTGACACTAATCCTGAAATCCTTTTTCAGTTAGCTGTATGCTTCCTTCACATGCCACGTTTTGAATTCGTCTTTGAAATATTTTTTATTAAACACCATCTGAGTTCCTTTTTTTCCTTTTCTTTTCTTTTTTGTTGTGGCAGAGATTTATCAAATATCAGCTTCATGTTTCTCCTACTAGAATTGAACGGACGGCTGCAAATGTGTTCAGTTCTCCATCTTTGGAACAGTTCTTCGGATGCGTATGATGTATCAACCTATAAAACTTGAAAATAGAATTTACAAGTCAAAATAGTTTGTTCTTTCTGTTCCGACTGATTACAGCTAAACGTTTTTCAGGCAATCTTTCCTGGTTGCCGGCCTTCTGATGAAGGGTTGTCATGCCATGTATTCCACCGCTATTTCAAGCTCAAAGCTTTATTTGTTTGAAATTTTATGCACTAGGCTGGTCACGTTTGAACTCTCCCAACTTGATATTTCACATATGGATATCAATCAAGAACGTTTTATAAATGGACTCCTGAATTTTGTGGAGATTCAACAAACAATCAATATTTTCACGGTCAAGGATGTGTTTTATTAAAGTATATGCAAGTTAGTCTTGATTTATATATATATATATATATATATAAAATTGATCAAAAGAAGAAAATCTCTTGTTAGCATGGGATTTTTTTTCTTATGAATTCTTATCTAAATTGAAAGAGTTTTTTTTTTTGTTATCAATAATAATGGATTTTCAGGTGTTCTCTTGCGATTCCCTTGCCTCATGGCCCTTTGTTATTCCCTTGCCTCATGGCCCTTTGTTATTCAGTGAGATCAATGAAAATAATCTTCATTTATTCATTCCAGAGATGAAATAAACAGAATTACATGTAATATTAGTTGTGTTCAATAATTCAATCGGTTGTCTGCCTCTTCATGCTTCATCTTTTAATCATTCCAAGTTAAAGGCACATTTTAGCCAAGATGGCTTCATAACCTCGAGTATTATTGCCCTTGTCACGTTAAGAAAACACCCCTTCACATTCATGTGAGGTAAACATCAGCTAGGAATTGGATAGATTGATTACAACATGCAAGCTGCTTTTCGGGAGGTGTCTGTATCAGCAAGCCAAGTCAAATTCATAGAATTCTCCAGATTCGGCAAATTCCATTAAGTGACTTGCTAATTGTTAAGCATTTGCATGTCCATGGTTGGGATATTTGATACCACAGCTTTGAAAGTAGAAATTGACTGATTTGCAATCTTCATTCTCTCCTTGGAGATCAAGTCAGAAAGGCAATTTTCCCCCAAATTATTCCCTTCTTTTCCCACACGTGACTCTCTGGTTGGGCCATATAATCCGAAATCTGAGCAATGGAGAGGTGGAGGAAAATTAAGCAGAGAATCTTTGACCTCAGAACCAAGGGCCGAACCAGCTGTTTGAGCTTCGAGCATGTCAAGAACCAAAAATTGAAGAAACAAGAACGTAGTTCATGATAAAGTGCCCAAAGTTACAAGAATTACTAAGCCAATGAAAAGAAAATGAGACATAGCAACTCAGGTCAGTCCATTCCTTGAGGGGGTGAAGAACTTTGAGTATCTTCAACTGATAACTCTGTAACATCATCAACAGCATTGGCGACGATGGCCCTTTCAATTCTCTGTGATGCACCATTTATCATCATCTCTTTCTCCAAGTGCGAGCAATAGCTCTCAAAGACTCGAGAACTGACCACAACCCCAAAATCCAAGAGGAAAAGGAATTCCATTTCAAGCCTGTTCAATTCTGCATTGCTCACTCCTCCAACCCGTGCATAGAATGCGTTGTTATAGTGCCTGTAAAGTTGCAGTTTACACAACAGACATGATTACATGCTTATCAAATGCACTCATCATTTTCAAATATTGATCTAATCCATTGAACTTTGTCACAGCCTATAGTAAATGTAATAAATCTGGTGGTGGAAGTGCCAATATAGGTATAGAAATGATCGGATTCTTCCAACTCTATTTATATAGGCAAATTTTTTTTTTTAAAAAAAAAAACCGAAAAACCGACCATTTAAGAGAATTATTATCAATTCAGCTAATATCATTGGTAGTCAATATTACTCAAAAGTTTTTCTTTTTGTTAAAAAATAGAAAAAGAAAAGGAAAGAAAATCAAAGCCTTCGACGATAAACTTCTAATACTTAAATTGTTAAGTTTGTTAAGTCATAAGATAATGTGATTGTTTGATCATGAAAATAGACTCTTAATCATTCTAACAAAAAACGAATTCTTAATTTGAATCACGAAAATAGTAAAGACGGAATTTAGAAATTAAAAGAAGTTAGTATCAAATCTATCGGGCCTTGATTTCAAGAAAAAAGAAATAAATATAACAAGGAATCAAGCTCAGAGAACAGACACGCACACAAGAACATAGAGAGATGTAGTCGATTGAAAGAGAGAATACTCACACATCATCCAGCATCTTAGAAGCAACCATGACACTTGTAACAAGCAACCTATGTACATTCAGTGAAATCACAAGCGAGTCGGGATGCTTATGTGTCAGCCTGTCTATATAAACATATCCGACCACAAAACACGATGGGCTACAGCTTGTGTACTTGTAAAGTCTCTCCAAGTACTTTACGATGCTTATGTTAGGAGCCCTAACACCATGGAACACATTCAAGCTCTTCCCAACCCCAGCCAAACCAGAGCTCACCCCGTCTAGCTTCTTATCCATGTCATCCACAAGCTTGTCATTTCTAGCCACTAGCTTCTCTATCACATGAGATAATATGGTTAGGACTCTTGGTGTTGTTGACTCAGAGGGGCTCGGCTCTGACTGCCGGCTGAGGTTGCTGGTGAGGTCGCCAGAGCCTAACATTTGAATAGAGTTGTTGGAGCATTTTTGGGGGGTTTATCTAGCCTGTGAGTTGGATGGCTGTCGACACGTGGACGTTGACGACGGGTCCAGTGCGAGGCGATGGGATTTGATGAAGTAGAAAAGATGGAGGTATCTGAGAAATGAATGGTGGGATGTGGGAATGAAGCTGGTGTGGATTGGGTGGTAGGGTAAAGGGGTCCCAAGGTGAATGACAGAAAAAGAAGATGGACCTTACATGGACAGTAACGATTCATGAAACAAGTGGGTCACCTTGCCTGGCCCTAAACACAAAGCACTAGTAAGTTAGACTGTCACGAGCAAATCCCCTTTGTCTACCTGCAATGACGGCTCACCAGAATCTCGGGCTCCGGAGCTGACGATTCTTTTTTTAAAAAAAAAAAAAAAAAATTCAGATTCTAAGGTTTTTTTTATTATTATTGTAATTAAACATAAAAAAATATATTATTTTGAATTTTTTAAATATTTTTTTATCAATATATTTTTTATTTGTCTAAGCCACCACAATTTTTTCCAATGAAGAATTGTTTTTGTTTTAAAAAAATCAAAATAATATATAAAAAATAAAAAATACTATAAAATTATGTTATAAATCTATCCACTTTCTAATGTTAAAAAATCGAATTGATTTTTATATAAATAATCTACCGTTATTGTTAATGCTATTATTTTTAAATCAAATATATAATAATTCAAAATTAATTATTAAAATTAAAATTAAAATTTATAATAGTATTTAAAAACCATATAAAAAACAAAAGGTAAATAAATATATTAAATGTTTTATTGTATCTATAGATAATTTTTTATAGCATGCCGACGAACATTTTCATGTTAAAAACTGTCATATAAGTGTTCTTTTTGTATCATGTCAAGGGGCATTTTAATGATAAACACTGTCAAATAAGCAAGTGATTTTACCTAGGAGGGACAACCTTTCTTTATTTGGGACATTAAACCTTAAAATAAAAAATCAATTTTTCCGAGTTAAGCTAGTATCAACTTCTCTTAATCGAGTTAACTTTTAAGTCATATTTAATAACAATATCAAATAATTAAAGAAATATATTAAAATGCTCAGTAAAAGATACCCTAATTGTTTTAGCATACCCCAATTCTTTTAATAGTGGAGGTTAATTAGCTAGTCAGTTCTAAACCAGGAGCGAACTTGAAAAACATCCTGGGCGGGCAAATCACCAAGTCAATTATTTTTATCGAAACATGACATGATTTGAATCAGGTCGATCATGTTATTAAAAATCAGATCAGCTAGATTTAATCAATATCAATATCCTATTCAGTTAAACTAAAAACCCAACTTGGATTAGTTTCCCAAGTCCTTTGATTTTTAAAGTCTAAGAACCATGGATAAAGCAATTCACCTCTACTATCTTTTAGCACATGCATAAATGATAAAACAGGACATCAATTTTAGTCCCATTCTGTCCAATTTCAGCTCACAAAACACAACCTTGTGAAATATTTTGACTCCCCTTCCTGAAATCCAATTTGTTTCGTGTATGGGAGGAGCAAATATCATTTGGGGATTGACAGGTAATTCTGATCCTTCCAAGGCAAATAAGCAATCTTCAGAACACTGCTAGCTAGTGCTCAGTTACCCAATGACTCTATCCTACGAGAACTCAGCAGAAATTCATAGACGACAACATTGGTTGTACGAGGAAATGCTGGCTATGTACAGCAGAATCCATGGTGTACCAGAGGGGTTTCCGATTTGAAACCGAGAACTGGAAAGAGTTGCATCATTTTTCTACCAACACCATCAAATAGAAAAGCTATGCGCTATAATAACGAAGTAATTGATGAATGATATATACTCCTAAATTGTGTTTCTTTGAATAACCTATTCCTTTTTTTAACAAAAAATTTGAACGATCATATAGACTAAGACTAAGAGTGGAATAGATAAACCTTTTCCAGCAAAAGACGAGGTTGCTGTTTAAAACTGTAGATCATGCTGCTTGCAAGAAGCAAGCAACTAAGCATTTGTTATCTACACATTATGGTTGCTGGGTGCAAGTAATTTATCTTCCTCAGATGAGATCTCTGAAAGTTGAAGATTTGACTTGGAATTCATTTTAGTCCATTCATTTTCTACGCGGAAGAAAACCCATTGGAATCGGCGAATCATCTCTAAGGCAGTGATTGTGAACACTGTAAGGTAATTGTGCCGAAGATGCGCAGACAGTTTGTAAGTCCATGCCAAACGCAGAATGAAATTGCTTCCTATCACCCAAAAATAAACCTGCAACCCCAAATTTATACAGTAAGATGACAGAACAAGAACGACAAGGAAAGATAACAGGAAGACTATGGTGAAAACAAATGGTCACTCAGTTAATATGAGATGTCAATGGGCAAATGGTTGTCTTGTTGCCCATGAATAATTGGATCTAGGTGTTGAACAAACAGGCCAAAAGTATCAGAGACAGTTTAACTAAACCCAGCAAGACAACCATAATCCTAAAATAACTGCTGTGAATAGGAGTGCTGTAGAATTCTTACCCATTTCCGTCCATGCAATAGGTGTGAACAGAGACTCGGTTTGTTAAATTTGAAAATTCGGGTGAAGCAGCTGGCAAAAGAAAAGGAAACTCAATATCAGGCCTATCAGTCAATATTTTTTATGAGGTAAAAAAGCTTAGAAATAAACATGGTTTCAGTAGCAGATCATATTTACAAAATGATGCCAAACAAACAAACGAATTAACATCATTAGTACAGTAAAAACATTTGTAAAAAAATAGAGAAAAAAAATCCATAAGTTAAATAACTGTCCTTCAATTATCCTCTGAAACTACAGTTATAACTCTAATTTCAAAGTCAAGGGTTCATGAAATCCTG
This sequence comes from Populus ilicifolia, assembly GCA_015708895.1. Taxonomy (NCBI): domain Eukaryota; kingdom Viridiplantae; phylum Streptophyta; class Magnoliopsida; order Malpighiales; family Salicaceae; genus Populus; species Populus ilicifolia. Next base: position 502,943 of record SRLM01000342.1, read on the forward strand.
TTCTTTTATTAGTAATAGTACAAAAGGCAAGCTGTAGAAAAGGATGTGTCATAGTTCAAAGTTTCTACATGCTGCTTTGAATGCAAAGCAAAGCCAGTAAAATCACCGGGAAGACAAGGAAGCCAACCATTAATACAATTCGAAACACAAAGAAGAAACTGGATCTCTGGGATGTTTTAGAATGTCAGGGTGAGTTGATTCTCAATAAGTGAGACCAATGGTAATGGCATTTTTGAGTAATCTAATTTGAAGATCACTTGCAAGTAACTTTTCAGATTGTAATTGAGAAACAGTACAATAGCAACCATCATACCTCAAGTCCCAATCCCTGGTCACATCCCAGTAGAACGAATATAATGAATTTAAGACACCTGAGAGAAGCCACAGTGGCCTATAGAAGTTTGTCCAACTATCTGGAAGGACATGGTATTTAAGGGCTGAGAGAAAAATCACTGGTACTGCAGTTGAATATTTTAAAGCTGAAACAGCAAGTAAATAAAGTTAATACAGTATTGCACCAAACAACATGCCTTGTATGAAGTCCAAAAGAAGAAGGAAAAAATAATACCATATAGAATTGTTAGCCTGAATACCAAATAATAAACTAGCACATAGATATTGGAGGTTAATGAAAAGAAATTTCAAAGTAAATTCACCATTAAAAAGAGCTGTTTTCTCCTTGGTATCCTTGTACTGTCGAAGACACTGAAATAATCGGAAAATGTAAGGCAAAACTAGAATTATAGGGATCCCAATGGAGTGGCTGCCACAAACAGAGTCAGCTTCAAACCATGCTATGGTGGCAACCTGCACACAAAATATCTTGCAATAAGCCTCATAGAACCATCATTTGTAGCAAACCAGATTCATACAGGAAGTGTCATTCATAATAACACTGAGGATAGAAACTGCTGCAAGTTAAATTTGCTGGTTAGGCTAGGCAGTTCAAATTATTAGCTTGAAATGTGAGCTAAAAGAAGTGCACAAAGTCCTGTAAGATTAAAAAAAAAGTTCCATAAAACCATGAAGATGTCATTTTAAATTGAATCTGGTAGCAAACAAGGCTAGCAAAGGAACAATACACTAACCTGGCGATGGACCATACGACAAACTGAGCGCTCCAGATCTGAGAACACCTGCACAAAGTTGGTATTTATAAGAATATCAAGAAAGTATAGGAATTCAACAAGCATCAAGAAACCATTTCCTCATCTGTCACTCTGAATACAAATATTGGTTACAACTATATCATATTCTCTTCCATATTTCTTTGGAATAATATGACAAAGGAATGTGCAAGCCTGACAAAGTGGATGATGCATTGATGATCACCGCGTTTTTTATTCCAGAAAGGGAAAAAATTGAATTCATCAAGTATAATGTGCCTAACACAGATACCATAGTGCAATCCAATTACACACTTTATCAGCTGGTTCAAAGCTTATTCTCCAGCAATATGGAATCCTTGCACATGGCAGATAAACCCACATTAAATAGAAGGGTTTTAAAAACTGCAATCATCGATCATTTTCAAATAAAGTCCCAAACTCATCTGGGAATTGACCACAGAAGGCCACATCGATAATAAGAGTAAACAAAGCATACCTTTGACATGGAGGTCAAAATATCAGCTAAGAAGAAGTCAGAAAATGTAATAGCCTGTAACAACAGCAGAAACAAAAAATGGGTGTAAATATAAAGAATTAAATGAAGACAATTTGAACTGCAGCTGCAATTACACAGTACATTTCTCTCCCAGACCAATGAGTCAATTGTCCAATAGTGCTCGCTCTGGGTTCCTCCAAGAAAGATTATGATGGGTAGGAATTACAGGTCTAATGGAATACTGGTATAATAAATTAGTTGCTAAAAACTATTAACAAGCATCCATTGAGTTCAGACCAATTAAATTAAAAAAATCAGACAACATTTAGATTTTGTCAATGAGGTACAAGCCACCAAATTATTTGATACTTAGTCACGGAGCTTTTTAAGTCTAGATTTTTATATTAGAAGTCCACTCAAAAGATCAAAAGGTTGATAATTGGCATGAATCAACCGCAACAAGAATTAATGAGACAAGCCCCAAATTTTTTTTTTTAACTTGCCTGTAAAGGGAAAACTATCCGCCAAAGAGTCCTCAGCAAGTAGTAGCGGGATGACAAGTAAAAAATATCGAAGGGGAATATCAAGATCAAGGCAACAGCACAGTACAAGAAGACCTGTGATAACAGAGAACGTTAATTGATTGTATTTCCATTATAAATACCAGTGGTGATAAAAAAAAAAAAAAAGATGAAGATTTAATGCTGACAATGCAGTATAGGATGGAATGACTTTACTTTTCAGTCATATAATCATGATATTCAGAATATTATATTCAAGAATATCATTTTTCTTGTCATCCAAGCATTATTCTTTTGTACCAAATTATACTGTATACTTTACAATTTTCAATTTTCAATTTTCAATTGAGGTTCAAATTTTGCAGCCCAGTAACAATTTTCCTAGTTCACGTATATAATCTTCAAAAACCAACATGTTTTGCATTATAATTCAGCAAACTCATCTCTTTCTCTATGCATAAGTGATTTCTTCTAGTTTGTTTTTTCAGCGCAGTAACTATTTTACAAGTTCAAATATATAATCTTCACTGTGTTTCGCAATACAATAGAACATGCTAAAACACTCATCTCTTTCTCTATACATAAGTGACTCATGGATAGTTCGGCAAGTGATGACATGCAGGAGTAGGAGAGACCACTACCAGAGGACCACACTGATATAGATCTTCAAAACTGACAAACTTTCAATTGTTTATGACACTCGTACTTCCTAATTCCTATAGCAACTTCTCCAACTTGGTGACAAGCTTAAAAGTAATAAGGACAACACAGATGAAATAGACATCGGGAAACCGATAATCACCTAAATAAATCTATTAAACGAATCTCATCTTTTTTCCCAATAATGAATATCATCATCTATTTGAAATTCTAAACTTGTGCACTTAATTATTCATGTAGGAGAAACAGAAATCCTCTTGAAGCATGAACAAATCATTGCAAGGAGTAAGGAAATGAAAAAAGAACCCATAATAAATCACTAAGTGAACAACAGAAATTGTCAGCAAAATATAAGATCATCTATTACACTGGTTGTGATGCAGCCAATGATACTTCTCCGTGAGAATATAGGTAAAGATATGCTGTCATGCTAATTGGGACAATGATGGTCATCCATGTGGCAACCTGCAATTAACAAAATGGCAAATTAACCTCAAAAGGTGCACATGAAAGCAATAAACATGGACTAGAAAACAAGTTCTGGATAAGAGAAAAGAAAAGGAGATGACAAACTAAAAGGAAACAAAATTATCTCATCCTCTAAACAGGACATTTTGCTGCTCAAATATCACATCATGTGGCACAAAAGGCACTTTGATCATGTAGTGCTTGCTGAACATACATCCAATAGGTAACTGGAACCTAAATCACTAATCACAACAGGCTACACACATGTTCCAACCTAAGATATAAAAGATTAGCAATACCAAAAGGAAAAAAATAAAAAAAATAAAAAAAACACAACAAGTGGAACAATAAGCTATGACAGATCTAATGCATCAGTTTTAAAATACAAACCTTCCATATTTCTCTGTGGGTAAGATGATTTTGGTCCAGATCAAAAATCTTGGCATAGCTGATGGTAGACTGTGCAAAAACCCACAAATTAACTCCCCAAAGCCACACCATCATAGTCTGCAAAACAAAAACCATACAAAAATTTCCTCACTGTAGAAATAACGAGATCAATATATTCAAATGTCAATAAAAAAAAAAAAGGTAACTAACCACAAGAAGAAGAGGATTGTAATACAAAAATGCTTCGTAAAGAAAAAGGTCCCGCAAATTCACACTCATTCTCATAACAGAATCCCATCCAATCTACAAAATTCAAACATACACCAAAACATGAACTTGTAATCATAGGTAATAAACACCACTCATAAACAAATAGAAGAATATAAGTCTCACCTTGCAGCAAAAAAAACCCCAGAGAAAAAACAACAGTACCTATCCAAAACAATTAACCTCATTTAGCATTTTCAAACACCTCAATATAGCAAAAAGAAAACAGATGGCCAGATAAGTAAGAACAAAAACCTTAAATCTCCATAATAATATCGGAGATGGCATTATAGCTGCAGTACTAATCGGTAAGCTAGGAATTTTCAAATCATTTGACTCTGTCGAATGTAACAAACCTTCCATTTCAGTGCTTCCCTGTTCACCATCTAACAAGTATTGCACAATACAATTATTGAATCAACAATCTTCTTTTTTTCTCCTAAAAAAGCACACATTATACTCAGCATTAATATCTAAAAGAGCATTCCAATAATAATCTTTTATTAATATTATTTCTACCAAGATCAAAGACGACAGGTCGGCTACCAGACTTCCTTAAGTGCGGGCTATTGCTAGGCGGTACCACTTGTCCTCCAAACATAGATTTAATTGCTGATACTTTACAAACCTGCAATACACACACACACACACACACACACAACAGATTTCATCTACTAAATTACAAACTAACAAAAATTAATTAATCCAGTAATGCAGTTACTTAGTCATCAAAATATAATGCTTAGAATTAAGTGAAATTGGATCTTAATTAAATTTTTAGTAAATATCAATACAAATAAGTATAAAAATAAGGGGGAAAAGTATATAGAAATAGAAATAATAAATAAATGAAGGTTAAGAAATCAACATTGCAGAATTTCATAGAGAAAACAAGATTAATTAATTAATTAGTTAAGAAGTTAATTTACTGAAGCAGACGCTGTAAGTGATTGAAGCTTAAGTTAAAATTAGAGTCAGAAATCGGATCTAAAATTAAAATAGAAAAGAAAAGGAAAATTTACTAACCTGGATTGTGTGATTAACAGTAACGGTAAGATTAACGTGAAAATTTTGGATAGCGAGAATTTCACAGAGAGACAGAGAGGGAGAGGGGGTTGATTAATTGATTAAAAATGTGATTAGAGGGAAAGATTAACTGAGAAGCTTAAGAATAAGGTGAAGACTTGGATCTAAACTGAATTAGACAAGGAAGAAATGGAGATCCAGAGATCGACTTGCAGAGGAAGATAGTGATTATTGTTAATCAGATTGATGTTGGATTTGATCTTTGTGATTATGGAGATCGACGGGATGGGAAGAAATGCATTTATTTTGTTTTGTTTGTTTGGAGGGATTTTTTAGCGTACAAAACGAAGATGTTTTCTTCTAGGATAGAATTTATTGTCATAATTGTTGGGAGAAAGCTTGTCCAGCTTAGGGTCTTTATAAAGAACTGAAATAACGAGGACGTTTTAATTTGTGGTAGTGATTATTTTTTAATTATAAATATATAAAAATAATATTTTTATTTTTATTTTTATTTTTATTACTACATTAAAATAATTTAAAAATATTAAAAAAATTAATTAAAAATAAAAAATTAATACATTTCAATTAAAAGCATTAAAAAAAATATTTGTATCATGTATTTAACCTTGCTCAATTTAATTGATTGGTTTGAGAGATTTAGGATATAAAATCTAACCCAAAACCTAATTTAATTCAATTGACTCAATTGGATTTTTAATGATTTAATTGATTCCAACAAAACTTGGTCCTAATCTAATTTTGGTCAATAACTTACTAAATGAATAATAAAATATTATTATTTTAATAAAAATAATTTATCCAAATTAACTTGATGACTCAATAATATTTTTTTTTTTGCTCAATTTGAGTCCGATAATTATTATTCATTACCCGAGCAAAGTTTGCATTAAGGATTTGTTTTCGACATGTTGAATAAATAAATATTTTAATTTTGTCTTAGATCTTTAAGTTCTTGGTACATAATATTCATCAATCATCTAATTTTGAGAGAAAAACAGAGCATGCTAATATTTCATCCTCGCCATGTTTAAGTGTTGTCCAAATTCTACCGTATTAATATTAGCATTATATAAGATTAGGTTGGATAAGAGCACCAAAATGTTCATTTAAAAAAAAAAAAAACCTTTTTTAAAAGAAAATTAATTAATTTTTATTATTTACTGGTTAAACTAGAAAAAAAATGAATAAAAAAGAATTAGTTCATCATAAATCAAACAATTATAAATTCAAATCTAAATTTAGATTAAATTAAAAAATTATTTTTTTATAACTAAAAAAAATATTTTATAATAAACTAAAACTCATATTTATAATCATGCCTGAGCCCGAGCTCAGAGCATATATGGGTTTGCTTTAATTTCACTTTTTTTATTCTTTATTTAAAAAAAAAACTTGTTTATGCTTGAATTTTTCTAAAATATATTAACTAAAAATTATTTTAAATTAATTTGTTATTTATTTATTTATAATTTAATTTAATTATATTAATATTTCACGTTAAAAAGTTTATATTAAAGGTAAAACTATTTTAAAAAATGAACAGCTCAACTTTTAATTTGGGAATTAAACAAATGATTAAAAACATTAGCATCTAAGGATTTGAATTATTTAACCGTATTTAAAAAAGAAGAAGAAGAAGAAGCTCGACCAGAGGACTTGAGATTTTAATCCGTGTCGATGGAGGATTATTCTCATTGTGTATTTTAAGAGTTTGGTAAACTTCGCTTAAAAAACAAACACATCATCATCACTACGCCATGTTTGGCTGTGTTCGCAAAACATGGGAGCCAATCCCGCCGCGCTCAACTCATCCTGCCACGCAAAGCAAAAGCATTTTTCTGTAGCGAAACAGCTTTCGTCACAAGCTACGCTGCTTTACGTGAGAAGTACCCACAAAATCTATGGATATTTTTACCTGCTTCCCGCCACGTTTTAAGGACTGTTTGGTATCACTTGAGTGTTTTATTTTCTGGTGTTCCATTTTTTTTTTAAATGATTTGGATACCAAATGGTCCCTAAAATTTTCATGAGTTATTATATTTTATTTTTATTTTCTTGGGTGCCTTTTTTTTGGTAAACACTTGTCGCTATTGAAAATGAAAAATTGAGTTGATACATATTTTGTATTTTATACTATAGGATTAGGTTCTTATAATATAGTTTATAACAGGCCAGGGCTGGCTTAAATGCAAAGAGGACTCTCAATTTATCATGTATTTTATACTATAGGATTAGGTTCTTATATATAGACAATTATAGGATGATACATCTCTCCCGTCTATATGTGATAACAAAGGCAAGAAATCTACCAAATATCTGTTAACAAACCTGCCAAATATATATACACGATGAAATTTTACATCTATACCTGATATGGTATCCTATTTATCCCATGAATATTTGTAAAATTGCTCATTCAGTGCACCCCATGCCTATAAATACACATTCAAATATTATCCTTTCGAGGAATGCCTTTCAATTTCATAAGAGAGAATGCTGAAGCAGTCGGCGATCTTTCTCACCATTCTAATCTTCTCAAGGGCTCATGAAGCGAGAGAGTCTAGAACCAGCATGGACCCTCCTCGTTTAGTTCCTTTAGACTTTCTTCATGTCTCAGAAGCTGACCCTTTAAAATACCCTCCGTCTGGACCTAACCCTGGTCCTCCTCATCTACCTTCTTTAGACTCGCTTCGAGTCTCAGCAGCAGCTGATCCTTTGAAATACCCTCCGTCTGGACCTAACCCTGGTCCTCCTCATCTAGCCTCTCTAGACGCGCTTCGAGTCTCAGAAGCTGATCCTTTGAAGTACCCTCCATCTGGACCTAACCCTGGACCTCCCCATGCTCTTCATTGAAACGGGTCAAGAAATGGTGATATAGGTCGGGTCTCTTCCACCTGACCCAGTCGGTTTGTCCCTTTATGTTATAAACAAATAAATTAATAAAATCAGGTTCAAATCATCCCTATTATTCGAAAGAACATTGTTATATCGTTCTTGGGCTGGGTTGCTGAATGTTACTCCTGCATGCATGTTTATATTTCTGACAAGTAATTAAAAAGAACAAGGAAGAGCTCAAATTTTGTTCAGATTAATCAACAATTTACACAAAAGAGGTTATATGACTCCCTTTTTAATTTCCCCTCCTTCTCTAATTTGTCTTCCACTACCTTTGTTCTCTTTGCCTCTTGAATAAACCAATCAAAATCATAGAAAGAAGATTCACAAATTAAATTATTATGTATTTCCAATCCGAACTTTAAGACCTTATTGTAAAGAAAAAGAAATTTAATAAATTAAGAAAATCAAGAACTCACCACCACAACTCTTGAAAGCTTGCCCTTTAATTTTCGAACCAGTGTTGCAAAGCACGCTGCATAACTACAGGGATGAGAGCAAAAGCCATGAAAGGGCACAAGATGATTGTGTGATATTGTTCTATAAAAATTGTTGGCTATAAAAGGATTAATATAAAATTTAAAGGAATATCATTTCAGTTAATGACATCAATTAAATGAATTATTTTTTAGAATTATATTAAATGACTTAATTTACATGAATTTGAATTTTTCTATTTGTTTTTTTTCTCCATCACGGTTATGATAAAAAAAGAAGAAGAAAGAAGCAAGGTATCATCCATATACTAGATTTTTCTCCTTTTATTTATTTATTTTTTAATTGTTTAAAGATTCATGAGAAATAGAACACATTCTACCAAAATTATAGCTTTCAAAACCGATTTTACAACAAACTTAAAAAAATATTTGAGAGTGTGGTTGTAATTATTTTTTAAAATATTTTTTATTTGAAAAAGTATATCAATAATATTTTTTTATTTTTAAAAATTATTTTTAATATCAGCACATGCAAATAATTTAAAAATAAAAAATACATATCAATTTAAAATAAAAAAATTTAAAATTTTAAAAGTACTTTTCAAATACATTACCAAATACCATACTAAATCAACTCTTAAATTATTGTATCGATTATTTTTGTTTTCATTAAAAAAAATAACTATGATTATCTTATACTTTAGTTGTTTTTAAATTCAACTTTCATGTTTTTAAAAGTTGCAATTTATATCCTAAAACTTTGTTATCCCATTGCAATTTATATTCTAAATTATTTTATAACTTAATTTATTTTACATTCACTAAGAATATAAATAATAATAAAAATTTAAATATTGTAAATACAAGTAAACTATAAAATGATAAGAATAATTTTTATTATTTATTTTCAACTTGATTGAGTCAAGAATTAATAAAAATTGAAGGAATGAAAACTCGATCAAATCAAGAACCCGGTTTAATAACCATTACTAGAGCTCGAGATTTGGAACCCAGCCAAAAAGCGGAGAGAGGAAGCCACAATTTCCACGGCACCAGAATTCTCAAATCACAACATCAAAAGCTCGTCACCCGTAACGCCACCTGTCCAGGGTGCACCAATGATCTCGAGATATAGATTTACGTAGTCGTCTTCTCCCACCCCCAAAACAACTCGCCAATATCTCGCGGGCTGACTTGTCAATCACTTGGTGACCCATTTTGTTACCAAACCCACCCCCATTCTCCCACTTATTTACAATATCTTGCCATTCCAATCCTGGACCCCGCTTAACAAGCCTGACCATACTAAAATTATCCCTCTCCTAATTAATCGTGTACATGTCAGCATAGAATCATCTCTCTAAGCCCACATTCTGACACGTGTTGAACACCCACTAATCCTAGGCAAAACGTGAATAAAATAACAGGCATACCTACCTGCTGTCTTGTCTCGTAACATGTCACAAAGCAAGTAACAATGTGGTTAGCTAGTGTTCTTCTTTGATCATCTTCTCTTCTCTATTAGTTTTTTTTTTTGTTCATCATTAATCACCTTTTTTTTCCTTCGTTAATGCATTGATTTAATTAATCTAGTGGCGGAAATTCTGCAGGTTTTTTATTGGTGAGTGCCTTTCTTTCACACCATATTCATTGTTGTTGTTGCATGATTATAATAATGTTAATTTAGTTTCTGATAATGACATTAGATTAGTCTTAATGAATGTTCATTTGGAACTTGGCGACCGATTATTTTTTTTTGTTTTGGATGCTCTTGCTTGTTGTTTTGAGAAATGGTGAAAGAATAGGGAACCTGTCATCTATGGTTTCAGGGTTGAAACAAAAAAAGCCGAATTTCAGCCACGAGTTTTAGTGTTAGGTTGTGTAGTTAGGAGAATAATTGTTGGTAATTAGTTTGCAGGAGAAGAGGAAGGGAGCATGGAATCTGTATGTGATTTTTGTGGAGTGGAAAAGGCAGTAGTTTATTGTAAACCAGACTCCGCCAAGCTGTGCGTGCACTGTGATGGATGCGTGCATTCGGCTAACTTTTTGTCGCGGAGGCATCGGCGTTCTCTGCTATGTGATAAGTGCAGTTCACTGCCTGCAGTGGCGCGGTGCTTAGATGAAAAGTTGTCTGTTTGTCAAGGATGTGATTGCAGTGCAAATGGACGTTCAAGCTTGGGGCATCAGCTTCGGGCGCTGAATTGTTATACAGGGTGTTATTCCTTGGCTGAGTTTTCGAAGATTTGGTCGTCGGTTCTTGAGGGATCTTCTTCTGGAGGATTTGATTCAGGATGGGATTCACTCAATTCTGCGCCAATAAATGAGAATTGCATTAGTAGTTGCTTGGAACAAAGGGATAATGAGGGGTCATTCGGCTTGTTTACTGGAAAGTTGAATGAACTAGAATCTTGTTCCAAGCTTGAGCCTTGGAGGGGGCCGCCGAGCATCATCATGCCGAATCCAAATTACATTCCTTGTTGCAGAGATCATGTGCCTATGTTTCCAGAAGTGACAAATCTGCCGAAGGTAACGTTTCATACCGACAATTTTCGCTGATTGGAACTGCATCATAGATGGTTTTATCACTGCTATTTTTTCTATTATACTAGCCCTTTTCACTAGGTTTTGTAGCTGCTTAATTCTAAGGAAAAGCTAGTTAAATCTAATACTGATCTTTTCAATTCTGCAGCAGGGTTGCTCCATCTTTAAGGATATTGGACTTCCGGATGGTGAAGATCTCTGCGAAGGTCTCAACTTGGACGATATACCACTGGACTTTGAAAACAGTAACGAAATATTTAGTTGTTCAGAAAGTCAAAGCAAATATCAGTTTGGGGATGCAGGAAAAGATTGCATGTTAATGGAGAAAAACTTATCATCAGTTACCGGGTCTAATGGCCCTATCGAGAATGCTATAGAGGTTTTTTCTCTATAATTTTCTTCTACAGCTATCTTTAGTTATACGTCTTTTAGTTATTCGTTCCAATCGCATGACTAATCTAAGGTAGTCAGATATCGTTAATTTGCAGCATCATGCGACTACTTGTATTGAAACCAAACCATCGTTGCTGACTGCTACCTTTGTGCTTGCTTTTTTAGGTGTCATCATCGGGACAACTGGAATGTGTTGCTTTCCAATCATCTTGTGTTTCTGGGCCAGCTAGCGCAATGCAGACCGTAAGTGTTAATGCTAATTGCAGCATATTTACGAATCCCAGTTGCAGCAGAAACCTGAATCTAGGATTCCCTGCTGTTTCTGGACAAGTTCGTTCAAGCATGTCTCTTCCACTATCCAACATAATTGGTGAAAGTAGTGCAGCTGATTATCAAGATTGCGGATTATCACCACTATTTCTGACTGGTGAATCACCATGGGAATCGCATTTGGATGCTAGCTCGCCACAGGCAAGAGACAAGGCTAAGATGAGATACAATGAAAAGAAGAAGACGCGAACGTATGTGCTTGAACTCCTGCTTCACAATTTTTTGTGGTGTTTACTATAAAAAAATCTGAATACTTTCAACTCTAAGAGATTTCACTCAATTGTGATGTTTTCGCAGTTTCAGCAAGCAAATCAGATATGCCTCTCGTAAAGCCAGGGCTGATACTCGAAAACGAGTAAAAGGTAGATTTGTTAAAGCTGGGGAAGCATATGATTATGATCCTCTTCTGTCAAGCAACTTCTGAGCCAGATTACCGAATCTTTTATCCCTTTCCTTACAAGAGAATACTGAGAAGTAAATAACAAGGTAATGAACTCTCCACTTGCTTAATGTTCATGCATAATTTTCCATGTATGCTATCTGTTTTCCTTCTGGTTTCCAATCAAGCTGATTTTTTTTTTGAATGCAATGGCAGATCTTTAGCACTAGTATACCCCTGGATTGTTTGAGCTGGACAAGCTGATCACATTTCTTGGCACAAGTGAACTGCTTCAACCATCATTTTTCTCAAAGATTCTTCTACTGGAGATCCTCTCTAGTCTGTCGCCACCACCTCCACCATCTTGCCGTAGGGCAACACCCTTATCGGCAGTCAATTTTGGCCGTTGTAGATGCATATTATCTCCTAGTTTCTCTATTCAATGTAATGAATTTTGATCCAATTATATATAGTTGTTAGGTTCAAATAAAACCTGAACCTCAATTTATCAGAATAATAAATGTCAATTTCTACTTATTTTGTTGCTCATGTATTTAATTTGCTGCACATTTGCAGCCCCTAGCTTAAAACACCTTGCTATCTTATTTGTTCATATCCAGAAATCTACAAGAAAGTACCTGCAATGGGATGGTTCTTACCATTGTTAGACTCAAGCCATGACTAAAATGATGTGAAAGCAAAGATGAATAAAGCAAGCCTGGTGTATGAAGTCCTTGATAAATCGTATCTATCTTCCTTGGGAAGACAAGTTTTCATGCTTTACGGGCTGCAATGTGGACCTTTCTTAGACACTAGCTAGTAGCTACAACATCATCTTGTCTCTTGGACCACTGCCTAGACAAGATAGGATGGTGCTCTCTGTGCTGACATAGCTACCACTCATCATCCATCCTTTGTGATGTAATGCCATTTCTTGTCGATAGTGCTGCTATTAACATCGGGTAGAATATGTTGCTTCTGCTTAATGCATTTTGCAACTTGTAATTTTCAAGGAAAATGCCACTTGAATCATTGTAAACAGTTCATTCTTTGCTGTCATGTCTGCTTCTCTTGCGTAAATCAATGGTCGAGAACATTCCTCTCCAAACCAACAAAAATGGAAGGTGTTTCACCATCTCCATTACCACAAATAATTATAAAATTCCGGTTGATATTATCCTTTTTAAAAAATCTGAGGAAAAATAGATTACTACTGTAATGAAAATTTTGCAGGTAATTAGGCAAATCATTTTCATATGACCATCTTCATAGCTTCATCTTTATTATTCTGAAAGGTCAATCTTCTTACAAAGTTCGCTACATGAGAGATTTTCCCTTACCTTTTGATCTAAATGATTACACATTATTTATAACCAAAAAGAAAAGTACACACCAGAAAACATTCCTTTGGACAAAAAAGAGGTGATAGAATTGGAAAATTTCCACAGAAAAAAAAAAACATTTTCTGATTTAATTTGATCTCTTTCAGAGGATTTCATGGAGACAATGATTCCAGGGTATCCTCTATTTCATCATCCATTTTTCTGTCTGTGTTTTTCTCCTCTCTTCTTTTTCCAGGAACCCAAGCAGCCGCTATGGTCTCTGAATTTTCTTGGATATATATGGTGGTGCATACAACAGAAATATTGACTGATCAATTTTATCACCCACTTGCAACAATTCTCATATGCGCCCAAAACCCTTCAAGGGACAGTTTTGTGTTCTCTCCATCAATAAATCTCAAGAAAAAAAAAATCCTCGAACAGCACCAGAAAACTTCAAAAAAAGGGAAGACAAAAGGGACAGAAAAGGTGAAAAAGAGAAGCAAAATCAAAGAAACAAAAAGGGCATTTTAAGCGATCCAGAGCTCTTCTTTTCAAGATTAGAATTGCACTGCCTTCTTTCTCTCCAACTCACAATAGTTGGAAGCAACACCTCAGTTGAAGCCCCTATGAGATATCTTTGTGTAAGATTTTGGCAAGTGTTGCATAGCATGCATCTAACATGCCTTAGAGCCAGGAAATTTGCTCCATGCACCCATTTGTCACATTTTTTACATAAAAATGCATCATCTGCTTGACAATATATTGATGCCCTTGATCCACACAGCTCACAACAAACCAATCTTGAGGTTGCCTTAGATGAAACCACCTCTTCGCCACAAGAACCGCCTTGGTTATTTCTCTCCTGATGAATACCCCTACACATTTTCAGAATCTCTCTCAAAATGGAATGGACAAAAAGCTAGATGGAAGAGGGCCATTTATATAGTAATAATGTTCACCTTCATGTCCATGGAAGGGAAATGGTGTCCTAGAATTTTAGCATATGACATCAATGCCACTACTCGACAAAATGGTCACCATTTTTCCCTTTCTCAATGTCCTATCCTTCCCATCAGAAGTTTCTGTCACCTTTACGCCTTGCTCACAAACTTGTGGTTGAGAGAAATAGTCCGAGAAAAGAAACTTGAGGTGGGTTCGATTCAATGCACCAAAGGGTCTATTTTTGTGATAAAAAAAACTAGAGAAAATTATGACTCCACTAGAAATGATTGAAACTGAAAAGAGTCCTAAACAAGATTAAGTAAGTTACAAGATTATGAGATGCTTGAAGGCAATTTCTGAACCATGATCTTTGTTCTTGAGTGGTTACCGGGTCCATTTTTTGTTACCAAAGAAGGTTTTGCATGGCCAGGAATTAAAGCCTCCTAGGAGGTGGGAACCTACCATCATACATGCAAGTTCCTTGCATGCACAGAGGGCTCAAATTGATTTGTCTAGTTTACTCTGGGGTCGACGGTGCATTTGGTCCTTCTACTAAGTTTTATCTTAGTTTGGTCCCTTACTTTCACTTATCTTGATGTGTCAATCTTCAGCTCTTTGTTTGTAGTTATTTGGTCCTTCTATCATTGACAACGTTAAATCACACCATTAAAAGCAACGACGACGTAAACTCGCAACATCTACTCTGATATTTGAGTTTCAAATACATTTTATAAGACACAAACGTACGACCATTACATAAACTCGTAGCATCTGTTGTGCCACAACCATGACTAAAACAACGATTTAAATCCATACAAAACGGTATGATTTAATGCGAGATGAAACTAAAGCAAAACAAAGAGTAAGTAGGACAACATTAAGACACATAAAAGTAAAGAGACTTAACTGATACAAAATTGAGAATGGAGGGACCAAATCAACCCCCTTAAACCTTTTATTTTCAGACCATAAATCACTGCTGGTGTACGTGGAGAGCTGTGACTGGATCGGATGTCCATGTCCACAATTTTGTTGATGGTTCAGGTATGTGTCCAATTGACTGGTTGAAACGTGAAAGCTTCAAGTTCTTATTTACGCCATCCAAACTCCATAATCGAAGAAATGGAGAAAATGGAAAACTACTTATATTTGGCACATTCAAATATTTTTTTTGTTATTATTTTATGAAAAAACCCTAATATTTTTGGTTAAAAATAAAAAACAACTTAACTAGTAAAATTTTAAATTTATTTTTTAATAATTAAAATTTTAATTTTTTTTAAAATTATTAAAAATTTATATTATCATCAACTTTAAAATTTATAAAGTTAATCGAGATACATGTAAATTGATTTAAATATTTATATTAATAAAAAAATAATTTTTTAATTATTTTAAAATAAAAATATATCTTTTTATACTCACCATGCTCTGTTTTTTTTATCTAAAAAATTAATCAAATAAAATAAAAATATTTTTTATTTTTATAGTGGCCAGCAACAAACTCAAACCCAAAGGCATGGTTAAGGTTGTGCCACAAATGTTTTTTGTGATTATGAGGATGCCAAGGTGGTATGATTAAAATATGTTATCCAACCGACCTTAAAGCAAGAAAATAGAACGTTAACGTGTCATGTGCTCCAAGATGGGAACTTCTTCAAGGTTTTCACATCAAGCTTTCTCTGGTCTTCCATGGAGTCCTACTTGCTAGATGCTGTTCTTGTTGTATGCTTGTGTTTTTCCCTTGTCCATTAATCTTAAATAAACCAAACCCATCACTCGTCTTGTGGCTGGTAATTACTCACTTGAATTATTTAAACTTATTTAACAAAATTCCTAATCACCTAGAAAAAGAATTAATCTGCTGGCGTAGGAGAGTTGAAAGGAAATGAAGGAGAGGGTGACCTCTCATTGATGTGGATTAATACCTAAACACATATTTTTCACTCCCTATCTCTTATAGTAGGCGAGCATTAGTTTTCATGTCTACGTCATCCTAATGGGGATTTAAATTATTTTAAACATAAAAAAAATGTATAGATCTTGGAAAAATATTTTTTTATGGATACATCTCTTATTTATTTTAACAATATGATGTTTTTAACTAGAATAATTGTTTTGTTTTTCTAAAATATATATTGATTGTTAAAGTAATTTAAATAAAACACATTAAAATATTATATTTATGTTTATGTGATTGAAAACTAAAAAAAATCATAAATATAATAAAATCATGTTAAAAATAAATTTAAAATTTTAATAATAAAAAATCAATTTCAATTGAATTTCCATTAAAAATTTACTATTACTACTATTATTAGATCAAATACACAATAAGAAAATATTTTTTATTAAAATTTTAAAAAATTATAATAGTAATAATAATTAAAAATCATGTAAAAAATAATAAATAAATATGATAATTCTTTTTTGAAGTGTAAATAAATAAATAAATAACCGAAGAAGAAGAAAAAGCTAGCAAAAAGTAGGCCCATGACTAGCCCATCATTAACAGGGCAGCTGAGCCTGCATGTCTAGCTTGTATTTTTTATTAAAAAAGAAAAAGACATGTTGTCGATCCTAGAAGCTAGACTCCTCGACGGTTCCTGCATTTCGTTTGTTTTTCTAGAAGATGCCAAGATGGTATCATATCAAGGAAGCACGTAGATATTGCACCAAGGGTCTTGGCCTAGCGGTGGAAGGGGCTTGTCTCCTTCCACTACACCTGGGTTCAAGCCCTAGCGTGCACGTCTGTCACCCCCACGGTGCCTTATATGCCTACTGGGTTTGCAGGGTATCCAGTGGGCCGTGGGGATTAGTCGTGGTGCGCGCAAGCTGACCCGAACACCCCAAGTAAATCAAAAAAAAAAAGGAAGCACGTAGATATTACAAGCCTCAGCAAGTAATATTGTTCTTCACCACTGTTAAAAAAAAATATTAAAAACATGTTGCAACACTAAAAATAAATGTATTTGTTTAGTAAAAAGTAAATTTTTATTTTAAAGTGAATTTAAAAAAAAATTTAAGAATGTGAATTATTTTATGATATTAATTAATGTAATGAAAAATAAATTAGAAAGTATTTTTCAGTGTTTTGATATGTTATAGAAAATGAGCTGAAAAATAATTTATTAATTTTTTTATTTTATTAAAAGGTTAATGAGGATAAGATTAAAAAATATATAATTTTATAAATCATCTCAAGTAAAATAAATAATAATCAAAATAATAGATATCAAATCTAACAAATAAAAAATTAACAAATTAAAATAATAATAATTATCATTTTATAAATTATTTCAAATAAAATAAGTAACAATCAAAAGAATAAGAATCAAATTTGATAGACAAAAAAATTTAACTAAAAATAATAAGAAAAAATTATAAAAATAAAGACCAAAGTTAATATTAAAATTAAATTTTAAGAGATTAAATTGAAAAAAAAATATTCAAAAAAATATATATAGCAATCAAAAGTTTAAGTACCAAATTTAATATAAATAATATGATATTTTTATATTTTTAATAACTTTTAGAAAGTGTTTTTTATTCAAAATGAAAAAATATTTTTTAAAAAATTAAGTCAATTTTTTTAACTGGAAAATATTTTTTATTAATTATTTTTTTAATGATAAATAAATATTAAAACAATTTAAAAAATAATTCTTAAAAAATCAATTTTCATCAAACAAAGTAGTCTATAACCTAGTCTGAAAATTTCAATGTTAGTATAACTCTTAAGTAAATTAATTATCAAGGAGATCATTAGTTGAAGCTTGCGCTGTCTTCAAAGTATTATCAGGTATATTATAAGGCTTTCGAGTGACAATGTAGGTTGTTGGGTATATGTTCTCAGCTGCAATATTAGCTATAAGATATATTCATTATTTTCGTTGTTATAACTGCCACCTCCTCCTCCTCCTCTGGTCAAACCAACTCAACACCAACTGGAACAAAAGATTCAACCAGTAATGATGGTAATATTTTGGCCCTGATCCTATATGAAATTTTGCAGCAACTTGCTTTACTAATCATATTTGATGTGGTTATGTCACAGCAATTTATTAAGGTTTATGTCGTGGCTGTGCACAAAAGTTTGTTAAGGGAATACGAACGGATGATGTGCACAAAATGAAATTATAAAGTGTTGGGGAATCCGACCGGTGATGTTCTGATACTTGCTCATAGGAGGCCAAGCACATTGACACAATATTTAACGTGGTTCGACAAAACCACCTACATCCACGGGAGAAGTCAATATATTTAGAGATAGAGAAAGAATACAAAACAAATACATGGAGGAGAATGATAACTTCATTCTACTCTACTCCCAACCCTCTCTTTGCTGTCATTGCAGCTCTCTCTTCCTCTCTACTCTCTTCACATTCTCACAATTCTCTTCTCTCATTTTGCTCTCTAACATATGCCTCTATTTATAGGCATTCATGGAGGCTTTTCTTCAACAAAGGTGGCTGCCAACTCCAACTCTTCTTCAACAATGGTGGCTGCCAACCTTTGACATCTTGTATGAATGCACATGATTGGTGCAATACCAAATGGTTGTTACATATTAATGGCAACCAATCTAACAATCACCCCCTTTGCCATTCATGTAGGGCAACTATCCTCTTTCTTTTTCAACACAAGCTTGCATCTTGCAGCTCTTCCAAGCTTTCCATTTTGAGAGCGTTTGTGGCCAAGTTTACAGGTACTTACCAAACCTTTCAATCAT